>CAXIUP010000173.1:0-297500 GCA_964035015.1 Corallium rubrum | reverse complement strand
ATGTTCTCTTTGGCTACTTTAGTCCAAACGTCCCAGGAAGGAATCTTAATGCATTTTCATGCTGTTCGTAAAACAAAAATTTAAATTTCTTTGCCACTATCTGCATAATTTCGTCCACAAATTTACACTAAACCAGGATTAAGCTAATCGCCTTTTGAACAACTGGCCCTTGTACTATAAACGCAAACAAACCAACTGTAACTAAATTATAATCGAAATATAGTATAGTAGGTTAATACTGCCGAAACAGGGAACGTTAAGTGGTCTAACGTTTCAAGCGAACGCCCTTCGTCACAGAAAAACGAGTTAACATCTGCAGTCACTATACTTACCCTTGTGGATAGCCAGGTGCAGACATGACTACAGGATATGCTGCGATTTGTTATTACTTGGATTCAGGTCCCCACACTGCGTGTCGAATTCCATCCTTGACCTGACCACCTTTGCATGTCTGCACCTATCACACCGAAATTACTTTCGGTGGAAATTGCAATTTGCTTTGATTGATTAGGGGTGGGATGGTGGGATGCAATATGTTCGCAGTTAATGTTTTCCTCAAATAGCCAGTATGCCGACTAAAGGCGTAATGACTCCTTGCTGGCCAATGCACCTCTAGCTATCAAACACTCTCACGCTTATTCTCTCCATTCTCCACGCGCCGTTCCTTGGCTGCTAACCTTGGTTATTGCATAACTTCATTTAACATCTGCAGTCACTATACTTAACCTTGTGGATGGTTAGGTGCAGACATGACTACAGGATATGCTGCGATTTGTTGTTACTTGGATTCAGGTCCCCGCGCTACGTGTCGAATTCCATCCTTGATCTGACCACCAAAGTGAGATTTCGCAGAAATGTCACCATCCAAGTAACTCCTAGATATTCCCACCTAACCTCCACTAAAGAGACAGCTTCGGACTGTAACCCAGGCTATAGCAAATGTCACTTCAACTGGGACTGCACCCAAGCTGTAGCTAGTGCAACTCACTGGGACTGCACCCAGGCTAGTGCGCTGTAGCAAATGTCCACAGGGACTGCACCCAAGCTGTAGCTAGTGTAACTCACTGGGACTGCTGTAACTCACTGGGACTGCCCCCAGCTGGCTGTAGCAAGTGTAACTCACTGGGACTGCACCCAGGCTGTAGCTAATGTAGCTCATTGGACTACCCCCCAGGCTGTAGCTAGTGTAACTCACTGGGACTGCACCCAGGCTGTAGCAAGTGTAACTCACTGGGACTGCACCCAGGCTGTAGCTAGTGTAACTCACTGGGACTGCACCCAGGCTGTAGCAAGTGTAACTCACTGGGACTGCACCCAGGCTGTAGCAAGTGTAACTCACTGGGACTGCACCCAGGCTGTAGCAAGTGTAACTCACTGGGACTGCATCCAGGCTGTAGCAAGTGTAACTCACTGGGACTGCACCGAGGCTGTAGCAAGTGTAACTCACTGGGACTGCACCCAGGCTGTAGCGACTGTCAATGACTGGGACTGCACCCAGGCTGTAGCGACTGTCAATCACTGGGACTGCACCCAGGCTGTAGCGAATGTCAATCACTGGGACTGCACCCAGGTTGTAGCGAATGTCAATGACTGGGACTACACCCAGGCTGTAGCGAATGTCAATAACTGGGACTGCACCCAGGCTGTAGCAAGTGTAACTCACTGGGACTGCACCCAGGCTGTAGCGAATGTCAATGACTGGGACTTCACCCAGGCTGTAGCGACTGTCAATTACTGGGACTGCACCCAGGCTGTAGCGAATGTCAATCACTGAGACTGCACCCAGGCTGGAGCTAGTGTAGGTCATTGGGACTACCCCCCAGGCTGTAGCAAATGTCAATCCCTGCTCAAGCTGTAGCAAATGTCAATCACTGGGACTGCACCCAGGCTGTAGCAAGTGTAACTCCCTGGGACTGCACTCAGGCTGTAGCTAGTGTAGCTCATTGGGACTGCCCCCCCAGGCTGTGGCAAATTTCAATCACTGGGACGGCACCCAGGCTGTAGCAAGCGTAACTCACTGGGACTGCACCCAGGCTGTAGCTAGTGTAACTGACTGGGACTGCACCCAGGCTGTCGCTAGTATAGCTCATTGGGACTACCCCCAGGCTGTAGCGAATGTCAATCACTGGGACTGCACCCAGGCTGTAGCAAGCGTGACTCACTGGGACTACATCCAAGCTGTAGCAAGTGTAACTTACTGGGACAGCACCCGCACCCATGCTGAAGCAAATGTCAATCACTGGGACTGCACCCAGGCTGTAGCAAATGTCAATCACTGGGACTGCACCCAGGCTGTAGCAAATGTCAATCACTGGGACCAAACCCAGGCTGGAGCTAGTGTAGCTCACTGGGACTGCACCCAGGCTGTAGCAAATGTCAATCACAGGGACCAAACCCAGGCTAGGGCTAGTGTAGCTCACTGGGACTGCACCCAGGCTGTAGCAAATGTCAATCACTGGGACCAAACCCAGGCTGGAGCTAGTGTAGCTCACTGGGACTGCACCCAGGCTGTAGCAAATGTCAATCACTGGGACTGCACCCAGGCTGTAGCAGGTGTAACTCACTGGGACTGCACCCAGGCTGTAGCAGGTGTAACTCACTGGGACTGCATCCAGGCTGTAGCAAACGTACCTACCAGGACTGCACCCCGTTGCTAAGGAAGCTCGACGCATTAACACCGCACGAATGTACCAGCTTAGAAAGTGACTATGAAACAACACCTTTTTTTCTTGTTTTTTGTTGTTTTTTTGTTGGTTTTTTTTGTTTTTTGTTGGGTTTTTTTTTTAAGGGAACCGAACGAAGTTTTAAGTCGAATCAAACATCACAGTGGTAAACGATACTTTATTATTTTACTCGGCTCTTTGTTTGCTGGTGTTCATTTTCACTTTATTTGTACCTTTGTGTGAGGCTTCGAATGTCTTATTAATCGATCAGTGCTTTCCCTTTATAAATTCTTAATAAGTGGTAAGCGAATATAGTCAAGATATCACTGGGTTGCCACGAGTACTGTATTTCAAAAAACTAAAAAATCGGAAACAAATTATAGAACACGCAATTTGGCGCTGATGCACAGACGCTACTTGGCGCCTTCTTTTCCGCCCGCGAGTGTCTGTGACGCAGGCTAGCGTTTCCCGCACGCTGGGAGGAAAAAGTAAAATGCATGCGGTGTTCTAATGTAATGAGCGTACCCAGGCTAATAAGTTAGTATACTTTTATTACTCGGGCTACCGCACGTAGACGAATCTAGGATTCGGCTCGGTTTTTGTTTTTTTTCCCTTCTGTGTGACGCTCTTAGCCTACTCCGCAGGCCTCTCTAATCAGAAAGCGCGGGCTCAAGTCAAGTGCGCATTTAACTTATCAAGACAAACATAATCCAATGATAAAATTAAATTTGCTTATTTATCAGCAATCAAGTCGCGTTTACTCCAGTGAATAGAAGTGAAGATTAGGGCTTATGTAGGCATTGTAATTCAAACGTTTAAATCTTTCTATTTCTAAACAATGAGGCAAAAATGATAATTCCTTTTTTAAGGTTTAGAGTAACCTGTGAGCATGCGCTTAACATGGCAATCACAAAAGTTCCACAGAGAAGTGTATTTTATTGGATACTATAAGCATACAAAGTTTAATGTTTAATAAAAACTTCAGCACTTTGCGAAACTGATGCGTGCATGCCAAATGCTTTCTTTCTTTGCTTTCCCGATATCTGTTCAAGTCTTTCTCCTGGCAGATGTGTTTTGCGTTTTCACAGACACAGCTATTTGTCAGTAATGTCGCTGGCAAGTATCTTACGCTTACGATCTCACACGCCGTATACATGAAGCTGTTGATATTTAATACCCGAAGAGACTTGACATATGAACGCTGCACATGTGTGGAAGTAATGCTTTCTTTCTTAGCTTTCCTAGTGTCTGATGATCAGAGTCTGATCAAGTCTTTCTTGTCTCGGATGTGTTCTTCGTGTTCACAGACATAGTTTGATATTAGTCAGTAATGTCGCTAGCTGTGTTGATATCTAATACCAGAAGAGACTCGACATATGAACGCTGTGTACATGTGTGGAAATACGTTACAGGCAATCGTGTTTTGTGTATTGCAAATTGCGTTTTCTATCGGAGATTGGATTGTGCTTTGACTTTTGTCTGTGACCTGAATGTGTTTAGACGGCGGCTTTAGATCTTAGCACTGCATGCGACAACCTGCACGTGATTTTGCAGTAGCCCGAGTGAACGCCTGACTAGGCGTCTTGTTGATTGTGCTTTCAACGTTGTGCAAATGTCATTAATGCCCAATCGCTTGCTGTAAAGTCTAGAAATCTGCGTTGAGCTGTCGAGTATGTTCGCCTGGTAGAACTGGCTATGGCAATGCCTTGGTACATCAGACTAACTGGGGCGTGACGAAAGAATGCCTGCATGTGAAATCGTAAAAGAGCGTCAGCAATGAATTGGTTTTGCCCGGACGTGCGCTGCAGTCCCTTTAAAATTGTGTTGTGCCGCGTTAAGACAGAGCGCGCAAGAGTAAGAGAATACCTTCTGAAAAACACTTTTGTGATGTTGGTTTTTCCTGAATAAATGTTATTATGAATCAATACTTTCGTTGTCACATGAGAACTGAATGCGCTTCCGACCATATCGTTGCCCAAATATGAAGCAATACTTAGCCATTGTTGCGACGATGACCAGGGAATAAGACGGTATTTTAAACACCGTCTATGCGTAGGCTACCTTGTAAAATGTCACTGTACTAAATAGTGGTAATCGGATTTGTAAACGACCTTAAAACCAATGATTTATAAAACCTTAAATATCTCGTTCTACAATCCTCATACGTTTCGGACGACAGCTCTGAAGAGAACAGAAAACTATTTACGTGATTAACGTAGGTAAAAACAACCCCGAATGGTGACAACCCTTGGAGTTTGTCAATTGACACTTCTTTATGCAATATTCTTTGATACGACGTTAACTCAACAACATGATATCTTATTACTAACAAATGGTTCCACTCTATTAAACGGCTAAGCTATTCTTATGCGTCGCACGCTGTAGAGTCTCAAGCTAAAACGGCAACGCGTATTCCTCCCGAATAATGCACAGCGCCTATTCTCGGCCTGTGTTTGTTCCCAGTGTCGTATTTCGCTTACGTGTATGAAGTCGCCGCCAATTGCGCAATATACTATCACAACGCTCGTAGCAGGTCGTGGCTGCTTTGCCTGCTGTTTGGGCACAGTATCTTCGTTTATCGCAACAAAAACACGACATTTCTTGAGTATTCCCCCTTGTTCCTCAAACCGCTTGACCAAATTCATGTCGGTTAGCGCATTTGGCCATGAGGAAGTAACCACATGGTATGTGACCTTTGTGCTCAGCCTCTGGCGCTTTTTTACTTCTCTTCGCGCAAATTCTTACTTTCTTTTAAGGCCTGACTTTCCTGCGTTCTTTCTGTGAAGGTATTTCGGACACCGCTTTGTTAGACCCTGGTTTTGTCTTACCTATGTCCCGAACGTAGCCGAAGCGTTTGCCACACGAACAAAGATAGATTATATTTAACATACCTTGATTGCTGTACCCTGGGCTTGGTGACAGTGCTTTACCTGAGGTCGTAACCAGGAGAATGCTACTTCAATCGCTCCAAAAATACGACAAGATCGGAGCCGGCTGTCATGGTCTGCTTTCCACGTGGTCCAGTCGCTTGAGCCACTGCTTGCGCTACCACTTGGCTTACGACCACGTAGAATTCTCATTTTCGCAATTTTCTTTACTTCTTGTATGCTACTGATACTCAGCTATGTCTTCGTTGTGCCGTCAAAAGGCGCAATGATCGGCCAGGCGTGGTGTGCCTCTCTCATATAAGATGCAATATGTTCGCAGTTAATGTTTTCCTCAAATAGCCAGTATGCCGACTAAAGGCGTAATGACTCCTTGCTGGCCAATGCACCTCTAGTTATCAAACACTCTCACGCTGATTCTCTCCATTCTCCGCGCGCCATTCCTTGGCTGTTAACCTTGGTTATTGCATAACCTCATAAAAACGTTTTTCTCTGACGAAGGGCCTTCGCCCGAAACGTTAGACCACTTACGTTCCCTGTTTCGGCAGTATTAACCTACTATACTATATTTCGATTGTTGTTTCAACACTGCCTACGCAGCACACCACTTTTATTAACTAAATTATAAATGTATTTTAATCATAACTCAAGTTGCAACAGTAAAATAACGAATTGTAACAATACATTATAATATAATATAGTTCAGAAGTTGTAACAAATAAGTTAATCTTAGATTTAGCTCCAATAACAGCGAGAGCTTGCTCTAAAGAATCATCAAAGAGAGTGAGAGAAATTTTGCTATTTCCATGCTTTAATAAAGCATGAACGCACCAATGCTTGTTACATGTACTAACTTTTTGTTTTAAATTACAGTTTGTGCATTGGACAACTTTCTCTTCAACTGAATTTATCTTCTTATTACAAGCACAACAAGATAAAGACTTAGTGGTTTTCTTGACACCCAATACTTCTGCTTCAATGGTATCAGTTGGTAACAGCTCTGGTACTATTGATGTCTGTGCAAGAGAATCAGCAAAATCTTCACATTCTTCAATAACACAACCAGACTTTGGTGTGTTTAGTGTGACATGGCCAGTATTTGGATCTTTCTTTACTCTTATATTGGTAAAATTATAGGTGTTGCCTTCATTCACTTCAGATACAAAGTCTTCTCAGAATACAACTGGAACTGACCCATGTGGATCAACAAGCTGGGCCTCTGCTTTCTTTAAGATCTGCTGTCGTACTGAAACCTTCTTTTCACCTTGGAAATTAACAACTTTTGCTCTTATCTTGATAAGTTGTCCATTGGTAACATAATTGAGCAATGACAAGTTCAGTGTTTCTGGTGTTTCTATTCTTTCAAAATCAGGCTTAGGTAGTTGTTGAAGCTGTAAATCAGGACCCATGCACACATCATTTGATTTCGGATCCAGTCGAAACTTACTGATCTTCACTGGGCTTCTTTTCTCGCCATGGAGTTGAAACTCGTTGTGACGTGGAGGAGAGAAGCATACACCACGTATGACTTCATTTGTGCTTGTCTGGATTTGCATGTTCTATTCTTTGCATTCTTTATTGGTGAGATATGATGCAAATAACCAGAGATATCATCTTTTTTCGGGTTGTCATCTGTCATTATGGATGTTGATTCAGGTATATGTTAACAACTTTACAAAAATGAAAGGTAAATCAATATATCAGTAAAAGAAATTTGTAGACTGCAGCCTTGGTAGGTATGCTGGCATATATAACATACTGTAATTAAATAAAATCAAGGCATAACTTTTTTGGGGTAAAGCCTAAATTAAGGATTAAATGTTTTCCAAGGTTTAAACTGTTTGTTTGCCAAGAGTGACTTTTGTATTTTACTCAGACCAACGCCAGACAATTTTACGCGTACCTGATTTTGTTGTAACTTTGAAACTGAAATAATAATAATAAGATAAAAATCTTTGTTATTCAAAAGATCTCTGTTATTCACAACCAAAATATCTCCTATTCAGAGCTACATATCAAGTGTCCATGTACTACAGTATAACATACTCTATATAATTATTCATTTATGTACTGAACAGGCTACCAATTATCATACCAGCAATTCTGTTATTCATTATTAAAACAATTGATTAATGCACATATGGACTTGTGATCAGAAAAATAGGTTTCTAACATGTGACCTTCAGCTTGTGAATCAGGTAAATTTGTATAAATATGATCTATAGTCGTTTGGCTGTCAGTAGTATAACTGGATATTAATTGTCTGTAATTATTATCATTAACAAATAGATTAAATAGCGGTCTTCTAGCACAGTTATCAAGCCAGTTAATATTAAAATCACCAATAATATTGAACTGAGAAGTAGTTATGCTCAATGTTTGATTCAAAGCATGACACAATTGCTGAACTGGGATTTTAGGTGAGCGATAAACACCTATTATGGTTACATGTGGAAGAATCATTACTTTCATGAAAGTTACCTCAATACCATTAATATTATGAGCATATGGATAGCCTGGTATAAATTCAACCCGACTGTATACTGCTGTACCTCCATAAGGTCTTGAAGTCACAGAAGATTGAGCATAATTTCTAAACAAGGTATAACCATTAATTGCATACATATTATCATTATCGGAATTAGCGAATCTTGTTTCTGCAAAAATATTAATGTCAGTGCTCGTATAATTCAAATCATGACGTACATCATCGATCATCAATATGTCTATGCAATGACCTTGCATCAAGGAAGCAGAGTTTAAATGAGACCTCGTCAAGATTATAAACTGGAGTCACACTTAATTTAAGATAGCGTGCTGTTCTTAGACTTTCCATTTCAGTCTTTACATGAGGATTGACAGCTATTTTTTGTTCACATAAATCTGTGATATACAACCCCTCTATAGTTGTTACTCTGCTAAGACCAACATAATGAATGTGAGGTATTGCTCTTTTAGTGTTAAAGTTAACAACTATTTTTTGCTCAGTATCACCTTGTGCTCAGTATCACCTGTGATCTGTGAATTGTTTTAGCAGCAGCTGGTCGCAAAGGAAACTGTTTTCTTATAACTTGAGCTGTTCTGTTTCTACCAACAGCAAACTGAGTAGTGATTGGTTTTATTGGAGTCCACGTATGTTCAATACCTTGTACATAATGTTGTTTATTCTCATATCTGTTTTTTTCACCAACATCAGCATGATCAAACTGCACCCATATTATCCCTGATGGTTTGTCTCTTTGGTTTAATTGTATTTTGTTAATGCCATTACCAGCACCATTTGTCATGCCGTCATCAGTTCGCACATTTATTGCTATTTCTGTCCTTTCGCCCACTGCTAATTGAAGGTTTGAAATGATTTGTTTTGTTTTTCTTGGATCATCGGGTATTTGGCTCATAATTTTATTTCTAAGATCAGCAGAGTTTGCTCCTATAACACTATCAGCTGCTTTAATACAATACTTTTCACCGGGTGCTGCACGATGAACTCTTTGATTAAACTCATTTACCTTGTTGTTTTGAATGAACAAATGCGGTACATTCATTGAATCATGTGTGGTATTTTCTTCAATCAGTCCTCCCTTAATTTTTAAAATGTCATCATTAGTGTGGTTGCCTTCTCGTAGTCTGTTTAAAATTTCGGCAAACACTTTGCTATCTTTCTGTCTCATAATTTCCTTTAGCTCAAACATAGTAAAATTCTCTTTCCACAAATTACGAGCAAGAATAGCATATTCATAATCAAGACCTTTAAATATATATCTATTCATTACAGGTTCTAGCTGAAATAAGTCTCCAATTGCAATTACGCTTACACCTCCAAAGTCTTATTTGCTTCCCTTAATATCTTTGAGCCTATTGTTAAATTGGACATTAAACATTGTACTGCCTACCATTGATATTTCATCCACAAATATTAGTTTTACACCACCAAGTTGACTTCGTAAAGTATTTACCCTGCTTGAGTCAAGAGGTTTGTAATTTCTTAATGATTGACATGCTGGTAATGCAAGAGCACTGTGTATTGTATTACCTTTGATATTAAAAGCAGCTTTACCAGTAGGGACAAGTATTAACACTTTTACTTCGTGAAAATCAACACCAGCTTTTGTATTGTAATATTTAAGTGCAGCTTGGTAAGTGCTTTGGTCAAATGTGACTTTCCAACACCAGCTCCCCCACTTAAAAAACAGTTGAATGGCTCACTTGTTGTTTTAATTAGATGTACACTATGGTAGAAAAATTCTTTTTGCTCTCTGTTCAACCTCTGCACCAGTTGTCTGTATTCATGGTCCTGTAATTCATTTAAAATCAGTTGTTCACTACTTGAAGCAGTAGAAGGGTTTCCAATATCATCAGACAAATCATAATTTTCATTAAAATCAGGGTGCAGGTCTTGTGCACCTTCACATTTATCTTGGTGTTCAATGTCCTGTGTTCCTGGGGCAACCAAGTCATAATTATCATCATCATCCATGTTGTTTAACTGGTCTTGAATTTCATTAAGTCAAGATTGACTGCATATAGCATATTGTTTCATTTGTTCATCTATTAAATGTTTTACTTCCAAGAAATACTCTTTATATGAAGAACAATTACCTGTCAGATCATTTTTTTCATTTCTCCATGGTGCAAACAACATGATAAGTTCATGATAATGTTTCTCAGGATCTACTTCTTTATTAAAGCAAACACTTCTTACAATTCTAGCTTTTGTTCTTTTCTTATCCTTTTGTTTTTCACAGGGTTCTTTCTCTTCCTCCTCATCGTCATCATTATCATTGACGTTTGTTTCTAGTGGAAGATTATCAACATGTAGTTCATGTGATATATATATATATATATGGCTTATTACTACACAAGTCATACCATGCTGCCCAGTCAGCAAGTGAAACATTCTCAAGGCTATGAGGCCGTTTGGTATATCGCTCTATTAGACCGGTTGCATAAATTTCGTCTGAATCATTGTCCATTTCATTTATATCTTTTATTGATTTTAATAAGTAAACCCTTTCCTCTGGGGGTGAGGTATTTGTAAACACTACTTGACGAGAAGACTTTCTCATTGCAAGTTGTAGCACAATGTAGACAGCTTCTTGTGCACTAATGTCAACATTGTTCAAAAATGTATTACCAATATCTCTGACTTGTTGTTTTATGGTAGAGTTTCCTTTTCTAGCTTCAGCAGATGCAGATCTCAATAGTTCACTCATTCCTTTTGTGATTTAGAAATGTATGATACAATGTACATTGCACATGCATAGACATCAAGGACAAATTGAATATCCATGTTAGCAAGACAAGCAGGATTATAATTATTAATTCGTAATTCGTTTGGCTGCCTCTTTAGAAATATGGTTGATGCATTAAGCGCTGATTAAGCAGCAAGTAGATACGTTTTTTCAGTTATTTTCAAATTTACTAGTAGCTGGTCAAATGTGATATCTTCACCTTCTTTTAAATCATTCAAATACTTTTGTATTGATTTCCAGTTATTCTTATGCTCTTTAAACTCACTTTCTTCAATATTTACAATATCTAAAGGTTCAAGAATGTTAGTTGATCGCATTGATCGCATTGGACTTTTTTCGACAAGTATGAGAATGCCTATGGACTTGCCTGTTAACAAGTTTAAGTAATTCAGGCATCACCAGTTGGCTTCTTACAGGTTATTGTCTTATCAATAAATTCTATAACTTTATCATTATCATCAACACCAAATACTGGAGCATCCTCTAGCCATATTAACATATGAATATGAGGTGAGCCTCTTTGTTGATACTCGACTCTATAAAACCAGTCTGCAATTTTCCCTAAAGGTGCATGACTACTCATGAGAAAATTTCTTAAAAATTGATTTACTTGATAGTCAAAATATCTCGCACAGGTCACAGGATCACTTTGAATCAATTTGCATTTTTCTTCCCAGTTAAGATTTTCTAGCTCAGCATCAGTGTAGTCTTTGTTATCAACAAGTTTACTAAGTATTCTTAAAAGATGAGTCCATTGTGTTTCTGCTGAAGAAAAACTACAAAATAATGAGGCTGAGCCTAACTGTCTTATCATAGCAAAAATATCTTTTTTAGCTTTTTGAAAATATGGAGCTGACCCTCGTAATGCTCTCAGAAACTTAAATCCTTCATCAAAACGAATTAGTTTCTCGAATGCCCCTGCTTGTTTGAGCTGACCTGCTTTAACTGAACTATTGTCTTTGCATTTTCTTAAGGCAACTTGAGATTGACTTAATAAAATCTTCATTTGCAGCTTTTTTGTTTTAAAGAAGATATTCTCTACACACATAGCAGCCCTTCTGTCTGAGCGCCTCAACTCAGATTTACAAATTTAACTATAATAAACATCAGTAAGTCTGTTGGCATTGTCAGGTCGTTTTTGGCCAAGGAAAATACCTGGGTATGCTAATTCTTCAGAATATATATCTCTGAAAATGCTTAGTGGTGTACTACCCTCACCTGATGGAACATTTAAAATTTGTTGACGTTCATTCTCTGTCATAAAATCAGGGGCTGTTAACATGGTATCAGTGACACCAGCAGGTATTTCTACTTCATCTTCACTCCAGTTATCTTCATCATTAACTGGTACCTGATTACAATCAATTTTTTCCAATTGCTGCTCATGCTGTTCAATGTCACTTTCAGCAAGTGGTAATAAAACGTTGTCATTACTGGTAAGCCAATTTTGATTGAAAGTTATACCTTCTTCTCTGTAAAGACTACTATTATTGACAAGCCAATTTGCAGCTTGCACTACTTTGTGTGGCCTGATGTTCAAAGACAAAGCTGAACTTTTATATTGTAGTCTCCTTTTTAGGTTAACTTTAATGGTTCCAGTTTCATGTGGTAACCTTGGTAACATGCTAACAGTAGTATTAGCAATATCTGCTGGTACATTAACAATATTGCCATTAATTTTGAATTGTTTCCCCCTTGGGGCTTGCATCAGTTTTTGAAATACTAATCTAGGAGCAAGTAATCTACATTCTAATTCGTTTAGGTAAAAAAGTGTAGGTTTTTCTGGAAATTGCATCCCATTTATAGCAGCACAAGGTGGTACTTTATTCCGTCTCAAATACTTATGACATGATCTGCATAACCATTCAACATTATCAACACTTGTTTTATTTAGGAGAAATTTTCGAATATCAGGATTAGTTTTCTGTAGTGTTTAAGCGCCCAATTGTACCACAATCACAACAACTGCATATATGAAGTGGTCCTTGGGAGACAATATCATGAAACTTTAAAATTAAACTTTGTAAAATTAAAATTGGGCACTTTCGCGTTTTCAGGTCATCTTTATTGATGAATTATCTGTGATTTCAGACCAAATATTTAACCATATCCTTTCAACATTACATTGAACAGGTTACTTTTTAGACCGGTACTTGTCTTATCCGGTGACAGTGCGCAGCAACAACCTTTCGCTCGAACAAACAATCGAATGTCCTGGTTTCTAACCCACTGACAAATTCGCATTTCACATCTTCGACATATCACTACAACCTAACCAGTCAGCACAGAGTTGAGGATCCCGAGTACTTAACATTTTTAGACCACGTGAGACACTGGGTATCTGATCAAGAAACACTTGACAGTATTCAAGAAGACAGAATACTATGTCCCGACAGTAACATAAATAGTGCAAAAATTATTCGCATTTACGAACGACATCCACAAGTTACTGTGCTCACTTCCACAAACCATAGTAGTAACAGCATTATTTCAACAATCTGACGCTATTGCAACAGTTCAGTTAAACAGTTATGACCAACCATCAAACATGAGTAAGAACATGAGTTATAACACAAAATCGCAACAAAGCTAACAATGTAGTCAATGGTAAACTGTACTGTTATTCTCAAGTTGCCAAACAACAAGTTAGTCTGTATTTATCCCGTGACAATCACAAAGAACAATAGGCAAGTTACCGTTTATCCCATACGAATTGCATATGCCAATGCCATGTGCAAAGCACAAGATCAGACATTCCAAACGGCAGTTCTTTGGTTCGATATTGACAGTATACCGCCAGGAACAGCTTATGTAGCACTTTCAAGAGTAAAAACATTACAAGACATATACTTTCTCACTCCACTAAAAAGTCATTTCTTTTCACCTGTAGTTTAACTTTGATGAGTGTGAACATATCACGCCGGGTCAGCAACCCCAAAAAAGTGGCCAAACTGCGACGGCAGTATGTATGCAATGCGCAGCGGATGTCATACAAAAAAACAAAATGGCCTCGCGGCGAAGGCGAGAAAAATTGTCAGTAGAGCAGGTTGTTGAGGAAGTTTCTTTGGAAGAGCGCACAACGGTTGCTACGGAAGAACAAAGCTTGTCCTTTCACGATGTTTTACGGCGTTCTTTGGACGAGTTCAACCACCTAAAGGACGACGTGAATCTCAATGGATTTCACAGGGAAGCCGCTTCATGTCTAGCGGATATATATAAGAGGCATAAACGGCAGCGGGATAGTGAAGATCATTTGGAGAGCCTTCTTACATCTACTATTAAAGTAGGTCCAATTATAGAAGTAGAAATTAAGATCTGGCTCAAAAGTATACGTCGGCGGCTTGTTTGTACCCCAAGATTTCATAACCCTTGGTGTATCGTGCTGAAACGAGACATGCCGAAGCAGGTATTTCAAACATTTCAAGTTGGCATTGGAAGAGGAACTTCGTCGTTTGGTATTGTGGTTGAGGACAATAAAGTAACATTCACGGAGTCAAAAAGGATGGTACGTGACTTTTCAAAACTGCGCGGGCTTTCACGGAGCGAAATAGAAGAAACATTTAAGAAAGAGTTTAAGGGAAAGCGAGTTGGATGGAAGGCTGAACTTATTGTGACGAAGGAGAAACCATTTGTAGTGTCTTATGACAAAAAGAAAATGCAAGTAAACGTATCCTGCAATTTTGGATGTTGGAACCAGTTTGGGTATGGTTTCCACAGTTAAAGTACAGTAGGTTACTATTACTAGTATGCATGAATCTATGTTTGTTGCCAGGCTACTCCACCTTTCAATTTTCAAATGATTTAATGTATAAGCAATAAACATTGATCCATGTGTTAAGGTTAATTTTCACTACTTGCAAGAACTGTTAACATTAGTTTTAATTTGATGCAAGTGCTCGCTGCGAGCCTGTTCTTGTGAGTAGTGGAAATCAACCTTTGTTCAATCATACACCTTATTCATATATTACTGCCAGTTCCAATATTCTTTTATATATAAATCAGTTTGTGTTACAATCCTTTTTTAGTATTTTTTTCGAATTTTAATACTGTTTGTTCACTTCCTTTGCAGTGCATTAAACATATTAAATCAATACTTGTGAGCCCAAATTATTGTATCTACTGTACATACATACATTTAAAAGAATATTGAACTGGTAACCATTATGGTATGAATAAAGTATATGCTGTTACAGTACATTACCATACACCTAACTCATTTTATGGTAAACTCTATCTTAAATGTTTCTTTAGCCACACTCTTTCAATGCCCTGTAGTTTTGAAAAGTAATTACATTTACTATCAACAGTATTCAACTTGACTGTATTGTCCACAACAACAACTACCCAATGAGGAAATTCCTCTTAATTTTGCCAACTTGAAATCTTTGAATAAGTGCTTGTATCAAATGGAGAAAATCATGAAATTTGATAAATACAAATGAGCCATCAACATATACCTTTGAGCCAATACTTTTAATTTCTACCTCTATAATTAGATCTATAATTAGAGTAGATGTATGAAGACTCTGAAATTTAAAAGTTCAAAATTGATAATTTTCTGTTCTAGAATGCATCACAGTCTGTACTTTTTTTTATGTACATGTATATCATGACTAGTCCCTAAATATATCACACAATGTGATAAAGGAGGATTGTGCACTCTTTTTATACTGTACTTCATTGTAGTTGTACAGTATATACTGTACATTGAACAGTTTGGTAGTTGTGTCACGATACGCATACCTACTAAGAAGAGTACAAAATCCTTAATAATATTGAATATATATTAGTATATAGTACTTTATTACAAATCAATATTTTAATTTTAACTTTATAATTATATAATATATTATCTTGTCATATTAAATACTAAAAATATTAGTAGTCTCTAAAGTAATATTCTCTATTTAATACTCAACTTAGGGGCTGTTCATGAGGTGGGCTAGCCGGTTACCAGGCTGATTTTATGTCATGAATTAGTACGACTATTTAATGAGAAGGGCAGAATATAACAAAGCAAAAGTGGCTTTGTTTTTCTGTAAGCATAACACAGAGGGTATTCTAATTTTTTTTTTGTCACAGAAAGATTTTTGTGATTTTAAATCAGCCCAGTAAACAGGCCAGCCTGCCTGATATAAACATCCCCTTAGTCCTTATTATTGTTATAATAATATACATGAAGAAATTTCTCAATTCTGATTGGCTGAGAGGAGTGCAATTCAGTGCAGAAAAATGAAATAGTGCAAATTTTGTAATTTTTTTCATGTATATTACTAACAAGTAATAACATGATTTCTCATGCAATTTGAAAAGAACATGCACTCGTGAGTTTTTCAAAGACCTCAAATAGCACTCGTCCTTCGGACTCGTGCAATTTTGATAGTCTTTGAAAAACTCACTCGTGCATGTTTTTTCCAAATTGCACTCGAAACCATGCTATTACCTATACTTATAATACTATAATATTGGCAATACTGTAATATTATCTTTTCATCCTCTTGAAATTACTCAGACCCAGGTACAAGCAAATTGAGAAAAACAAGTTGAGTGAGCCACTCTTGTGCAACATGGCTTGCTTTTTTCCATCTGGGTATAAGTAGTACTTACAGTATGATATGGATTGTCAAAATCCATTTAAGAATACTGTACTCATATTACACATATTTGTATTATTTTTATCTTTCCTTTTAAATCTGAATAAAATAGATTCATTTAGAATGTGTTACTACACTGTATTACAGTAAAAATATTAGACCCCCAAGATATAAGAACCTTTTTTGAAAGAGGAGTCTTAGTAGCAGTGGCTAATTTAATAAATTCAAATATTGAGCAAAAGCAAAGGAAAAACTACTGGTACATGCAAGTGTATGCTATTTTACACCATGCTGTTACCACAAGTTCACAACCAAACCTCACAAGGATTTGTGGTGATCACAAAATGATTATGTAAACTTGAATATCACACACATCAAAACTTGGACTAAATAGTCGGTAACTATAAGAAAATGCACTAATGACTTACATTTTTAAAGGTGTAAGAATATTATTCTTTTGCTTTGCATACAAGTATTCTTTTCCTTTGCACACAAATATAATTTTTGTTCACCAAAACTAGTAATTAAGTGGTTAAATAATTTAATACCTAACACTGTGCCTTTAATCTGGTAAACTACTGGAGTATAGACCACTTTCATAATAGTAACTAATTTGAATATTCTTTTATGTGCATCTTAATAAGCCTTTCTAGCCTCGTTTGTGTGTCTGCAATTCAGAAGAATCATTGCTTCATAATGAGGCTAGGAAGGCTTATTTAGATGCACAATTTAAAGTGGTGGCCATTATGAAAGTGGTCTATGTACATTTGTATTGTAATGGATATAGAGAATAATACATGGATGTGTTGAAATATGAAATTTATTTCGAGTGTTGACCAAGATATCTCACAAGTGATGAACCAGCTTAACCCTTTATAGCCCAAGACCTACCCATATGCTGAATAAACTTGTCTGGCGTTAGCCAGAATAAAATTCTTAAAGTGGCCAATGGACTATAAAGGGTTAAGGAGATAGTGCGAGCGACATGGTTGCTTAACCCATTATAGCCGAAGAGTGAAGACCTTCCCATATATGCTGAATAAAATCATCTGGTGTTAGCCAGAATAAAATTCTTAAAGTGGCCAATATTAAAGGCCGATTTAAACAATACAACTTGTCACATGTTTGTTGAGATGGCCATCCCTGGTTGAGATTTTAGAAAACTAAACCAGCAATTTTTTTCCCCTGCTGCACACTTTCATCAATTAGGGTTGTCAGCTTGTCACCACAAAAGGAACACTTCAGATCACTTTCATTAGTTTTTTCTAACCCACAATAACAATAATTGGTGTCATTGAAAACTCTTGGTGGGACGTAAACATTTTTACTTGGAGTATTAGAGCATGGCTCATGGCCATGCTCTGGAAGCCACACAAGCATTATATACTCGTGCCGGAAAATTTCAACCCACCGCTTCTGATATGTGGTATTCAGACTTAATCTAAGAAGAGCAATATGTTTTGCCTCTCTCCCCTCCATTGTAACAGTCAGTAGCCCTTGTCCATACACATCAAACATATACTTGGTATGCACAGGGACCACATGACCAATGGTCCAAATTGTTGGATTAACTGAAGTTGGCAAAAATAAAGCATTAGCACGGTAGTATTCACATGCCACAGACGAAAGTTTTGCAAGATCACCTTCATCAATCTTAAATCTATTAAAAATAGAGCAGCAATCACGCAACTTGAGACCAACATAAGCTAATGCCAAGACAAATTGCCTTTGTTTCTGGTTATCTCCGGTCTGGCTAATTGATTTAATGAGCCGCATGAAATTATGACAAAACAGCCTGGAGTCCTTGCCAGTGAAGCGATATGTCATATCACCTTTGCTCCCTTGAGTCTCATCATACCACTTTTTCACTTTTCCAGCTCACCGTTTTGCCTTAACTTCATACTGGAGAGCAGAAACAACTTTTACAAAGCAACTCTGTCTTGGTACATTTGAAAATAGTTTGCAAGATGATGGTTGCAGTTTTGATTTTGCAATAGCTTCCTTTAACAAGCTCTTAAAAAAGTATTGCCATGCATTATTCTTCAAATGAAGTGGCTCAACATGTGCCTTGTTAATTAATTCTTTAACAAGAGGAACAAATTCCTGCCGACTCTTCCTCTTGGCAATGAATTCAGTCACCTTGCCTCGTTTGGACTTGTCAGACCCAGATCTGCCCTTTAATGTTGCTTTCAATTTTTCAACATCAGCAGCAGTCTTAACTCTGTCAGGATAAGCCCAAGGTTTCCATTTGCATAAAACATCAGCACCATTTTTCCCTTCTAAGTCACCCATGTCAGACTGACATACATTCCCGAATGTCGAGAAATATGATGCTGCATTGTTTAATTCCCCACCAAGCATTGCCAGCATTTTCATGTCATTGGGTAATTCCTCAATTGAAAATGTGACAGATAGACCATTGATTTCAAATAATTTACCCTTTAGGTCTGCCATTTGCTTGCACACTGCCAATACATACTTCTTAACAACCAATGAAGTTTCCTCACAATTTGCTCCAAAAATAAGAAAGTTGTCACTACTTGAAGCTATGCGTTTTCCAGCATTAATAAAACTAATAAGAAAAGAACAAGCACTTTCATTTTTGCCAAATGGGCACCCATCACCACCAAAAGCAAGTAGAAATGTTCCTTCAGTTTTTCCAAACCAGTTTAATACTTTGGCACGGGACTGAATACTCAAATAAAATTTAGCCAACCGGGGTAAATATTCTCTTAAATCTCTAAAACAACCACTTATGTTCTCATCCTCCCCAATGTAAGCCTCAAATTCTTGCTTAATGTCATAGATAGTCCCAATATCTACTGACTTAATTTCCTGAGCAAGTGTATTATAGGTAACTAACTTTGGAATTGGACATTTTGGCAAAAATTTAATTGCTGGTCTTTTCTGATTCTCCTTGTTATACATCATGGAAGAAGAAAGTCTAACCGCTTGGTACTTTCTCTTCCCCATAACTCCAGCAGTATAATATGTTGCAATACTTCTCAACACATTATCCTTTGATTTTTCAAAGGCTTTCCTATCTTTCCTTTGCTTTTGCTCAATAATATAGGAAGTAAGTTTGTCATTAGACAAAACATAATTCCCCAGATCTTCAATTTTACATCTTTTATTTAATGTATCAAACAAACCATCAAGTGCTGGCCTTTTGTTGGTCAGTGTTCCTCCATGGATTGTGAGAGCTGAATGAAATGTCTGTCTTCTTCTTCTTCGCAAAGTTCTTTGGGAACTGTAGTTTCCTGCATGGAGAGATGTTGGTGATGGTTTGGTTACCACCTACAACAGATATGCAAAATTAATATTCAAGCCTATAGGACAGAATAAAATCTTCAAAATTGAAATGGATATGATAAACTGGAGTGAAGAAAAGGAAGGAGCATAATAGTTCAATCACAAACAAGCTCTGATATGGTATTAGTACTAGATATTGTACACAGTTTCATCGCATGAATTTGTATATAGCATTTTCTTCTAAAACTTAATTATCTTACATTGTTTATATTTGAAGCAACTTGAATGTTTTGCTGTAATGCAGCATATTTATCTTTAGCTTTACTGATCTGCAAACAAAGTAAATTAGGTTTTATAAGGAAAGAAAGGTAAAAAAAAAGGAAAACATACCCTTCTGTTAGAAGGCTTCAAAATTCAAATTTGTTTACTTTCATAAATTTTCTGTAAGTCCAAAATATTGTTCAGAAAGCAACTTAAAAGCTATTGTTTAAAGATAGGAAAAACATATCAGAGCAGGAATGTGCTCACAGTGGAAGCAGCCAACTGAGGTGTTTAGTCGAGTCACAATAATATGTATAACTGTATATATGTAGAAAACCTACTGGAAATTGTTTATGTTCACCAATAAATATTCTCAATAATTAGACACAATAAATATAAGTTCAGGTTTATAAAGTACCTTTTCTTTCAGCCTTGTGACTCTTCGCTGCTGTGTTTGAAGTTCCTTCTCACGTTCTGCTGTTTCACTGGCTGCTTGAATTGCCTGATCGCGTTTTGCCTTCATGAATGCACCAACTGCAAATCGATTGTTTCGAATAGGAGGCATTTCGTGACAAACATTCTACATTCACCAGGGACTTTCAAACATGGCAGCAACGACCCATTTCGTATAGCCACAGACACAGTCTAGAGAGACCTCATATGTATATTGACTATATAAACAACAAAATGGGGGAACGTCCATTAGGTCATGCTAGAAAAGTTTCATTTATGCTCGACTTAAGGAATTCAAGCAAAAACAAAAAACATACGATTCTTACCACAACACTTGTTGATCAGAAACACATCCTGATAGTTTCTCAAATCATTCCACAAAAATGTTTATTGAAGCTAAAGTCGGCTGACTTTAGCTCATCGGCCCGCAACGTCGATATTACATAGAATCAGCGTCCCAAAAAACCATAAAAAGAATTCAAGTACAGTACATGTTTGGTACCAAACGAATGCTAAAAGCCTGATCTGTTTAGATTTCCCTCCAATTTGACTGTCCCTCGTGACATATTACCATAATCCCGCGTTGTTTATATGCAAATTTTCTAGCTCCCAGTCTCTCGACTTTACCCGCGGAAATTGAGCAAATTTCGCCGACACTCAGTTGGCCGCAAAACGGCGCACGCTGACCCGGCGTGTATAATAAATTTGACGGGCATATGTGAGCAAACAATGCCTGAAAAATATTGCTACTTATCTTATAGCCTAATGTGTACTTTCTCGTGTGTGTTAATCCTTACTTAGCGGTTTATCCCAAGTCTTAATAATAGCGTAGCTTGACTTGTCTTTGCGTCGACGTCACGTTGTCAACTAAACAACTTCATGTAGTTACCATGCTCTTTTTTTTCTTGTTTTCAGTCTTATTTCGCTGAACACAATCTTGGTTTTCTTCTTGTGTAGTTTAGCTGTGCGAAAACATATACGTTGGTGTAAGAGGGCCAGATGCCGCTGCTCAGGAGCGGATGGCCCCTTCTGATCTCCTTAAAAATACTTAGAAACACATCTTAGGCCAAGTTTGAAATGCATTGAAAGCTTGTTTTGAAACTAACAATAAAACTGTACATGGTTAAGTGGGTTGCAATCATCCGATAGCCGTTGAAATCTCGGCGAAACCACCGTTGAAAGGTTCATCGCATTTGGCAATGATTAATGGTTAATTTTTTCTATGTTTTAAACAGTGCTTCGGAGAAGAACGCGTGCTAAAATTACTGCCTTTTCCAGCGTATGCCATACGGTAAAAGCGCAGGCGAACTCAATGTTTCGAAATATCAGGGTTTTAAGGTCTATCGGATCCTTCGCAACTGGTTTAATCATCTAAAAAGTTTTATTGTTACTTCGCAAACTAGTTTCACTACATTTCGAACTTGTTTTACATTTTTTACTAACTAATTTGAATGACTTCAGAAGGAGAGCATCTGGTCCTCAGGGCGAGGAATCTGGTGGTAGTATTACAACTTAACTCATTGCTCTTTTTTTAAAGATGTACAAACAATTCAAAGGTACAACTGGATCGCTGGATTCACCACGTGGTGTGGCCTTCTTTGAACATTTCCCTTCGAGGTTTCTTCAGCCATACGGCAAAGCAAATAGCGCCAGACCATGACACCATAATGAAACGTCCAAATCCAAAGTGATGTGAATGGTATAAACGTCCAAAGATAGCCATGAGCGAATTTGCAGCAACGATAACTAACAACCTCGACCTTTTGAGCAAAAAAGGTTCCGGTATAACGGATAACACTTTTTTTGCAGAAACCGTTACATGCCTGCAACAGTTTCTTAACGCACTAAACGCACTAAATACCAAAACGAATTCAGAAGCAAAGGCCACCGACATCAGAAGTGTTCTAGAAATTCTGTACGATTCAGAGCTAGAGATCCATTCTGTTATGGAGGATATCTTTGAGATAGGGGGTGCCATATATTCCATAACTATCCAATTCATGGTCGCTCGCGAGTTGTTGAGCAACCCCGATCAGTGCGCACATAGACTCATTGTGACAGACGAGAAGACAACGCAATTTAAGAAGGAACGGAATGTCAAGGGGTTTACAACATCTCTCACGTCCATGTGCACCACCGACAGTACAAGTTCTGCCACTAGTGAACCAGCACGACGAAGTTTGATGGAAGAACTACGTTCATCTTTCAACGAGCCGACCGATAATAATCCAACTGATAACAACCCAACGATGAACGCGCGCAGTCAACTCTTGCAATTATACATGGAGCCTGTAAGGCAGAAGGACACAAGCCATCAACCCGTAACCCAGAGTACCAATGAAGAAACAAGAAAGACGACCACAAGAAAGAACCAGGAACGAGAGGAAGCAGAAGGTCTTGTACAATACCTGGAAGACAATACTACCAGCCACAAACGATAAAAAAACCCCAACTTAAAACCCAACGAAAAGAATCTGAAGACGAGCACGCAACACCAGAGAGCACGACGGTTGCTAAGGAACAGTCAGAAACAAGTCACGAAAGAAGGAATGAACCGGAAAAAAGAAAGTGACATGAAAAGGCAGGGAAGACGATGTTGCCTCACCAGACTCCGGTAAGGAAGATTCACCAACTGTTGGCAAAATGCACAAGAAAGCCAAAAAACGGAAAACACTAGAGAACGAAAGTGAAGATGAGGCACCTGCAACAGACTGCATGATTGTTACGTCCAAAAAAAGTTAAAAAAAAGAAAGTAAAAACGGCCTAAATCATCTCAGTTCACGAATAATCACCTGTTCATTTTGCGTTGTTAGTAAGAAAATACAAAAACGTTATATAATGTTTGATAACATGTAACTAAATTAACTTACTGTTTCCAACTTCCTTTTCCAAGATATTTTTGAACAATTGTTCAAATTAGGTGTAGTTGCGTTGAACGAAGATGCCATTTCCTCATATTAAAGTTAAAAAAAGAACAATCCTTCGCAGAAGGGTCCAAAAACATTTAAAAAATGTGTAAAAAATAAAAAAGACCAAAAAAACCCGTGTACATACTGAAGTCATGAACACACATGTGTGCACTTAAAGCTTAACCGTTGTTGTTCAGTTGAAATGTACAATTTTACTTTTCAATAAAAAGACGTTATTAAAAAAGGAACTGCGTTTTTTCTTCATCAGTAACACGTCACATTACACACATGTAGCATATACAACACCAATTTACCTTTGATTTATGTTCTCCAAATAGTCTCCATAACCAATTACGCTTGGGAATAAGGCAATCTAAAAATAGAAAGAAATGGTTAATCATACTATTGAGCAAAATATTCTACTAAATGTCCTAATATGGATAGGTTTGTAATAAAAAGTTACCAGTGACGTTTTCCCGTTTTTTTTTTTAATATTATCAAAAAATGTCCTGTTTTATACGGAAATGAAAACTCTAATACTTTGTTTACCTACCTTTCTCTTCATGAAACATCTTGACAGTTTTCGATCTCTTTTTTTACCTACCTTTCTCTTCATGAAACATCTTGACAGTTTTCCATCTCTTTTTATTTACCTGTTCATTAACGCACATATTGTAATATTTTGTAATGTTCTCCACATTTACTCCCCCAAATTTGCAATTGTACTTCTTCTGATGAGTATATCCCGTATCGCAATACAGATTTATACTATCCCTACGCAAGTTACCTTCGTCATTTAGAGACATTTCTTCACATTTTCTCATTTCACAATGTTCCTGATATACCTATAAAAAATAGAAAAACTATAAATTACTTCCTGGTCATTTATCTTCATTGTTGTAACATTTTGTAATGATGGTCCCGTTGCTTACTCCCCGCAAACAGAACCGTTCATAAGCAATTTTACTTCATATGTTCACGTTATTTCTATGGCTTATCGCAGAGCAACAATAGAGCACTTACCTTATTTCGCAATAGCGAAAAAAAAACACATTGGAAAACCCCCCAAACGTCCTGTCTTATATCGAAATGAAAATTGTAATATTTTGTTCACTTAACTTTCTTTTCAGGAAACATGACACAATACAGGAGGATGTCATGCAATCTGGCATACAACGAAAACTTATACTTGTAAAACAATGGAATGAAACGAACACAAGTACATTTAGTTATTTATTATACTTTACCCTTCTATCCTATTCACATGTGAACATCATATTTAATGTTCCTGATATACCTATAAAAATAAAACGAAAATATAAATTACCTACCGTTCACTTATCTTCCATGCTATTTGCAGCACTCATGATGAGATGCGATGTTTAAAATAAGGTAAAATATGCGTTCTAAAACGGCTGAGAGAGCACAGGCATGTGCATCACGTCACAAGGGGGGCTATAAATATGACACTGGGAAAAACACTCCATTCTTGCTCAGTTTCTCCCCAGCGGATCAGTGATCACGAAACTCTTTGGAAGGTGTACGACCCACGCGAATTCATGGCTGAAGTCCTGGCTGGAGGCCGCTTCACAGATTCCAGATGTACAAGAAGTTCTACCAGCGCCAATACCAGCTCAACACCAAGAACCAGTCGAGCCAGAGGCGGCTCAAGGAGAACTTGAGATAACGTATATACGTTTTTAGTGTTTTAGTTTAATTGCTGATCGTTTTTATATGACGTTTCGACCATGTTATATTGTGTTGGCGGTTCTGACGGCCGTATGTCGGTTGCATGTAACAGTTTGTTTTTTACGTTCAATGTTTAAACGCACTTATTCGCTAGCGAGGGTGAGATTTCATCGTATTTGTCTCTAACCGTATGACATGACTCATCCGCTGAGTCGGTCTTGAAGTATGATTGTCATCGACACGTTGATTGTTTCATACATAGAGTGAGACTTCACCAGGTTTTCTTTGCTATAGTATGATTCCTTCGGCGGGTTGGTTCGAAGGATAACTATAGATAAACAAGCCAGTTTGCGTACATCATAGGGTGAGATTTCACCAGCTTTCCTTTTGTGGTATGACTTCTTCGGCGAGAATCGTCTGAAGGATAGCGGTGGCGAAATGAAATGAATGTACGAGAGGGTGAGCTTTCACCAGGTTTGTTATTCTATGCCTGTGCCACAATCCTTTCGACGGCTTAATACGAAAGAGGACTGTATGCATATTAAAGTTGCAGTTCGCCTGTACGCGAGGGTGAGTTTTCACCGGTTGTCCTTGCCAGGTCTTCTTCAGCGAGTTGTTTGGAAGTATGAGTTAGGAAATATATGAAACGACTCCATTCATTTAACTATTGACAGCCAATAGCTCGGAGAATGATTTCTTGCCTAAGAATTATTCATCTGGTGGGTTGTATAACATTCATGTTGTGTTATGATAAGGCACCCATTACTCCATAATTATTAACAATAGCCCATGGAAGGAATGGTCAAATGAGTTTGTTCCTGGAGCTGCACACATACGCAAGGGGATTTAAGAGTGTCATAGACGGTTCTAATAACACGATAGCATTGTGAACTGCTAAATCATGTGTAGAAAATCGGGCACATTAATTGTTAATAGTAGGGATAATTCCCTTTTCTGTTCACTGTGAGTGGGCTATGTCCCATTGAATTGTATCTTTTGTGACAGAAATTGAAAGGAGACTTCAAACGGCTCCAAGAGGCAATGGATGCACTGACCAACGTCTCGGTCGAGAATCTCTTGAAAAATATGTTAGACTATGTATGCGTCGCGGCCCCTTTCCGAATTCAACAAATTTGAAGCCTTGGCCATGGTAGACACTTTACAGAACACCGCGCAAGATAACAAACACAAGAGGGAGAATTATTATCGTCTTTCATACCAGACGATAAGGGCTAAAGTGGACATACCGACTCATCAATTCCGAAACCTGCTGTTGCGACTAGTCGGCGATTAAGACCATGAAAAAGTCTTTGACATTGTCACTAAAGTTGAAAAGATTTACCAGCGAGCTGGGTCTCGATAGCGTCCCAGGATGGCACCGACCTACATCCCCCGTGGTCGCTGGCTTCCACCAGCAAACGGCCGTTGCTTTTATTGTCAACAAGTTGGGCATTTTAGAGCTCAGTGTCTGAAGCGGAAGCGAGACCTCGGTGACTTTGGAGAGAAACAAGGAAATAGCAAAAGCCAAGCAAAAATAAGAGTTATAAAGGAACAAGAAAATACTTAGATATATATGCATAAATTAAAATTAAGGTTATAATAACACTGGGTATGTTTAGGAACAATCGTTAAAAAAATAAAAAAGTAATAATAATAATAAATAAAAACATTTGCTAAAATTAGGATCGTTTGTCGTATTTCGTTGTTTTCAGTTAATACTCATGTCGTAGAGTTGTGACAGTTCTTGAAAACGGGGAACCTCATCAACCCTCCCAGTTTACTGGGTCAAAAGCTGTCCTCTCTCTGCAGACTTGGTGGGGTTTGTCTTTTTCGTGACACCCTCTATTTGGTTGTTTCTTACAGAAAACAATGTTTTGGCATTGGGAACGTGACAGATAATTCGACTTGCATATTGTCCAAGCAGCACAGGAAAACGTTACTCTGCACTAGGTGGATTCGGTAGGAAACCCCGTCAACGTCGGCGAAGCGATGGTAGCAAATGAGCGACTTGACCCACTGCTTGAACGCGTACAGCGCGGCGAAAGTATTGGCAATATCAGGGATTTTGTGTTCAGAGACCCGGCCTCTTTTTGGGCTGGGGAACTACATCATGATTTGCCACATTGGGAAAAAATTGCTGAGACAAACTGTTCGGCAACACAAACAGTCGTCCTAGGGTGGATCAAGAACAAAGTATCAGTCTTCGAGTACTTCAGACATTTCACAGGCTCATTCAAGGGCCACAATTATGATTTTGATCGCCCCGCAAAAGGCATTTCAGAACAATCCTTCTTGCAAATCGTTTGTTGGGTTGATTCAAAAAAACTTTGTTAGATCGTCTTAGAACTGGGGCAGTCTCCCTGGTAGGAAGAGTGGGTGTGGTCGAAGCATCCCATATTGCTCGGTATCTAAACCTTTGGATGCAGGATAAGCCATTTAAACTTGACAAATTGGGCGACTTGCTGCGCTATGTCTTGAAAACCTCTTATCAGACGGTGTTAGATGATAAATCTGGCTATGACCATATTCTACTCACCGATGACAGCCGTACCTTTCTTGGTATTCAGTGGGGAGGCTGGTGCCTAACGTACAACACTTTACCATTTGGGTGAAAGTGCTCGTCCTATGTCTACCATACTACCGGGCTCTTGGCTACAAATTACTTTAGATCAATAGCCGTCATCACAGATGCATCCGCGTCGGGTTGGGGAGGCGCAATTTTATCTCCAGTCGCACAGGAAGTCGGAATAATCAAGGTGGAAAGAGTACTACGCTCACAAAAGCCATAAAGAGGCTATTCTTTACTACGGCAGCGTTAAACATATCTTTACACTTTTCTTATATTTCAACCAACGACAACCCAGCTGACCTGCCTTCTCGTAGAATGTCTGCAATGGATAGTCAGCTAACATATGCAATATGGCATATTGTTCAACAGGAGTTTGGGGGTTGTAACAGTCATACGTGTGATCTGATGGCCCTAGATTCCAATGCCATGCTGGATCATTACGGTAACAGAGTGCCCCATTTTACGCCGTTCCCATCTCCAGGGTCTTCAGGAGTGAACCTCTTCGCGCAAGACCTTCGGCGACATAGTTCTATTATGCAACGCCCATACGTTTTCCACCCGTCGGTTTTGCTTGGTCCACTCCTTTGTTTTCTGGAGAGCTATCGACAGTCATGTACTATTTTGGTTCTTGACGTATATCCCAGAAAATATTGGTGGCCTCTTCTTCAATCTCGGTCGCGTGTGCTGGCCCTACGTGGCGATTCTCAGCCCTTGTTATCTCATCAAAACGTGGCTGGATTCCCCATTTGGGGATTCCAGGGGATTTATGGGTCTTTTCTGTTGTGTTTTAGTTCTATAGTGGCATAACCACAACTTTACAGTAAAACACTACAGAAGATCTCACTCGAACTGCGATGTTCACGCAGCTTTGTAAATAGGCGAATATATGACATTGAATTAATAAAACGATTAATCTTAACTCGCTTATCTGATTCTCTTAGGAACTACCTCTAGTTGCGAAGTTGTTTGCTCCGTCGGTAAGGTGTCCCATCTGTCGTCGCGCAAATGATGACTTCCGATTCTGGCAACTGTGCGGTTATAATAGCAAGGTTTTGTGTCCAGGTCGAACTGCGCATGTGGATATCAACCTTAGTGAGATAGACAAGCGACTGCAACTGTTGACAAATTTTGATCATGCCACTAGTTACTCAAAACAAAAAGATTCGCTCCAGAAAGAGTTTGAACAGTTCTTGACTGCCCTCCCAAGTCGTGTTGCGTTAACGACGGTGACACCTCGAGACGTGTGTCGTTTCCTTATTTGCAAGGACAGACATGGAATAACACAGGTTCGTCGTAATAGCTGTCAGTTTTTAGGTCAGCGTGGCCGACACCCTTGTGCCTGTCCAGTACGACTCGTATAAGGCGGTAGACCCATATATTGGGAAGTTACGAGCCTTGGATTAGGCAACCCTGCAGATGACAATCCGCTAACAATTATTTGCGTTTCATCACGGGAGAACAATTACAAGCTAGGGTTACACCGAAGCAAGCTACACCATTTTTTGTCAATAAACTTACCCAGCTATCACTGCATCTACAACGAACGATAGAAACTCCGGGGCTCGCTCCAATACAACGCTTCATTGTTGCCCGAGATCAGGCGTACTTTAGAGCAGCCTTTTTTAGTGGAGACCGGCCAGGAGATTTGGGTCAAATAAAGGTGCTTGATATCTTACGGTTTCAGAATGATGGATTTCTTTTTAACCATATTTGGGGAAAGACACTGCGAGATGGTGACGAGCAGGTGTTTGGAATCCACCGTAATCCCCATACAGTTATTTGCCCAATTAAAGGCATAGAGCAATACATGGCTGTGGTACGACAAATGTCGATTGATCTTAATTCTGGTTATCTGTTTCGTCCAATGACACCAACAGGTGGCATAAAAGATTCCCCCTTTAGTCCCACGGCTGCCGAGGCTCGTCTAAAGACATATTTGAAAGAGATGGGTGCCGATGAGGGTGAGACACTACATGGTTTTAGATCGGGGTGTGCCATTACATTAGCACTAACTGACGCAGATTTTTCCGAGATCATGGACCATGTCGGGTGGACTCACGACACACTGCCCCTTATTACCTGCAGTTAGGCGAAGTACTTAACCCGGCAGGTGCATCTGCTCGATTGGCATCCAGTGGAATTGGAGATACAAATCCTTGGCAAGATATTAATGAACTCAAACGTTTTGTCAGCGCATTCCCGGTGGGAAATCAGCGAAAATGGGCTCACCAAGATGGATTGACTTAACTGCAAGCTTCAACTTCACTTGAGGTTTGGGTGAGATTTGGAGGTTGTGTTTTTAGGAAGGGGGTATTTAGGGTGAAATAAGGTTTGGAAATAGGGTTTGAAGAAAGGGTCCTTGGTTCTGCTTAAAGGAACAATAAAGAGTAACAGATAGGCGTGGACAGTGCTGATCAATATTTGTCCCCATTCCTTAATTAACTGAGCATGAACATGAGTGTTGCAAAATAGAATACTATTTATATACTACTTATATATTTATCTTACTTATACTATTTATATAGATAATCACGTGATTATCTCTCTCATATAAGCTCGTTTATTTTTACTCTCAAAGTTTCTCTCTGACGAAGGGCCTTTGCTCGGAACGTTAGATCACTTACGCTCTCTGTTTCGGCAGTATATTTAACCTACTATACTATACTTCGATTGTTATAAATATATTATACTTGTCAAGGATTTGAATCTTTGGATGCTCTAAAACCTGTGATAATACTATAATTATGCCGAATGAAACCATGTGACTGATGACGTTCATCAAACATATTCAGTTACTATTAATTGGTATGCGATATTTGATTTGGCAACATTGTGCTGCAACATCACTACAACGTCCTGACAACGTTATCTGACGACATTTAAATAACGTAACATTGCAACATCGCTACAACGTCCTGAAAACATTATCTGACAACATTTAAATAACGTTACGCTACAACGTCCCGAGAACGTTGCGATAACGAGATTTAAGCGGAGAACATTGTTGGAAGGTTTTCTGAAGGTTAGGTCCGACCTAACCTTCAGGCAACCTTCTTGGCGGCTTTTCGACATGTCAATTTCATCAAGTCCGAAGAGTTTTGCGGGAGTTTTGTCTTCTAGACCAAGATTGTGGTGCCCTGAAAGTTTTGCGGTGCCCTAAAGCGCAGCTACCTTTCAGACCGCTTTATATTCTGCCTGTGATTTCGTTCGTTCATTCATTTGTGAGCAATCGATAGAAACCGACATTTTTGACGTCACGGAAAGCAATCGGCTTTTCGGCGACGGCAACATGTCAATATGATCAAGCCCGAAGACTTTTGCTGGCCAAGATTAATTTGAGCTGGAGAAACGCATCTGCGAAAAGAAATATTATCGAGGTAAGTGAACTATGGTATCCTCATGAACAAAAATATGTTAAATCATTTATGGACCGTATTAAACGTACTTCTAATTTTAATATTGAAATTAGAATGTTTCAACTAGAGGGGGCTTATTGATTAATAGCCAAAAGGGGCTTATTAGAGGGAGTGGTATACAGTATTTAAGGTAGGGGCATAATAGAGTGAGAAACCATAATATAGGGGGCTTTATTTAATTTTCCAACCCAGAGAGAAGGCGAGGGGGGGGGGGGGTAGCCATATTTTAAACTTGATCCTTGGTCTTCTGTCAGTGTCATGCCTCCCTACCTCGCATGCTTGCACCTTTAGAACTATTTTGTCATACTGCAAACTTCCCATAATAAGCCCTTGCCTTATCTTTTTTATTATTTCTGCAGAATAGCCAAACTTGGTTGCAGTTATTTGCATAATCTCGTGGCTCATGCCCATAGCCTGCAATCCTTTTGGCCAAGATGGACTCCACTCGGACACTGAATATCTATTCTGTGACTCGGAGCACGGATCTGGGAGCAGAATGCATGGTTGAAGTACACACTGTACCAGTACTAACTTCATATAAATGATTTCCTCTAAGACATGGGACTTAATACAAAAACGAACTTCCCCCGAACTGCAAAAGAATCTACTGACCAGTGCAAGACTTTTGTATTAAACTCTCAAAATTTTAAAACATACCATCTGATAACATAGATGTAATTCTGTATATTATTAATAATTAACAAATCATTGTTTGATGAATACACTTCCTTGCCAAAATGCTAGCATTATTCTCATTGCTTTTCCGTTGCCAAAATGCTCAAAATAATGCTAGCATAATGTGCAATTGTGCAAAAGCCTAGCTGCGTGACGCAACTGTTTGACGCGACATTTTTAACGCGATGTTTTGAATGCCACAGGGGACCGCTTTTTAGCACTGTGTCTGGTTTTGTTAATCAAGTCTATTTAACAGGAGAATTTTTATAGTTTAAACTGAATAGAAACAATTATGTTGTAACATGGATAAGTAGTTATCACTTCAGTGTATACATTTTTCTTGTATATTTTTGTACAGGTATCACGAAGAATGAAATGTTATGTTCTCATGTCAATAGTATTCTATTTTGCAACACTCATGTTCGTGCTCAGTTAATTAAGGAATGGGACAAATATTGATCCAGCGGCCTAGCAGTGTTGTACGACCCATGCGAATTCTTGAAGGGTGGGGGTGGTGGGCCGTTTTCGTGATCACTGATCCGCTGGAGAGAAACTGAGCAAGAATGGAGTGTTTTTCCCAGTGCTGTATTTATAGCCCCCTTGTGATGTAATGCGCATGCCTGTGCTCACTCAGCCGTCTTAGAACGCATATTTTACCTTATTTTAAACGTCGCATCTCATTATGAGTGCTGCGAATAGTATAAGTAAGATATTATCTTTGTCGGTATACACTATAGTTTAATGGCATAGTTAATATTCGGCAATATAGGAACTGTATTTCCTCATCCAATGTAGCCTGAGTATCAGGATTTACTCATTCTCATCTTCCGCTAAAAAAAGGCGGGTGGAGCACAGGGCGTGGGTGGGCAGGTGAGAAGTCGTTCCCAGAACCTGCGATACTTTTGGGCCCCGCCATAACTGTTCTGACCATGCGCAAAGCATCAGCATCATTGTGCATTGTGCATTGTGCAACCTTGTTGTCTTTGGCGAAGTATTCTTCGAGTGAGCTCCGTTTCTGTGCTAATCTGTGGCTAGTTTCCTTCACTTTTAAACGTTTTTATTGATTAAAAGGTGAGTTATGACACGTTCGTGTTTATTAATGTGTATACAAGATGAAACATTGATTCTTTTCCTCTGAAATTTTGTTGAATAACAAGTTAGCTTTTTGTGAGTTTTGACAACACGTGGCTCAGTGGCTGTTTATTATTCGATTCACTTCTACTTCGTTCGTTCTTCGACGTATTCATTTATATAAAAGTAAGTGTGTTTATTGAGATGTATATTAGGGCTTGGAAACACTGATTTTTGTCTTCCAAAATCTTCTTGAACGCCTTTTGCAAGATGTAGTTTGCATATACAAAATATATAACAATTGTATGATACGTGATCCCAGATTTCCCGAGGTGTAGTCATAGTGCTTTGGATAGCCGTAATATTTTGTTAGTATTATGTTATATTATTTTAAACGAATGCGTATTTACTAAATTGTCAATATCATCATATCTTTTTCTATCACACTCTCTTCTTTCTATATTTATATATTGACTAGTTTATACTATATATTTCAAAATTGTAAATGAAGAGAGGATTTTAATAATGATTATAATATGCTGTATATGAAAAACTGGCTGCCCCAACTGGGAATCAAATCCAAGGTTTCTGAATCAACCCATTGGTGGTCTGACCACTGAGCTATTGGGACACGGTCAGGACAGTCATATATTGTTATACATCGCCCTTACTCTGAAGTCGCTACAGGATGACATGTCATGCATCTTCACAAGGGAGAGCACAGCCTCTCAAAGGAGCTGCCTTAGCAAGCTTATCAAAACCCTTGTGAAAGAGGATTTTAATAATGATTATAATACACTATACAACCGGCAACCAAATCCAATTATTGAAACACGGTCAGGACTGTGGGACTTCATATATTATATCGTTATACATCACCCTGCCTGTGTGTCAATAGTTCAGTGGACAGAGCGCTTATGCATTGCTTCTGAGACCTTGGGTTTGCTTCCCTGTTGGGGCAGTCAGTTTTTCATATATAATTATTATAATCAATATTACAAAATGTTACTGATCCAGGACTGACCATTTAATTTCTTGTTCTTTAAAAACATGACTGCATAACCACTTTTCATAAACAAATGCCTACAAAAATAGGCAGGTATTATGCAATTACGCCTTACATTGGTGGAAACATTTTAAGCAATTGCATCAGCGAACAACAAATCAGTTCCCAGCAGTTCCTTGATTATTAGTACAACTGAGATTTTTCCCATGGACAATATGTATATTGTCGTGAAATATAGAATATAATGCTTTGATAGGGATGCAGATACTGAATGAAATATCTTGATAGATATAGATATCCATAAAGATAGATATCCATAAAGATAACATGTTCTGTCTGTAGGGAAAGCTTGTTAGACTAAAATGAGAAACATATTTTAAAACATGCCATTCTTTTAGACTAAGCATCCATTGATGTCATGTTACTTACTGGTTGGCAGGTCCTTACTGGACTAGATTTCCTTAAGCTCTCCAAAACTGCCTGAGATGGGCATAGGTTAAGTGTTATTAAAAACCGCACCTGGTGGTCACTTCATTACTTACTTTCATCTAACCTTATCGGAAAAACAAAAGATAATTAAGCATAATAGCATATTAGGTGCACATCTATTACATGTATGAAGAAAATAATTAATTTTCTTTTGAAAATTGTAGGACATGGGATCAGATGCATATAGGAAAAACTATAAAAGGAGATGGATTTCAGCTTGTCGTTCATTAACAAAACATTGCAATAGTACTAAAAGAATTTGTAGTGCTAATGAAACACAAAGTCCACCACTTATACTTTCCCAGCCAAGGCATGAAGATGTATTTGATGTTGACCCATTTCCTATTGGCCCAGATAACACCCATTTTCCTAACCAGAACATTCCAACATGTGATGATACTGATTGTAGTTTGAATTCAGACAATGAAGCTTGTCTTTTATCTGAATCTGAATCAGATGATATAAGTTTAGAGGATGGCTTAGTTGATTGGGTTAATCAATTTCAAGTAAAACACAATGCAGTTGACAGTCTTTTGAAGCTACTTAAGCACTCTGGTCATCCTTGTTTGCCAACAACTTCCAGATCTTTGTTAGGTACAGCCAGAGTTATTCACCTTGAAAATAAATTTGGTATGGAATATCTTCACTTTCCATGAGGTGAAGTACTCCTTGAAAATTTTCTCTCCTATCCCCAAGATGTCAGGCAAGATGTTGACCATTTAGAATTAAGTTTTAACATTGATGGCATCCTTTTGTTTAAAAGTTCCCGCAGTAGCTTATGGCCAGTGCTGTGTGGTACAATGAACTTGACACCACTCAAAGTATTTCCTGTAACACTCACGTACGGACAAACAAAACCAAATAATTTAGATTTTTTACATGATACAGTGTGAGTTTTAAATACTTTAATGAAGCATGGTCTGAAAGATGGTGAGAAAGTTTTAAATGTTTCAGTAAGCTGTGTTGTTTGTGATGCTCCTGCAAAGGCATTGGTTAAATGTATAAAGTTATATTCTGGGTATTATGGTTGTGATAAGTGCTGTCAACGTGGTGTGTGGATTGGTCTTATGACCTTCCCTGATACACAAGATGTCCTGCTTCGTACAGATAATTCTTTCCGACTCCAGTCGAATGAGGAATATCGCCATGGTCAATCCCCTTTATGTGATCTTGCAATAGATATGGTAAAAGCCTTTCCGAATGATTATATGCATCTGTTGTGCCTTGAGGTGAGGAAAAAGTTAATCCTTGCCTGGATGAGGGGTAGAAAGGAAGTAAGAATTTCATCTCGCCAGGTAGATGAGATAAGCACAAAATTGGTCAACCTTAAATAATTCATTCCTAGCAGCTTTGCTCGCAAACCACGGAGTCTGGCAGAGGTGGACAGATGGAAAGCAACTGAATATAGGCAATTCCTTCTATATACTGGAAAGATTGTCTTGAAAGGAATCTTGAGAAAGGAATTATTTGAGCATTTTATGACTCTGAGCATTGCCAGTTCAATTCTAGTATGCACTGAACGTGCACAAACTCATCTGAATTACGCCAGTGAACTACTGAAGTATTTTGTTGAAAAAGCTAGTGATCTTTATGGTGAAGAATTTATTGTGTATAATGTACACAACCTTATCCACTTGACTGAAGACGTTTCAGTGCATGGTTCCCTAGATAAATTTAGTGCTTTTCCATTTGAAAATTACTTGCAAAAGTTAAAGCGTTGTGTTCGTTCTGGAAAAAATCCCATTGTCCAAACAGCCAAGTGTCTAAGTGAATTGTCAAGTGCCTGTCCACTTACATCTAGTTCTACTAGTATATCCACAAAGGAGCCAAATAATTGTTATGTACTGAATAACACCTTCCTGCTGTGTAGTTGTCAATAAGACGGAAGAAGTTGATAAATGTGGGAAAGCTATATATTCCTGCAGAGTTTGTGAGCGCTCAGAATCTATGTTTGTTTCACCATGTGACTCAAGAATCATTGGAGTGCACAAAGTCTGTGGGAGGAATGCACGCATGAAATTATTGCCTGAGAGTGCCTTGAGAAGCCAGGCTATCCTCACTGAACTTGAACATGACTGTTGTGTCTTCATGGCAATTTTACATGAACTTTAAGCAGTACTGTTGCTCTATGTCTCAGAGATGCAGTTAGTATACTACAAGTTAAAATTGTGGTAAATATAAATAATGTATTCAATGTAACCCAGATTAATAGAAAGGGGAAAAACATGTCCATATAAACTTTCTGTTTGAGCACAAGCCCTTACAGCTGATATAGCTGGGTGTCTGTAATGACCAGGTGTCTGTTAAACTGGGTTACACTTCAATGCTGTTAGAAATGGTATTCAAGTAGAACTATGTATATATTTAAAAAAATGTATATATTAATTTTTAGATGACCAAATTTGCCATTGTCGAGTTCACAACCGGAGGCTGTTGATGTGGTACTAGAGACGTGGCTTGAAACACGAGATGGGGTGAGTATTATCCCTTTGTGAATTTTGGTTATCAAGTAGAAATACATTTACTTTAAATTCCAAATATTAATTTTATATTTGTTATCTCTTTGACAGGTATTTTGTTGTTATTGGCCTCGAAATAATATAGTGGCCCGTGTTAAAAAAATAGAATTGCCAGTTAAACAGAAATGGTCATTCCGTCAAATTAGAATTTTTAATTATGCAGGTACAGTATAACACTTTTGTAGTTTTGTATTGTCTAAATCAGTTTGTGCTAAGATTTGTCTCAATTGTTTGGCTGGAGTGCCGGACATTGTCCATTGACCAGCTGCTACCTTGAGCCCTGAGTAAGTCATGAACGACGTTTCTGGGATTCATATTAACATAATCCAAATATTTATTATTATTAATTGTTTTAAGTCCTCCATTTGTTTACAGATACCTATGCAAAGGCACTTAAGCGTGCAAAGAAAGCTGTGGAAACATCAAACTTGGATTCAGATTCAAGTTCTGAAACCCGAACAATCACATAAAAGGGCAAGAAAGAGCATAAATTATACTGAAATTGAAGGTACAGTAGTAAACTACAGTTAAATGATGGAAATAATATTCAGATAACAAGTAATGTTTGGCATGTCACTCGAATAAACTATTAAGGATTTATGGTGAATGCAAAATATTGTGTGTAGTGATATACATATACATTTCGAGACCAAACTGGGACCAGTTGCGACACTCCAAGGCCTTTCAGCTGCAACTGACCCTATGAAACTGGTAACCCAAGTTGCTTTTTTTATTTTTGTCCACATCTGCATCATGCACTATGTACTGTACTTGAACTGCAGTCTATTGATCTTTGCAATCTATTGCTGCAGTCTATTGATCTTTTGCCTTGTGTGATTTTTTCAATCTTTTGCAACCCTGACTAAAATTGGTTAAGCATGTGGACAATAGCAAAATACTGGTATGCACACTGACATTTATTGCACTATATATTTTATTTATTACTCTATGTATTTTATAATTGTTTAGTTCAACTGCAGAAAAAACACCATCAACTCAGTTGCAGCAGGCAAAAACTCCACGTGCCCAGGCAACAAACTCTGGGAAAAGGCATCTTGGTCGCAGTCCACTTCTACCGCTTGCACCAGACTTTACCACAACATACAATACAACACCAAGGACTTCTATTGGTTTTGGTGGTATGTATTATAATAATATATTGTATTGCAAAAGATAGGTATTTGCTTTAGGGACCGGTCATTACTTATGGCCGGGGTTGGGCCTGAAGTTGGGCCCAACCCTGGGCATAAATAATGACCAGTCCCTAATATATTTTCAAGGTATTACATGTAATTTTAATCGGCAGCAATCTGTGCCTCAAATGGCAATGCCACCCACCTCCAGTCCTTCACCAGCCAGCATGAATGGACTCAAAAGTGCAGAACTTATTGGTGACTCTTTAAGGGCCTTGGACAATCATCCAAATGATTTTCCCAAGTGCAATTGACCAAGGTAATTGCTACACATAATTATTTTATTATCTACATTGTAATTCTATTGTTGAAATGTTCTAGGGCCTTCATTATCCTTCTCTGAAGACGGCTCTAGCGTACAGGCTGAAATCTCAGAAATTAATTAATAATTACAGAATCATCCTTAGAGAAATACCGAACATGAAGTGAAAATTTCATGAAATTTTAAAATTAGATAAATCGTGAACGTTTCTTAATTCATTAAGAGAAATCTTAATTCATGTACGTCAGAGTACATCCGGTAGGGATGTAACAGGTGATGTGTTGGAGGAAATTTTGACCAGGCCAGTAGATACAATAGAGGAAATGGACGGGCTGTGTGCGAAGTTGACGGGGGACAATTATAATAAAATTTTGGTAAGTTCAAATTTCAGGGGGTAAAAATTACCCTAAAATGCGGAGGTAAAAAGTCTTCCACAGAACGCCCCGTTTTTGGGGGGTAAAATTTCAATCAATTTAAAAAAGAGATATCCCGACGTTCGAGGCATTTATCTGACTTAATTCATTATTGAGGAGGTTTTCCAACAAAGTTTTGCCCATTTCTTCCACCTTGGACAAAGATTTTCCTACTTTTTTCTTCGTTTCTTTTCTAATTGGTATTCAAGATCTTTATGTGATATAAAGACCTCAGAAGAGCAAAGAAAACCGACTCAATAATGAATTAAGGGTAATTATTACCCCTTTATCATTTACCCCCCTAAAATGGGGTAAATTTTACCCCCAAATGGGGTATATTTTGCCCCTGAAATTTACAGTGTACCTGTAACTATATATAGTGCAATTGCAAGGAACTAGAATGAGGCAAATCAAAATACAAAGCTTTTTTACATAGCTTTTCCACCCTTAATTGATTTGTTTAATTTAAAGGCTAACTAACTTGCAGCTCAGAGCGGAAACAATTGCGCAGTTTCTGTCCGAAGAATGATGGCAAGTCTAGGGACCAACAAGTTGTGGTCTCTCTATAGCTTTAAAGGAAAGAAAGGGGAAAAGGCATTCAAAAGCCTCAATCTCTGCACCGTGATTATGAGTAAGTATAATCAAATAATTATGTTCGCTTTTAGTTTTATGTTTCTTGGTCAGTTGTTGTCCTATCTAATTAAGTACTCTATGCGTTACAAATCCACGGATGACCTGTCCACAACAGCCTTATAAAAATGGTCAGACTTTAGAAATACAGACATACTGTGTGATTCTGATTTCTTTCCGTCATTTTCAAGCCACTGTTGGCCATGCGATTTTTAACGCATATCTTTGTTTTATGCGGTGAGAACATAGTGGGCTATACCCAAATTTTTTCAAATGGAAAAAGAATACAAGTTGTATGCCCGTGTGTTCAGTAGAGTCATTGAATATAGTTCAAATAGCAAGTGTTGTCTTTCGTCACTGTTCCATTGTTATTGGCGCTAATTAATACTTCTATAATTTCCATCACAGAAGCGTGTATGAGGTGTCACAGGAAAGCAACCGAGCTAAATGTGGAAGAAAATATATCAGAATGCCTAAAACATGCTCCAAACAAACCTGGCGGTTCGAGATATCGGGTAAAGTCTCTTACATATATTGCATATACACGTATCTATATATTAATTTAATAGGTGGATATACTGCCGAAACAGAGAACTTAGAGGTCGAACGTTTCGAGCGAAGGCCCTTCGTCAGGGAGAAACGTGAAGAGTGTAAACTAACAACAAGCTTATATATGAAAGATAAGCACGTGATTCGAAATGGCCAATCATATAAAAGTAACCATAACAGATAAATAATGAGATGCGAAAAAATCAGCCAATCAGATGAAAATTACTATTAGGACCTCGTTCTGTTTCTCCGGATTGTACCAGTTCTGTCAACGAAGATAATCTAGTTTTTACCATTCCTTCTGATTTACCCTTATCTGACCCTGAGAGATCTGTTCTTGCGCAAGGTCTCAAGTTCGTTCCCAACTCCGGGCCCATTGATTTATTTTCAGTCAAAGAAGACACTGAAGCTTTCTTTCGCCGACTGTGTTTAAAAGCTCATTTTCATAAGCAATCCTCGACCTTTAATAAGGATGCTTTTGAAGAAATCAACCCTAAAAAGTCTTCTTGGTCTCCACCTGAAGGCCAATTTTCGTCTCTTGATCTTTTTGTTCGACAGTGCCGCCATCAAATTGAACAACTCAACCATGCACGCCCCAAAATGGCTTCCAACCTCAGTAAAGATGAACGTCTAGCTTTTCAATCATTGCAAAGTAGGAATGACATTGTCATCAAATCTGCAGACAAAGGTGGTGCTGTCGTTGTCTGGAGAGCAGATTTGTACCGACAAGAAGCTCTTCGTCAACTGAGCGAAATCTGAATTTAGAGAGATTTATCCATTATGTTAATGACTTCCATGCAGCCCTCAAATTCACATGGGAAGTCAGTGAAACCTGTGTGTCGTTCTCGATATTTTTGTGTCGATTAGTGGTAATTCACTCGTGATTTCTGTTTCTTATAAGTCGACCGATTCACACAGTTACCTTCTGTTTTCATCCTCTCATCCTAACCACACTAAACAAGCCATTCCATACTCTCAATTTCTGCGACTTCGCCGCCTATGCAGTGATGACAAAGATTTTGAAACCAAATCTTTGGAAATGAGATCTTTTTTTGTCCAACGTGGCTATCCTACCCACCTATTAGACACTGATATTGACAAAGCATCCAGTATTTCCCATCCAGACACTTTAAAACAACCTTTAGAAAGAGTATCTGATAACAAAACACCAGAGGAGGTTGGACAAGCCGCGCAAAGCATCATCATCAGCTGGCTTTCATTTTTGCGTGGGCGTCTCACTCTACCTCTGACCTCAGACGAGGAATGAACTCTGCCCGGTGGACTAGATGCGCAAAAACGTTTGAAACTTGTCACAAAGAATCTTGATAAATCTGATGGTCAGCAAAATACGAGGGCAATTTGTGGTTATCATAGACAATTAATATGATCAGATTGTGCTTTATTTGGCGTATATTCGTGAGAATGGCGTTATGGCGGATGGGCATTCAAGATAGCTCAAGTTCATTCGGATTCGACCACTGAATTCGACGCATTTTATGTTACAAATAATGAAACAAATCAGAAACAAATTAGATATTTACAACAAAGAAGGATTTGGTTGTGCTGTGCAACGTGTGATTCGTTAATACCGACTCACTGGAGCTGGGAAAAACTTGGTGAGAAATCAACATTATTTGTTGTTAGTGGTTAATAATTTCCCTCTCAAATTCTTTATTCTTCCCATTCTAACCTTATGATGGATGCATTTTCCGTGGTTTAATGTTTTGCATTCTGCAATATTACTGTAAACTTCTAATTGTTGTGTGTAGCAATTATCTGGTTTGACCAGATACAACTATCATCCTGGGGAAGGATGTTCAATTTTTTTAATAAAACACTCTTGTTTCCTTTATATTTACTGTACTTGTATCCCAAATTTTATAAAATTGTGAATAAAGCTAGCTTAAAATTTATTATTCAATAACAATCTTGTATTTTTCTTTGTATTAAGGACCGTGAATTCAAAATCGAGAATTTATTGGATTTCCTCCAGAATCTATTGATAAATTTGGTATATAACTGGTCAAATGTTCAAATATTTCTATTTTATCATATAAAGTGTATTTCCTGTATCCTCAACATATATGTAAATAAGGAACTTGAATAAAATTAATATGTTTTATCTCAATATTGATCTTGGTTACTTCTAAAGCACTATCGTATTGATACTGATACAGGTATTCAATCAGGGGCATTGTCAACATTTTAACACATTGGTCCGACATTTTGCAGTGATGCACCCCACCCCCACCCCCATCTGCCAAGAAAACGTCAACTTTGGCACATTTAGAGAGGGCATCAGAAAAGTTACTGTGTTAAGGTAGACATGTGAGTGAACTATTATAAGACAGACAAAGTCCGTTCGAAGGGTGTCTGTTTTAGAGACATAGTTCACTGTTTATTAATATGTACATGCAGTAGCACTCCAAGGCAAAGAGATGAATAATATCCACTCAGGTGTGTTAATGTCTGGGTCCAGTCCTCTCTGCGCGATCAGCGCAGGCAGTGCAAATGAAACGTCATTTTTTATTCAAAAGCGACGTATTCTGGGAACGGTTTTTAGTTAATGTTGTGTAAATATGTTTTACTGATTTTATTAAATATTAACTTTGTACAGTAAAGTGTCACGTGATTAATTATAAACACAAATATGCGTCGGATTAATGTGAAATTACAAACATGCCCTGCCGGGAAGGAAAAGCGTGTTCTTGTACACCGTTTTTGTGTTAATGTGTCAGCTATGAAGGTCTAGTACAACAATCAAATTTCGAATGTTGACATTATTAGGTATATCTCTAAGAAATATGGCATGAAAGAAAAATTTTGACGAATATTTTTCGAATTATGTACATTAAAGTCATTAAATTGATCTAAATGACACTTTCGAAATTTGAACACTATAGTTGGGAATGTATTCTACCAATACAACGCAAAATGACCATTGTTATACAAGGAGAACCTTCCCGGCAGAGCCTCCAAAGTTTGGTGTTCAAACTCGCTAGAACATTGCAAAGGTTATTAAAATGCGCCATATTTTTCGACGAAACTGAAATATATTTGCCCAGCGGCTTTTCGCATAACCTTGGAAACCACAGGGAAAGTGCGCCAAATTCGAAGTCTTCACTGTTTTATTCTAGAGAGTCTTTATGCAAATGGTTTAAAATTTACATAAAATCATTATACATGGTAATAAGTCTGATTCATCCACATACTTGTGGATTTGCGGAAGTGGTGGCATGGGAAGCAACAAGAGTTATCAGCAAAGGTAAACGAAATGACAATGAGTCGCCGAAGGATTATAAAGAGCGCCAAATGAAGGAAATCTTTGCTCGCTTCACAGAATACTTGGCTGGATACAAGCTTTCACTCGACTGGAAAACATTCCGAGAAAAGCTCCCTGATCTTCGCCAGAAATTTAGTACGTGGAATCACCGCAAGATCAAGGAACGCGACCAATATCTGAAGGCCTTTTCTCGTGATAAGTGGAAGAAGCTGACTCCTTCGTTGAAGGATGAGCACAGTCTGATGGATTGTAAAGGTTGCCTCCACCGATATTCTGCCGAGCAATCTTTGTTTCCCGTAAAGTCCAGGCGATTTATTGGCAGCGCAAAGGAAAACCCATTGTTTGTTACGCAGGATATTCCATCGCAGGTCAATCCTCCACCTTCAGTAAAATGTACCCAACGAGAAGCAGCAAATTACGCTGAGGCAATATACGACAGGATCAACCCACTTTTTGAAAGAACGGTAAACATGCCACTGAACACGGCTTTGACCAAGGTGAAGAAATTGGATCTTGCAGCGAAGAAATCCAAGGCTGATGAAAAGAAGGAAAGAAGAAATCATTATCGGAAAGCGAAAACTTGTTTAGAGGAACACTGGCAAAAAACGTCTGTCATGAGGTAAAGTATTAAATATATAGTTGTATACAATAATAATAATACTAATACTAATAATGGAAACTTTATTGATTAAATTTAGTTCTTACATATACAATTGTAAATCTCACTTATTAAGGTAATTTACAACCGGCTACTTGAATAATAATAATAATAATAATAATAATAATAATAATAATAATAATAATAATAATAATAATAATAATAATGGAAACTTTATTAATGAATTTTTTCTAAACAAACAATTGTAAATCTCGCTCATTGAGGTAATTTACAATTGGCTACTTGAATCACAACTATAAGCTACTTAAAAACTTAAAGGTTCAGTAAGTCAGGATTCGTCCATTCCTTATTTCTACAACAAAAAATATAATAGGTTGTTCTGATGGCAATAGATATCATTTTTCTGACACAATAATTTTGATGCTTCACATCAACTCCTACATCGTTTAACATTGCTATAAAGGAGGTACACTCTTTTGCGAAAACACCGAGTGAACTAATCGAGAGATTGACAAATTTAACAGTGCTAAAGTGTTCATTTTGTTGTCTAACTATTTCTGCATATTTGGCTTTTTTGCGCTCTACGTTGTTTTGAAGGTTGGATTCATATCCCACGGTAAGTTCGACTATATATAGACATCCCTTTGAAGTAGATAGGAGTAAATCTGGACGATATGTGTCACCAGTGATTATTGAGGGGCTTTTGAATTCAGGAAGATCAACAAAAAGGTTGGTTAAATTGGCAGTTTGTAGGGTCTTGGCAAGAAAGTTCAGAACAGAGTCGTGTCTCCACGTAAAACGTTCAAGGTATGATTGACATCCGGCAACCACGTGTAGGAGAGTTTCTGGGCGTAAGCAAAAAAAACAGTCAGAACTTGATGATATACCCCATCTGGAAAGGCTTTTGCGGGTAGGAAGAGAGTTATTGATATAACGCATAGTAAAATTATAGATGTTTTTTGGTAGTTTAGATTGAGAAGCAGACCAGAATTTGTTTAGCTTTGGTAAGGAGAATTTCGTAACATTAGAGAAAAACGAGCCTTGACAGGTCAAGTGGTTTTGAAGTTTATCCTCTTGTCCAGAACGGAAATCTTTGATAACTTCCTTGGTAGAGTTGTAAATATCATACTGAATGTTAGTGCTGTTATTAGTTGATTTCCAAAGCGCTTTTATTGATTCATTGGGAGATGTTTTTAAGGCATTTCGAAGAACTGTTTGACACTGAGTGAATTTGATAGATGGTGGGAAAATACTTAGACCAAATTTGTTACGGGTTAGAAAGACGTTACTCAATGTTCCGGATACTGGTATTTCCAGCCATTTACGGATGTATTTGTTTACAACGGAATCAATATTTTCAGAGACCCAAGTTTTGGACAAGGTAGCAACAGTAAAATGCCAGGATATTTTTGATAAGACATAGCGACTGTAAAGAAGAAGTTTATTTTTTGGATGTAGTGGTTTAAGGTCAATATCAGACATCAGTTCTGTGATGAGGGAGGTCAGCTCAGACTTGTGTTCTTGGTCGGACATATCAAAATCAAAGTATCTTCCTAAATATCGGAAAGATTCTCCAATTTTAATGGTTGGGATTAGGTCACTGTTAATTAAGAGTTTAGGTAAATATTGGACTGATTTTGTTAAAGCTTTCTTTATACCAAATGTACTACATTTGTCAACCCGGATAATCATACTGGACCATTGGCACCAGATAGAGAAACGATTTAGAAGATGCTGGTTTTCTGATTCTTGGCCACTAATGACCGCGGCATCATCAGCAAACTGAAACCAGTGGATCGGGTTTAAAAATTGGAAGGAGAAACCAAATTGACGGTACTTATCGGCTTTTATGTGTTGTATGAAAGTGTTGAAGCACATATTAAATAGTAGAGGACTAAGACAATCACCTTGCAGTACACCACGGCCAACAGATATAAAAGGAGTACGAAATTCAGATGTTATTATTGAAGTCTTAAAATCCGTGTATAAACTTTTTATAACAGTTTTGATGTGATTAGGAATGTGGTGATAATCAAGGATGGACTGAATTAAATTATGATGAACTTCACCAAAGGCATTCTTGAGGTCAAGTAGAGTGATGACAAGTGAACGTTGTTTTATCCTAGCTTTGTTGATAATATTGGTCATTTGAGCTGTGTGTTCTAAAGTACCAGACAGATTAGGTGTGAAGCCTTTCTGTATATTATGTTCAATAAAGTTATTAGTAACGAGGAAGGAGAATATTGCATTGCGAAGACATGATGTAAATACTTTTAACGGTATTGTTTCAAGAGTGATGGGACGAAAATTTGAAGGATCATCTGTGTTGCCTTTCTTATGAATAAGTATAGTGCACGCTCGTTTCCATTCAGCCGGTATAGTTCCAGACAACCAAACATTACGTATTATTTCTGTTAGGTAAGTTCTTAAAGAAGGACATCGCTTAAAACATATGATAGAGAGTTGATCAAGGGGACAAGGAGAACCAGAGGCCTTCATTCTACGTATTGCATTAGTAACTTGTTGATAAGTTGGAGGGTCAAGGTTGAATTGAACTTCAGGATCAGATAACCTTGGAATCCAGCTTGGAATATGAAACAGTTTATTTGGATTAATATTTGCTAGAGTTTTACAGAAATAAGATAGGCATTCTTTCATGTTGAATGAAGGAAACACGGCGTCTTTTCGATTCAGGACGTTTTTGACATAACCCCAGAAATTTCTACCGATGTATTGATCATGACTGAAAGATTCGTTGTTATCTGGAGTTGACCGGTTGCAGTTGTTGTTATTACGGCGGAGCTTATCACGCAAGGTATGTGACACGTATTGAATTTCTTCAGAGTCACCGTTTGCAGATTTTAAATTTTTTAACGCTTTCTTTAAGTCCTTGACTGAATGATCTTTGTATTTATTCACTAGGTTTTCGTCAGGCACTGTTTTAACATGACCAAAATTATCTGCGAAATAGTTGTAGATAACGTCATTTAAAAGCTTTATGTTTGGATTTAAATCGTGTGATCTGATTGGACCATTTAACTGAAGAACAGATTTGAAAAAAGAATTTGCCGTTGACCATTCCGTATCGGTTTTAGGAAGATTTATCCCATTTTTTAAAATTGGAGAACTTTCTTCTTTGTCCACAGCGACACTTGTGTTAGACTGATCATCAGCAGGGATATTTACGGAGTTATCATCAATTTGTTCCTCAAGATCTGTACAAAGCTCGTTGTTCAACCCAAGAATAACTCTGCAACTACGTTGATGCATCTTGAGACCACGCATGCCTTTACATATCTTACCACAGCAGCACTTGATTACGCTACGGCTTGCGATAGCAACATTAGGAGAGTTCATGACTGGCATTTGCCTTGGTGTATTGTCCGCATAACGACCTTGCTCACCTGGATTAACTCGCTGTTTACATCGCCATGTATGCCGACCCAGCGTAACGAAATCTTTACCACAAAATGAACAAACGACGCAAATTAATAACATAGCTATAAAACTTGAACGAATCATGATCAAATCCTTCCTACCACTTATTGGGTGTGATTTTTTAAAGATATATTGTGATTCAAGTACAAAACCAGCAGTAAAACTACAGACATGTACAGAGCACGTCTGAACGCCTCTGCTCAATGCCAATAATAATAATAATAATAATAATAATAATAATAATAATAATAATAATAATAATCATAATAATAATAATAATAATAATAATAATAATAAATAATAATATGAAAATGTACTAAATTCTGTACTGCATTTTGAATCCAGCCAATGTAAAATCAATGAAAATTGATAATCAGAAAGCTAATAATAATAATAAATTATAATTAATCAATAGCAATTACCTAAATGATATCAATTGGTATTTTCCAATTGATACCAATCAATATTCACAAAAACACCTCAACTGAGTGTTCATTGTTTTAGATCAATATCAATAATTTAATTGATATTGATTGTTAATGTTTGGAAAGTATCAATGGCATAGGGTTGGATTTTGAAACAGGTCAATTGGGTTACAGCTAAAATGCAGCATCTTGTCATAAACGAGAGAGATAATTATGTGAAAGATCAAGTTGATTTTTTGTTATATATGAAAGTTACTGTATTTCCTCTTGTAAATAGCCCTACCTTTGGGCCCCTGGTCAAAAAAAAAAGATTTGTGGATCCCTGGCCCCAAGGTCTGTTAAAAAAGTAGTTATGGTTCCACATGTAACAGGCCCCCAGTTGCTCAACAACCAACCTAATATACACAGGCTTTGCTTGGTTCCTGTAGGTGGTATGTTACATCAGGCATTTTCTGTCACAACTTGTGTCGTAACAAAATTGTTGTAAACAAGAGCAAGTTGCATAAATATTGCACAGAGTAACATCATCTTTATAGTGTGTTTTTTCTTTCAAATTAAATTTAAGATAGAAAGTAATTTTACCCCTAGGTGCTATGGTAATCGTCAGTCATTGCAATCAAGGAACCATTCTCGTCTTGCTATGTCATTTGAAAGTGCAAAAGAGCAAAATACTGCTGCTCAACCTGGTAAACAAAGGAATCCAGTGGGCAATTTCACAAATATGGATTGGGATAAAGAGGCAATGAAGGCAGAAGTAACTGGCTATCCAGATGCCACTGTTGTTAATTGGTCAGAGCTGGCAAGGCGGTATTATATAAAAAACCGAAATGGGGATCCTGCAAAGAATGGTGGTCAAATAGCAGAAGAGTGGCTAAAATCTGTTGGTGTTGATGTTAAAAGGTTTAAGAGAGTTCAGTCAAATGCTGGAGGACGAGTCAGAATGAAGAAATTAAGAGGTGCTGGAGGAGAAATTACTGTTGCTACTCCACAAACCAATGCCAACATGAAAGATGATTTAAAGAAGAAAGTAATGTCAGGAGAGTATGCAGTTGGACAGCTAATTACACCAAAGAAGGTAAAACTAATATTTAGTTCATTGTTTTCAGGTTTACTGTAACAGTTGCATACAACTTTGCAATATTGATATGCAACATTGCAATTTTGATTAGTGTGTTCAATATTAAAGCAACAGTTTGCAAACGCTTTATCATGATTGCTCGATGGGTTGCTTAAAATACTGGTTTTAAACATTGAAAAAGACATAAAATGATATACCTTCAACTATAATTTTACTTGAAGGTAATGGCCCTAACTTTAATGTAGAATTTCGCATTATCCAAACTTTAGTATTTAAAATGATTTTTAGGGCAACCCATTGAGGAATCGTGTTTGCAGGTTGCTGATTGAATCCATCAATCAAAATTGCAATGTTGGGTATCAATATTGCAAAGTTACACGCAAGAGAACATCTGGTTTGACTATAATTGTTGTGAGCTCTATAAATTAAAATACAATACCAGGGACTAAAAAAAACCAACTAGGCCAGTTGAAGTTTTTACCACAACCTATTTAAAGACTGCAGCATGGTTGAATAGGAGAGAGGCAGGTAAATTAATAAAAAAGAATAATTTTAATTCTTATTATTATTGAAATTCTTAGTATGAGAAATTGGTGTTGAGTTTATCTGGAGAAATTGTTAAAAGTGAATTCTTGGTAGAAGGCCGTAAACATCCACTGCTTAACATTCGTGCAAGAATGCTGAAAACCCATCAACGGTACATTAAAGATCGGTCTGATGCAGAATTTTCCAAAATGCCCCATGATATGCTTGTTGCAAGGTTAAGTTATTTAAATGAATTCAAGGAAGGAATGAGTGATGATGAAATGAGAACCCACCTTAAAAGATTAGAGAGAACTAGACATTTAAAGTTGTGGCATGATTTGTCAACCATTGCTAACCATGCCCATCTAGCTTTTATGATTTCATGTATCTATGACCCAGCTGGTTTTTTTACAAGTGAAGAGTACCAGGAAAAGACTGGTCTTACTGAAGACATCCAAGCCAAAGTAGAAACTCCTGAAGTTTACATACTATCAAGGTCAGGCAGCAGTGATGTGGAACAGCTGATGTATGTAGAAACAAGGTTGGAATGCCTTCAAGATATGGAGACCAGCTTGGAGTCCAAGTCAGGTAATGCTATTAGAGATGTAATGCGCTTTTTTCATGGGGATAGCCCAGCACGCCAGTTTGAATGTGGACAGCAGAAAGGTGGTAACTTCTACTGTTCTGGTTGTGGTGCAAAGGCACAGCGCGTTTATGAGTTTGATTATGCTTTCCGGTGCCCATACATGTCTTTAACAGATCGACAAAATCTAGTGCTGAAAGGACCAGTGGGGAAGCAGAATTCATTGGCAAAAAACCCTCATCCATTACATCGGTTAATAAAGCAGCTGTTAATAAAAGAACTGAATGGCAGAAAGATATATGAAGGAGACAACAAGAAACAACTGGAAGATCTTTTGGTGGAAGAAATGCATGGAGTGCAAAGAGTACCAGCCTTACTATACAATGATCCAACATCAACAATGGCCTTGCATAACTGTGGGAGTTATGAGATTCTTTCCTTTGAACCACTGCATGATGTTGGAAAACACATTGAGAACATTTTTACTGAACTTCCTTTTCATCTGTCAAAAGAAGAAGCTACTGTCATGAAGGAGGTGACTGCCTTGTCTGTTGGAGGAAAAGAGACCAAGCGAACATTTGACTATCGATGTGCCCTAATCATGTTGGCGAAGCATTTAGAGCAACATGTCACAACTAATTATGTTGAGCAACTCCTGCACACACTGGTGGAGATTCAGAAAATTGCATACAGCTCTGAAGATCAACGAACCCCCAAATCAGTCCTTTGTCTCCACAACTTGACATGGTATCATGGGGTTTTATGCCGAGAAGTATTTGGATTTCAGCTGAAAGAAATCACAAGCAGAAAGCTTTATGGTAATTACTTTCACAACATAACATCCCATGCTGCCATGCAGCATCGTTTGGTCTGTGGGAAATCATGTAATGTTGAAGAGCAAGAGAGAATTTTCAACACAATCAGCAACATCACAAAATCAACCTCATCCTACCATCCAAGCCATATAATCAGCAATGTCTTCATAAGATTGCAAGCTGAAAAACAGATGCAGGCATACAAAACCAATTGTGTTTCAACACAACAAGCAACTGTTTCTAAGCTTTCAGCATCTCTATCACCATATGGAAACACAGTCATCCCAAGCCATTTGATAGAAAAACACAACACGTCCTGGCAAGCACACCTTGAGCGGATTAGTGATTTTCTTTTGGTAGCCAGTCAAGCATGGTGGGTCGAGCATCAAAATGGGGACATTGAGTTTTTTGATGGAGACCAATCTCTCATTTCTCATTCTGAAGGTCCTTCCCTTCATCATTTTCGGTCAAGTGATTTCACGAGTGAAGAAAGGTACCTTAAGGATTGCTGGAAAGAATGTTTAAATGGTGGTGTTACAGTACCAACAAAGCTACTACGAATTGAGAATGATCAAGGCAACATGGAACTACATCACATTAATGCAATCGATGTGACGGAAGATAATCAGTCTGAAAGTATGTGTCCGACTGATATAATTATTTCTCTTCAACCAGTTCCTGACAGCAACGACTTACCTTCAGATGCGCTTGGTGAGGATGGTTTTACTGGCAAAGAAGCGGAAGCAGTCACGAATTACGACACTAGCACTAGCACGATTGCTTGTGCCGTTGAAGGTACAGTTGTTGCAATGAATAGTGCGATTACAGCTGATACCACAACTCCCACCAGCAGTTTGGAAGCAATCGAAGAAGAACCAACTTCGAGCGACCACAATAACGCGAGCAGTTCAGCTACACATGATAAAGACGATCGCAACAAAAATAACGACACCAACCAGCTGACAAATGATAAGAGGGATTCGTGTTCGAAGAGCAGCAAGCCTAGGAATGAAGACAAAAATTCATGCTTAACCAAGATGGGTCAAGGTGTGAAATTCGTTTTGGGAGACACAAATGACGTTTTACAGTTTGCCAAATCCCGACAGAGGTGCAAGAAATGGCCAAATAACAAAGATTATCTTGAGTCCTATAAGGATAGCTTAGCCATCATTGAAACGAGAATTTCACGTCAGCAGAGAAAGTTAAAAGAACAACTTCAGGAATGGGAGCGTGAATATTTTGTTAAAAATAATTGCAAAGCAGCCAGTTATGCCGACATCAATGCAAATGCGAAAGGAAAGCGTATAATGGATCAGCTGAAGTATTCACAAGCTATTCTCAAGAAAATGAAGAGAGAGCAAAACTTCTTATGGCAAACTGTATAACAAAATATGTTGTCACGTGAATAGGAGCCCGATCCTCTGGTTTGGAGCGAAGCCTTTCGTTAGAGTAAAATCAACCACTATCCAACACTGCACTACAAAATGAACTTACCTTGATTTTAATATACTGCTCCTGATCATCTTGACTTTCTTTTAATAGCATTAAATGGGCGAAAACAAGTTGAATATGCAACTGAACTTGCTGGTCTCAAATTTTACAAGCACTTTTCTTCGTTAGAAAACTACAAACGCATTCTGTTGCCCTTGGCAACGATGCGAATTTCGAAATTTCGTATCGGCCCAGTACTTTCCTGCAACAGTCGCAGCGCGGCCTTCAGAAGAAAGATGTCGCCCCGATGTCGCCTGCTATCTACTGGTGTGGTCCTCGAACTACCTAATTTTGAATTTAAGATGTCTGCACCAAACTTTTGTTGCTGATCAAGTTAACCTAACTTCCAATGAATTTTGCTGCCTTATCTACTGGTGTGGTCCTCGAACTACCTAATTTTGAATTTAAGATGTCTGCACCAAACTTTTGTTGCTGAGTTAACCTAACTTCCAATGAATTTTGCTGTCTTATCTACTGGTGTGGTCCTCGAACTACCTAATTTTGAATTTAAGATGTCTGCACCAAACTTTTGTTGCTGAGTTAACCTAACTTCCAATGAATTTTGCTGCCTTATCTACTGGTGTGGTCCTCGAACTACCTAATTTTGAATTTAAGATGTCTGCACCAAACTTTTGTTGCTGAGTTAACCTAACTTCCAATGAATTTTGCTGTCTTATCTACTGGTGTGGTCCTCGAACTACCTAATTTTGAATTTAAGATGTCTGCACCAAACTTTTGTTGCTGAGTTAACCTAACTTCCAATGAATTTTGCTGCCTTATCTACTGGTGTGGTCCTCAAACTACCTAATTTTGAATTTAATATGTCTGCACCAAACTTTTGTTGCTGAGTTAACCTAACTTCCAATGAATTTTGCTGCCTTATCTACTGGTGTGGTCCTCGAACTACCTAATTTTGAATTTAAGATGTCTGCACCAAACTTTTGTTGCTGATCAAGTTAACCTAAGTTCCAATGAATTTTTCTGTCTTATCTACTGGTGTGGTCCTCGAACTACCTAATTTTGAATTTAAGATGTCTGCACCAAATGTTTGTTGCTGATTGAGTTAACCTAACTTCCAATGAATTTGCTGTCTTATCTATTGGTGTGGCCCTCAAACTACCTAATTTTGAATTTAATATGTCTGCACCAAACTTTTGTTGCTGAGTTAACCTAACTTCCAATGAATTTTGCTGTCTTATCTACTGGCGTGGTCCTCGGACTACCTAATTTTGAATTTAAGATGTCTGCACTAAACTTTTGTTGCTGAGTTAACCTAACTTCCAATGAATTTTGCTGCCTTATCTACTGGTGTGGTCCTCGAACTACCTAATTTTGAATTTAAGATGTCTGCACCAAACTTTTGTTGCTGATCAAGTTAACCTAACTTCCAATGAATTTTTCTGTCTTATCTACTGGTGTGGTCCTCGAACTACCTAATTTTGAATTTAAGATGTCTGCACCAAACTTTTGTTGCTGAGTTAACCTAACTTCCAATGAATTTTGCTGCCTTATCTACTGGTGTGGTCCTCAAACTACCTAATTTTGAATTTAATATGTCTGCACCAAACTTTTGTTGCTGAGTTAACCTAACTTCCAATGAATTTTGCTGCCTTATCTACTGGTGTGGTCCTCAAACTACCTAATTTTGAATTTAATATGTCTGTACCAAACTTTTATTGCTGAGTAATCTAACTTCCAATGAATTTTGCTGTCTTATCTACTGGTGTGGTCCTCAAACTACCTAATTTTGAATTTAATATGTCTGCACCAAACTTTTGTTGCTGAGTTAACCTAACTTCCAATGAATTTTGCTGCCTTATCTACTGGTGTGGTCCTCAAACTACCTAATTTTGAATTTAAGATGTCTGCACCAAACTTTTGTTGCTGATCAAGTTAACCTAACTTCCAATGAATTTTTCTGTCTTATCTACTGGTGTGGTTCTCGAACTACCTAATTTTGAATTTAAGATGTCTGCACCAAACTTTTGTTGCTGAGTTAACCTAACTTCCAATGAATTTTGCTGCCTTATCTACTGGTGTGGTCCTCAAACTACCTAATTTTGAATTTAATATGTCTGCACGAAACTTTTGTTGCTGAGTTAACCTAACTTCCAATGAATTTTGCTGCCTTATCTACTGGTGTGGTCCTCAACTACCTAATTTTGAATTTAATATGTCTGCACCAAACTTTTATTGCTGAGTAATCTAACTTCCAATGAATTTTGCTGCCTTATGTACTGGTGTGGTCCTCAAACTACCTAATTTTGAATTTAATATGTCTGCACCAAACTTTTGTTGCTGAGTTAACCTAACTTCCAATGAATTTTGCTGCCTTATCTACTGGTGTGGTCCTCAAACTACCTAATTTTGAATTTAAGATGTCTGCACCAAACTTTTGTTGCTGAGTTAACCTAACTTCCAATGAATTTTGCTGTCTTATCTACTGGTGTGGTCCTCGAACTACCTAATTTTGAATTTGAAATGTCTGCACCAAACTTTTGTTGCTGAGTAATCTAACTTCCAATGAATTTTGCTGTCTTATCTACTGGCGTGGTCCTTGGACTACCTAATTCTGAATTTAAGTTGTCTGCACCAAACTTTTGCTGCTCATGAGTTAATCTAACTTCCAATGAATTTTGCTGTCTTATCTACTGCCTTGGTCTTTACCTGATTTTGCCTTTTGACCACCATTATTCTGCTCTGCCAAGATAACTGTGGACTGATTTGCCTTTTGACTACCATTATTCTGCTCTGCCAAGATGACTGTGGACTGATTTGCCTTTTGACCACCATTATTCTGCTCTGCCAAGATAACTGTGGACTGATTTGCCTTTTGACCACCATTATTCTGCTCTGCCAAGATGACTGTGGACTGAATTTGCCTTTTGACCACCATTATTCTGCTCTGCCAAGATAACTGTGGACTGATTTGCCTTTTGACCACCATTATTCTGCTCTGCCAAGATGACTGTGGACTGATTTGCCTTTTGACCACCATTATTCTGCTCTGCCAAGATAACTGTGGACTGATTTGCCTTTTGACCACCATTATTCTGCTCTGCCAAGATGACTGTGGACTGAATTTGCCTTTTGACCACCATTATTCTGCTCTGCCAAGATAATTGTGGACTGAATTTGCCTTTTGACCACCATTATTCTGCTCTGCCAAGATGACTGTGGACTGATTTGCCTTTTGACCACCATTATTCTGCTCTGCCAAGATAACTGAACTGATTTGCCTTTTGACCACCATTATTCTGCTCTGCCAAGATGACTGTGGACTGAATTTGCCTTTTGACCACCATTATTCTGCTCTGCCAAGATAACTGTGGACTGATTTGCCTTTTGACCACCATTATTCTGCTCTGCCAAGATGACTGTGGACTGAATTTGCCTTTTGACCACCATTATTCTGCTCTGCCAAGATAACTGTGGACTGAATTGCCTTTTGACCACCATTATTCTGCTCTGCCAAGATGACTGTGGACTGATTTGCCTTTTGACCACCATTATTCTGCTCTGCCAAGATGACTGTGGACTGAATTTGCCTTTTGACCACCATTATTCTGCTCTGCCAAGATGACTGTGGACTGATTTGCCTTTTGACCACCATTATTCTGCTCTGCTAAGATAACTGTGGACTGAATTGCCTTTTGACCACCATTATTCTGCTCTGCCAAGATGACTGTGGACTGATTTGCCTTTTGACCACCATTATTCTGCTCTGCCAAGATGACTGTGGACTGAATTTGCCTTTTGACCACCATTATTCTGCTCTGCCAAGATGACTGTGGACTGATTTTTCCTTTTTACCACCCTTATTCTGCTCTGCCAAGATAACTGTGGACTGATTTGCCTTTTGACCACCATTATTCTGCTCTGCCAAGATGACTGTGGACTTAATTTGCCTTTTGACCACCATTATTCTGCTCTGCCAAGATGACTGTGGACTGATTTGCCTTTTGACCACCATTATTCTGCTCTGCCAAGATAACTGTGGACTGATTTGCCTTTTGACCACCATTATTCTGCTCTGCCAAGATAACTGTGGACTGATTTGCCTTTTGACCACCATTATTCTGCTCTGCCAAGATGACTGTGGACTGATTTGCCTTTTGACCACCATTATTCTGCTCTGCCAAGATAACTGTGGACTGATTTGCCTTTTGACCACCATTATTCTGCTCTGCCAAGATAACTGTGGACTGATTTGCCTTTTGACCACCATTATTCTGCTCTGCCAAGATGACTGTGGACTGATTTGCCTTTTGACCACCATTATTCTGCTCTGCCAAGATAACTGTGGACTGATTTGCCTTTTGACCACCATTATTCTGCTCTGCCAAGATGACTGTGGACTGAATTTGCCTTTTGACCACCATTATTCTGCTCTGCCAAGATAATTGTGGACTGAATTTGCCTTTTGACCACCATTATTCTGCTCTGCCAAGATGACTGTGGACTGATTTGCCTTTTGACCACCATTATTCTGCTCTGCCAAGATAACTGAACTGATTTGCCTTTTGACCACCATTATTCTGCTCTGCCAAGATGACTGTGGACTGAATTTGCCTTTTGACCACCATTATTCTGCTCTGCCAAGATAACTGTGGACTGATTTGCCTTTTGACCACCATTATTCTGCTCTGCCAAGATGATTTTGGCCTTATTTTGCCTCCTGATTGCCATTCACTCATTGTAAAGATTTTGTTTTTGATCGCTCATCGTAACTCTGCTGTGGAAGAATGGTTTACAAGTTTGCTTCCTTTGCCATTTGATGTCTTCAAGTGGGTGCCTAATTAATTAGTTTTTCTGTCTTGTACAGAAAAACTAATTGGTCAAGTAAACTACCTTGAATAATACATGTATCTTTCATTTGAACTTGGTCTTGTAAGATTGGGCAGATACAGGTAAGTTTATGAACCTAGTTTACGGGTTGAGTTACAAATAGAGCATTCTGGCATTTGCTTGTTTAAAATTCTAATGAGCCTACTGGGATAGTTTTAATGATCATGATGCAGAAATATATGTACTACAGTATATTTACATTAGGTTTTTATTACTCATGTCCAAACTATATTTTGAATCACCTGAATACAGCTCTCTGTTCCTAAATTATTTTGTCACTATAAATGATACACTTGTTTGTGATACATACGCTCAGACATCCATATGGAAAAATTTTACTTTATTTGCTTACTTCAATGTACACCCTATTATTTTACTTTATACATGTATAATACAGTAGGTACAGTATAAGTTGAAATGGGAATTCTTTTATGTTCTATGACATTATACTTGGAGATGAATCACTGAATCATCTTCTTCAAAAGGAGTATTACATTGTTACCTGAAGAACAGAAAATGTTAACAGTTTATTTAAGACATCTAAAGGCACTCAAGTTATTGAGCAGTTAGTTTAGCTCTAATGTGTAATTAATATATAATTATAATAAAGAATTGTTATCTGGAACAAAAATAGATAAAACTGTACAGTAATTAAATGCACAGTAATGGCAAGAACTTCAAAGTTGTCAAGAAGTTTTGTCTTTGGGCAGCGGCTGTCAAGATTTTCAAGTCTTTCAGTTCAAGCAGCTAGTTCAAGCTTTACTGTGTAATTAAATTATAGTTTTAATATAAACAATTATAATAATAAACAACTCTTAAAGTAAGAAATAAAACCAAAGGAGTAGCAAGAAATTCAAAGTTGTCAAGATGTTTTGTCTTTGGGCAGTGGCTGTCAAGAATTTCAAGTCTTTCGGCAGCTAGTTCAAGCTTTACTGTATATGTAAATCACAGTTTTAATATATAATAATAAACAACTATTAAAGTAAGAAATAAGACCATAATTAAGTACAGGAATAGCAAGAACTTCAAAGTTTGTCAAGATGTTTCGTCTTTGGGCAGCGGCTGTCAAGATTTTCAAGTCTTTCGGCAGCTAGATCAAGCTTTACTGTGTATGTAAATCATAAATTATATATGATATTCACACTTCATTAATTTCAACACTAATTCTCACACTAGAAGGAACCTCAAAGAAAATTTAGTAGAAAAAATGTTTAACAATTTTGTGTAGGTAGATTTCAGAACTAACAGTAAACTGGTGAGGCGCTAGGGTTATGTTATGGGTTAATATATGGACTTTAGACATGCACAAACAACAAAATATACAACATTATGTGGAGACTACATGTAATTAAGGACAGTATAAAAATAGCTATTTAGATTTAAGTTAACATGTAGTTATTGTGAATAAATGTTTGAAATGCTGCGTGGAGACAGACCGTAAGCGTTTGTCTTCACTGTTGTGGTTATTATATTTCATATATTTTTAATACTCGAACCAAATACTCACTGTAAAAAATTCAGTCTATAAATAATGGTATAGAGATTCGCATAATCGCATACACGGGAACAGACAAATATACTTTACAAGCAACCAAATAAATATTGCTTACCTTGAAGAATTGACGACTTCTTCAAATAATTCGTTGTTTAGCAAGCTGAAATGTAAACTTTCTGCTCTATCGCTCCTTTGGGTACTTAGTACCGCCATCTTGTAATCGAAAAAAATGTCGCAAGCCGCCAGAAACAGCGACGCGGCCGCGGCACTTGACGCCGAGGGATTACTGGGTCGAGGAAAAACTGGACCCAGACATTAACTCACCTGAGCAGGCATTTAATTAGGCTTTGAGACCCAGCATTTGGATTGTATCAATAATATGCGGGATAATACTTCTGTAAAATTTTATTAGTTATTTCTACAATTATTATGCATTGCCTTATGTAATTATATAACATGACAACATCTGCAAAACTTCAAACTACATATTATTTTAATGTTATGTAGTAAAAGAGAATCCATCAATTTATCATTGCAAAAATCCTGTTCAGACTGGTGCTTGTGCCTGGGCACTCAGTCTGAACACCACCAAAGTAAGTTATTCCAACACTGACATCTGTACTGTATATCTTCACTTCCTGTAAAAGATGGGATGTGAGATGGAATTATTAACCCTTTCATGTCTTGAGAGTCGACTGTAGTGTACAGCCAATGCCTAACTATTGTATTCACTTCATGGGTGGACACAGGGGCACATGCCACCACCCCCCACCCCACCCCCACTTGGTTAGAGCCTCTTTTGCAACAAAAAAGCTCTTCATCAGAAGACATGTGCCTCAAGGGACATTTGAAAGTGTACACTTCCCACACCCATCAGCTTGCTTCTCATATCACTGACTCAGTTGAAATGGGACCACTGGCAAAAGGAATAATATATATTTGTATACTGAAAAATAATACGAACAACAAATTATAACAAATTAGCAATACTAAGCAAAAACTACTACAACTACAATATATTTATATTCACAACAACAATGACTAACAATAAACTACAAATAATCCACACATACGTTTTTAAAAATACTGCCGTCATGGAACACAGTGTTATTTAATAAATGAAAAATAGCCATACGTATCCGTTCTGTATACAGATATAGCAGATCTTTAAGAAAGTTCAGTACATTCTGTAATAATTACAAATGTATGTAGGCCTAGTGATATGTATACCATTTTTTCAGAATGATGGTGTTTTTATACAGCGAGGGCAAGCGTTTTGGACCATAAAAACAGACAAATATCAAATTTTACTTTTTAATAATTGTCCACCGCTCATTCTACACTTACTCAAAGGAATAATGCTCTAAATATTAGGAAACTTCCAAAATTCTTGATAAAACAAACTTTAGTGGCGAAAGGCTCTCTTAAATTCATTAAGCGCCATCTTAGTGAAAACCGAAATACCAGGTCGGTTCAACGGCGAATATCTCGAAAACGGTGAGGGGATCGCTGGGGATCGCCTCCGTAGCATCCAAGATTAGACATTTCTTCAACTTATTACGCAAAAATTAGAGAATTCAAACCATGGGAATTCGAGATTTTTTGCTTTGAAGATTGTCGAAAAACCGGAAGTGGGGTCTTCGCTTAGCGCGACACGACCTACATAAATGATCAAAACAAAGTAGAAAAATACAGTTACCTTGCAAACTCCTGCAGATATGGATAGTCCAATAATATATCAAACGATATCGCTGCTTTTTTAAAGAAACAAGACGCCCGCTAGGCGTGAACTCGGGCTACTGTGGGCTGGCGCCTTGCAAAATAATAGAACAACAGCAGTGCTGTTTGGAGTTAATGGTTGAATTTGATGCAACTTTCAGTCAATTGACTGTAGTAGTGGAATATTCATCATAGAGAAAATCATGGTGGATATACTGGTGTACCAAAACGTTGATTTGGCAGCCATACTGGTCTGCCAAAACATTGAAATGGTGGCCATTACTGGTGTACCAAAACATCTAAATGGTGGCCATACTGGTGCACCAAAACAATGAAATAGTGGCCATACTGGTGTACCAAAACAGTGAAATAGTGGCCAATCAGCCATATTGGTGTACCAAAACAATGAAATTGTACCAAAACAATGAAATAGTGGCCAATCGGCCATATTGGTGTAGCTACCAAAACAATGAAATAGTGACAATACTGGTGTACCAAAACAACGAAATAGTGGCCAATCAGCCATATTGGTGTAGCAAACCATTGAAATAGTGGCCAATCAGCCATATTGGTGTACCAAAACAATGACATAGTGTGGCCATACTGGTGTACCAAAACAATGAAATGGCGGCCATATTGGTATACCAAAACAATGAAATAGTGGCCATATTGGTGTACCAAAACAATGAAATGGTGGCCATACTGGTGTACCAAAAGTCAAAACAATGAAATAGTGGCCATATTGGTGTACAAAACAATGAAATAGTGGCCATATTGGTGCACCAAAACAATGAAACAGTAGCCATATTGGTGTACCAAAACAATGAAAAGGTGGCCATACTGGTGTACCAAAACAATGAAATGGCAGCCATACTGGTGTAACTAAACATTGAAATGGTGGCCATATTGGTGTACAAAACAATGAAATAGTGGCCATATTGGTGTACCAAAACAATGAAATGGTGGCCATACTGGTGTACCAAAACAATTAAATGGCAGCCATACTGGTGTAACTAAACATTGAAATGGTGACCATATTGGTGTACCCAAACAATAATACACACTTGATGAAAGTAATGTATAAACTGTTGAATAGCATCGACTTTTATTTGCAAGACAGTACAATAAATCAATAATAAACAATACAAGCAAAAATGAAGCAAACCACAAATATTAATACAGTTTAAACCTCAATTCATTTTATACATACAGCATTCACAGAAAAAAGTCAGTTCGGTGCAAGACATATGATGTAAAGAAGATGTAAAACACAGCATGTTTACCCTTCACTTGCAAGTTGGCTTTATCAACTTTCTTTGATCTTTGATTTACAGCACTTGAGCAACATTTTTCAGTACAATTTAATTAATAACACATGTGTAAAATTGATCGAGAACACATTGATCGAGAGCTGATCGAGTACTACACATTTTCAGCGTACGGTTAATATCGAGATCGCGGACAAACCCAGGTCTAATATAGTATAAAAGGATTGCGAGCGTGTTTATCATTAAAACACAAATTCACAAGTTTCGAACCACACAACCAAAGGCGTCAGGAGAAGAAAAAACTCATCATTCCTGCATGAAAATCCGCCATGATGAAACTGAAGTGTCACACGCCTGCAGTTTCGCGAAGCCTGTCGGGTAAAAAAAAAAGGAAATACCTCGACCCGAAAACAACAACCAGACCGAAACCTAGACTCGGCTACCACAGGTAGCCCGAGTAAAAAATGAATGACAAAAGCGTAATAATCGGTATTCCAAGTCCAACGCAAAATTTCCATCCGATCAATGATAAGAAAATAGCGCAATTTCATTGGTCGACAATATGACGTGACAATCACATGACACTTGTCTGGCCTCCTCTGACAGAACACCATTGGTTTTGACATTTCATCCCTTTAACTACAAAGTTAGGGATATCATCAGCCGTAATTTTCATATCCTAAAGAATGACCCTGAAACATCAGCTATTTTCACCGATAATCCCTTGATCTCTTTTCGACATAATAAAAACATTCGAGATGGTTTATTGCGTAGTGCCCTTAGACAAAATCTATCGGCACCAGCGGGTACCTTTTCTTGCTCTCGTTCCTGTTGTTACACGTGTTCTTTTCTCAACTCTGCTACATGTATTTCTGGACCCAAATCTAATTTTTTCATTCAGCATAATTTTACATGCACCTCTTCCAACATCATTTACTGCATCTCTTGCAGTAAATGCTGCATGCTTTACATCGGTGAAACTGGGAGACGTTTATCTGACAGGTTTGCTGAACATCTTCGTTCTGTGAAGAACAAAGATGTTGACAAGCCTGTTGCCCGACATTTTAATAGTGCCAACCACCATATTTCGGACATGAAAGTTTGTGCTAATCTCACCAATTTCTGGTGGTAACGATAGCCGCAAGCGACATGAAAAGTGTCTTATTTTTAAAATTTGAACCATTCATCCTCATGGACTCAACGAACGTTTTTCTTTTATTTAACACTTCTGAAGACACTGTTTTTGTATTAGCAAGGGCAGACATAAACAGTGTTTTCACTTTTTACCATTATACAATTTTTTTAACTCTCACTATAATCACTCTCATACTCCTTCATTGTTTTGCTGATCGACGGTAGAAATAGCAAATGTCTTTCGCATCTCATTATCGATTTGTTATTATTATTTTCATCTGATTGGCTCATTTTTTCGCATCTCATTATTTATCTGTTATGGTTACTTTTATATGATTGGCCATTTCCAATCACGTGCTTATCTTTCATATATAAGCTTGTTGTTAGTTTACACTCTTCACGTTTCTCTCTGACGAAGGGCCTTCGCTCGAAACATTAGACCTCTAAGTTCTCTGTTTCGGCAGTATATCCACCTATTAGTCTATATTTCGTTTGTTGTTTCAACACTGCGTACGCAGCACACTATTCTTATATATTAACTTGCTACATGATCTTGTTTTTTCAAAGTTTCCCTCACGTTTCTATAACTTTATGGAAACATTGACAATGTTTTCTATTTCTTATTGTCCTTTTGGATTTTTTGAACTATCCAGAATGTTGGCGTTGTGTATGTCAGACCCCTTTTCTGAAATAATTTCTTTGTTTTAGGCACCTGGGACTGTTGAAAGCTAAACAGGAATTTCCGTTACGATTAAGCTCGAGTGAACGCCGTCTTTCCGCAACAATTTTAATGTGTGGCATAGACCAATTGCATAAATACCTGTATTATTTACACACATAGCCTCAACTTCATTCTTTTGAATTCTATTGAAAAACTAAGAACAATGAGCAGAACTGGATATAATTGAAAAGAATGAAGTTGAGGTTGTGTGTGTATAATGTTGTATTAATTTGTCATACTTATGCGACTGGGCTATGGATTGCATAAACAAAGCATCGTGTAATTGCCATTACTGTGTAATTATTTTAATATTTATGTGAATATTATGTATTCATAGCATTGTCTTGAAAAATTATTATATATCTGTGTGTATACTTTGTACCATAAAAACTTCGTGTGTAGAATATAGCTGTGTAAAAAATAACATATTGACGTTCAGAAGAAATTCTTGTTGGCTCTATATATATTCATTAAAGTATGAAGCTTATAATTATAACCTGTAACGTGTCATGTTTATAACTTGTTGGTTAGAAAGGGATATCGAACAAATGCACGTGTTGTAGATATTTATGAAAAAACGCATCTACGCTATTTACAAATCAGTTTTCTATTGCACAGAAATATTACCGCGTTCTCAATCGATCCACGAAATATGGAACATTAGCTAGAACATTTCGCGCAAATTTAAGTTGTAGTTATTAATAAAGCTGTTTAGCCGTGTATATGTTCTCCATATTAGGATCTTTCTCTATAATTCCCAACAAAAAGGTTGTGGTAATGTTAAATTACACGTACGCACATATTGTCGTCTAATTGCCAACCTATCCACATCGTTTTCTGACGACGCTGTTCCGTAATTTGCAACGTTGTGACAACGTTTTCTGCTGTCTACAAAATAACGTCATGACAACGTTAAACACAACGTTCTCACAACGTAAGTCTAACGTTGCCATAACGTTGTGGCAACGTGAATGTGTTAGCTGGGTAGTTGTTTGAGTATAGTTTGAGTATAGTCAATCAATTCAATGTTTTTGAAAAATGTTTTCATTTGTTGTAGCGATGGTTTTTTGTAAACATAGAATGAAAAACCTGTAAAATATAACCTTAATATTATCTGGGCATCTGAGACCAGTAGGTGTTGAAATTATAAGTGATATTGGGCATTTCACTCGATTACTTAGCATGGTGTAAGGATTTTGGATGAAGGAAAATTCGAGTGTAGAATATATACATTTTTTGAGACCAAACCGGGACCAGTTGGGAAAAATACAACTACACAGGCCTTCCGGAAGGAATTTAACCCACGACCTTGCGATTCTAGTGCAATCCTCTGACCACTGAGCCACGGAGGGCGTTGCCGAGAGCTTGATCGCGAGTTCTGTATATATAATAAGGTGGTAAGAGACAATTGGGTATATTATAAGTGATATTGGGCATTTCACTCGATTACATAGCATATTCTAAGGATTTTGGGTGAAAGAAAATTCGAGTGTAGAAAAGGTCGTGCGTTCAATTCCTTCCAGAAGGCCTGTGTGGTTGCATTTTTCGCAACTGGTCCCGGTTTGGTCTTAAAAAATGTGTGTATTCTATACTCGAATTTTCCTTCACCCAAAATCCTTAGGTGTTGAAATAGCTGGTTCTACAAGAACAGACCAACCCTTTGTCAAAAGCATTTTAAGAACTCTGCTTAACACAGTGTTGTGCCTATCTATACGTGCACCCTGTGTCCGAGGACAGACTTGCAAGATATGACCCAGAGTTGCCGTTCTCCTGCATGCGTCACAATCCTTAGATTTAAGGGGGTGGCCTCGAGCTGTCCGTTCAGCTGTGGGCATTAAATTGCCTCTAATTTTCAGCGCCCCAATAAAATTTGCACCAGACATAAGTCGGCCAGGGCATTGAAACCCAAGTATGTACATTGGGAACCAGCTTGCAACTAGCCAGCCCAAAACCGTCCACTGACGCATGCTTACTCCCAAGAGTCATAGTTAGTTAGTCCCGCCGTTTACCCGCGCTTGGGTGAATCACTTCACTTTGACATTCAAAGCACTGGACAGAAATCACATTGCATCAACACCGGTCACCAGCCATGGCAATGCTTTGTTTTAATTAAACAGTCAGATTCCCCTTGTCTGTTCCAGTTCTAAGTTGGTTGTTGTTAATTACATGCCGAATTGACCTGACAATCATAGCTAAGTCGATCGACGTGAAGCCCCTTCCCGATCCGGCCCAGACCCTGAAGAGTCCTGACCAGTCCAGGATGGGTCCGCGCACCTCAAGTCCCAGCCCAACATGTCCAACCCTTAGAGCCAATCCTTGTCCCGAAGTTACGGATCCACTTTGCCGACTTCCCGTACCTAAGGTGAGCAGCCTCTAGTCGATAGTACAATGTGGAGACCTGCTGCGATTATGAGTACGACCAGACAAGAAAATGAACAACTCCCCAGGATTTTCAGGGGCCGTCGAAGGCGCACCAGACCCCATAAGATCTGTGGAGCTTTACCAAACGTGAAGCCCTATCTCCGGCTAAACCAATTCCAGAGTGACAGTCCGTTAAAAAGAAGAGAGAACTCTTCCCGGGACTCGCGCCGACGTTTCCGAGTTCGTTTGCGTTACCGCTGTGTACCACAAGTGGCCACATCCCTGTTGTGGTTCGGGAATATTAACCCGATTCCCTTTCGACAGGCGGCCCCCGAAAGCGGGTGCTTTATAACGGAACTTTCCTGTGTCTTAGCATCGACTCACCCAATATTTGCTACTACCACCAAGATCTGCACCAGAGGACGTTTCACCCTGACTCGCGTCAAAGGCTGTGTCACTTGGGCACCTTAATGTGACGTTTGGTTCATCCCGCATCGCCAGTTCTGCTTACCAAAAATGGCCCACTAAGGACTCGTATTCCATTGTCCGGCTTCATTCGAGCAAGACAGACTTCTTACCAATTTAAAGTTTGAGAATAGGTTCAAGTCATTTCGACCCCAAGACCTCTAATCATTCGCTTTACCCTTTAAAACTGCATCGGATTCCCAGCTATCCTGTGGGAAACTTCGGAGGGAACCAGCTACTAGATGGTTCGATTAGTCTTTTATTTATTTATTTATTTATTTAAAATTTTTATATACGGTAGGCTATTCAACTAAAAGTAACAGTTGTTTTTCAAAGGGCTTTGTATTAAAACTATATTTACATGCAATATTTAATACTAAGTAATCTATAATTACAATTTTTTTTAAATTTTAAAAACTACACTACCATTAAAAATATATTTATAAAAAATATAAGAAATATAAAAAATATAAGTACAATGATAAAATATTATTTACAACGAAAGTTTAGTTCAAAAGTGTAGTTTTTTCCCATAGTTAACCCTTAATTGCTGCCGAAGGCAGCTCACTAATCTTGACATGGGTTGCCTGTGTCTCATGTCCAGACCTCTTTGCCGAGTTATGTATAGTCAACGAAATCTCGATTTTAAGGTTTGTTGACCGTTTTATGACGTCATGTGACGTAGACCTTTCTTCCTTGCAACTTACATCATCACATACGCCAGAAGGATTTGCCCTGATAAATTGTATGTACGTTTGATGTTTGTCAACACCACGACGGCGATGGATTTCTGAACTGGCCATGCCACGAGTCAAGCCGACGTGCTGGTCAAATGTTCAGTGTTCTCGTTCACTTGTCAACTTTGTCAACTGTCCTTTTATACAATTTCAGGGAGGAGAGATTATCTTGTCGAGGTAAGATATCAATTTCTACAACTGACAACAAACTGTGTTTTTTGGTAGGAGATTTCACAGTTGTTTTCTTCTATCTTTAGGTGTATATTGCCAATATTAGTGTGGGTTGACTGGGTTCATTGTGTTTGTGGTGATCAGCATTCTGATCAGGATCAGACACTACTATACTATCTGCGTGTGTGTATTTTGACTTATACAAATTCTGCAAAATAATCTGATGGGCTATAATAATCTGATGGGCTATAATTTTATTGTAGCTCTAGATTTGTCAAAACATATTAAGCACTTGCATTGGCAGTTTTGCCACAGCATTAGAGCAAGAGACATGATTATTTAATATTTGTATATTAATTGTGATATCAAGTCAAGCGATAAGTTATAGTAACTTGTAGTTTTCAATTATATAATTAAAAAATATAGAAGAGATGTGTAAATACTCTGGCTATTGTAATTAATTTTACATTTTTGGACTTCCCAGTCTTCTTCACAGGTAATTCTGTGGGCTCTTATGGTGAAAAGGTGAGAAAAAATTGGGTGAAGTGGGCAATCTTGGGTGGAGCTGGCAATCTCGAGTGGAGCGGGCAATCTCGAGCGGAGTGGGCAATCTCGGGTGGAGTGGGCAATCTCGGGTGGAGTGGACCATCTTGGGTGGAGAGGGTAATCTTGAGTGGAGTGGGCAATTTTGGGTGAAGTGGGCAATCCCAGGTGGAGTGGGAAATCTTGGGTGGAGTGGGCAATCTTGGGTGGTGTGGATAATCTTGGGTAGAGGGGACAGTCTTGAGTGGTGTGAGCAATCTTGGGTGGTGTGGGTAACCTTGGGTGGAGTGCAAGAAGGGTGTCACATTGGTCACGGACTGCAGATATTTGCCTTTGGAGTAGGCTAAAGGTTTTGTCCCTTTCGAGACAGCACTTCACTTGCGGTAGTAACTTCTAGTTTCTATATTATCTTTTCCTCGTTAGGTAGGGCATTCCAGATCACGGAAGCTCTACAGCTGAAACTTTTTGCATGGCATTAGTGTTGGGTTTAGGTAACGAAACTATACAATTGTTTCTTCTTAAGTTATAACAATCTCGATTTGATATAGAAAACAAATGAGATAAGTTACCTTGATTTGATTTACCAGCCACAATTTTCTTAATACGGTGCGTCAGCTGTTCATCCCTTCGTGTTTGTAAATCTTTCCACCCGAATAAAATTCGGGTATTTGTAGCTGACATATAATAACTATCACCTGTTATTAAACGACGACCTTTGTTTTTAAGTTTTTGTATCGGACCTTTTAAATTGTTTGAGCAATTGTCCCATACCAAGGAGCAATAATCAAAATAAGGCATTACTAGTACCTGGTATAATCGTTTCAGGCTTTCGATGCTGATAACGTTTTTGACTCTTCTCAGTAATCCAATTGCTTTTGAAATCTTTTTACATGTAGCGTCAATATGATTCTTCCAAGAGATATTTTCATCAACCAACACTCCTAGCGTTTTTGTGTGCTTCACACGATTAATATTTTGTGGACAAATTAAAATTTCAGGATCTGAGGTTATTTGCGATAACCTCTGTCAAGACCCAAGAAGCATATATTCTGTTTTCCCTACATTCAGGGATAATTTATTGGCCAACAACCAATGATGTAAGTTTTCTAATTCATTATTTAATTTAATTTGAATATCTTGCATGGAAGAACCAGTTGTCATTACAATGGTATCGTCAGCAAACAAGGCAGGGATGGAACCGTTCAAACAGTTCAGCAAATCATTTATATAAAGTAAGAAAAGCAGAGGACCAAGATTAGACCCCTGAGGCACACCAGTTTTCACATACCTCTTGGATGAACATGTCTTACCAACTTTACAGACCTGAGTATGGTTGCCCAAGTAGGAAACAAACCATCGCAAACAATTATTACTACTAGAAATACATAAACGCAATAACACCTCGCCCGCGTTTGCATGAATTTTTGTAAATACCTCCTGATATTCCCTCAGCTGATTAGAAACACTCGCGCTCTTTTTTATTGGGGAACTGGAAATAGCCATTCCTGTTGATCAAAATATAGTTTTAATTCTAGTAGAATATTTGAAATAAAAAACCTGCAGTTTAAATAACTCTATTTTATTGAAGGAAAAGGTAACGAGGAACAAAGAAAAATTTAAGGATGATATTTCGTGAAAAATATTGAGATAAAGAAAATTGGAAGTTGCTTCCCGGATTTGAACTCGACCATGTTACCGTGCAAGCCGACTGTGTTAACCACCAGACTACCGAGGCAGGCGGAAAAATTTTGTTGAAATATATATATATATATAAACGTTATTTACCGGCTGGGAGGTCCGTATAGAGAAATATTTCCCGAGGTCTCAAAAACTGCCCGAGGCTGCAGGCCGAGGGTCATTTTTGAGACCGAGGGAAATATTTCTCTATACAGACCGACCAAAACGGTAAATAACATATTTATTTTTTTTATTAATCGTACGATTTATAATTTAGATATAATTAGATAAATTAACATAATTGAATTGCGTAATCGAGATTACATTCACGTGATATTCAAAAGTCCAAAGTTTATCGTTCGACAGTAAACCTGCCGACATGCTGTTTGACAGGGAAGCTTGGAACGTCTTTTGTGATAAAAAAAAACAGTCAAAATTTGAAGATCTAGTGTTTTTAAAGTTTAGTTGATAAAGATTCTTCGTCGTTCTTCTTCGTCGCTTGCTCGTTTTTGGCTGTTCATTTGGAAAATCGCTTTCAATATTCGGCTGACTGCATGGAAATTGAAAGTGGGTCGTTCGAGTTTGAAGACGAAAATGCTTGTAGTAAACCATTTGAAACTTTAGTTTCAAAGACATGATACGATGAGGTTGGCATGTGGAAAATATTTGACTAAAGGGTAAAGACTCGTAGCGGTTTTGTTGAGTATAGTTGGACAACAGAAGAATGACAGTTTAGTATCAAAAGGTTTTAGCTTTTCTGTCCTCGTGGACGTGGTATGTTTATATATATATATATATATACTTCTGTATAGTTTCATTTAGTGATTCAAAATACTGTGTTCACAAGTTTATGTATATTTTGCCTACTGTTTTAAACTGTTTTCATACGTCGTTAAGCAATAATACTTTAAAATTTTATAAATGTTGCTCGTTGAAATTTTGCTTTTTCACAGCATTCTCGCGTTCTTCTAAAATTCGCTGTTTTCACATGAAGTTGTCAAAGCCATTTGGGTAATAGAACTAATTTGCACCCCCGTAGCTCTCTGTTGAATATTTTCAAGCGAAATAGTTATGAAAATCGATCAATTTTACGGCCTATAAAACACATTAAAAAAAATTATCTCGAGCGCTCCGTACGGGCTGATACGGACCGCTCGTTAATCAATCAGAAAGCAGGATTTGGTAGGATACGGACCGAAAAAAAATAATAGGGTTATACTTTCCACTTCTTTCTTTCCATGTTTACAAAAAACATCGCTACAGCATCTGAAAACATTTTTCAAACCCGGCAGCCTGCCACGGCAATATTCACTTATCACATTTCAAAGTGCTTAAATGGTTTTCACCTACATGTTAATAAATATTTCAACAGCATTTGTACGTTTTACAGAAGAAAAATTTCTCCTTTTCCGATTTTTATGCCAACATTTTTATGACTACGTTAGTCACAAGTGGTTTTACAATAAGAACACTATTTGAAAAAAGATATTAAGACTGCAGCCAAACATGCAATGGATAAGTTTAAAATACTTTAAGGACACACAAAAGAGAAAACAAAATTAACAGTGATAGGATATACATAAGGAAAGTGGAAAACTCTAACAGCTTTCCTACTAAATGTTCGTGATTACTGAGAGCGGCTGCTCTATATTTTTACCGTAGACTAAAACCGTTTCGCCGGTCTTTATTTCTTCGTCGGTTTTCAAGTTTCACTCTTGCTTTCTCCTCCTTTCGAGTTCCGGTTTGACGGGTTTCCTGCTACTCAAGAAGTTGTTTTGCTGTATATGTAGACGTTGATTTGTTTCTGTTCATTCAAAAGTGATATACGTTTCCCAAAAACTCCTTTCTGACTTTCCCAAGTCTTTTAATATTTATTTGTTTATAGTTCAAATCTTTTTGTCAGGAATTATATTGTCCCCAGTGCCCCACAATCTTAACCGTGCATGGTCCATCCACACATATATACAAATAAATAAATAAATATTCAGATCACAGAAATTCGTTCGCATATCACGTTTGTTCACGCGTGTAAAATGACTCCACGCGTGTAGAGATTAGCACCCTCACCGGGCTCCGGGCCTTCGGCCCTACGCCTGAGCTTGGGGAAAACCATATAATTCTAATTTGCTTAATAATATTTTATGGTCAACTGTATCAAAGGCTTTCTTTAAATCGAGAAAAACGCCATTAATTAAGCCTTGATCCATGTTGATTAACCAAGTGTTAGTTGTATTTAATAAAGATGTGCAGGTCCAATGACCTTTTTAAACCCGATTGAAAATGTGTAAGAACATTATTTTCATCCAGGTAGAAATAGATTTGTTTGTTTACCAATTTCTCAAATAATCTCAACAAACGTCTCAGTGTTTGGATATCCTGATGAAACACTCCTCCTCGTGTATGATATATTAATTATTAATAGAAACTTACTAGTATTCTATTGAAAATGCTGCAATGTGATTGGCTACTCTACTCGATATCTATTCGTCAATAGATTGCGAGTAGCAAATTGAGTACCAGTACTCGCGCGGCCATGCAGTAAAACAACATGGAGGACACGAGGAGTGATAGATTGTTTTGCCTTGGTTTTCGCACAGAAAGAATGGATATGCTTCGTTTTTTGAAATAATTTGGAAGAACTAAGGTACACAAATTAGTTTGTACTAAAACAATTAGATTATTCGCTCTCAATTTCCATGAGATGACAGCTGACTCGAGCTCTGCTCTCGTCAACTATTCACTCATAGAAATTTCGAGCTCATAATCTAATTGTTAAATATATCGACGGGCTTATTTATCATCAATACTTTTAGTTGATCGAAATGTTTTGGAATTGAGGCTATATTTAAATGTGCAAATTTAAAACCTTTCAATTTATTTAAAGTCTTGCCAATTTGTATATTTTGTTCAGAAATCAAATCTGCAGGGGGGAATCCGTGATATGGAAATTGATCTTTATTAAAAACGTTTTAAATGGGTTATAAGATTTTTGGCAAATAAAGCTGTTCCTGATCGATTTAAATGTAAACGAGAACCATTGAGACATATTATGGCTAATAAGACCTATTTTGTTTTTGTTGCAATAATCTCTAATTAGTTTATTTACCTCTAGCACTTTTGACTTGGAGTTGGATGATCATCCCGTTTGATAAGCTCAGACATAGCAGTGGTGGTTTCCGGGCTATTTTCTTTAATTTGATGGTGCAGATCAACCAAACCCTGCATTATTTCGTTAGCCTGTCGTATCGAGTATCATTCTTTGGTTTCTTCTTTACTATCGGCTTTATATGGTCTTTCATGTCCTCAGTTGTGACTCCAGGAAAGCTTCTTATAACAACTTTGTCATTCGAGCTTCAACTAACCCTTGACATAACCCTTTCACAATGGAATCGCCTACGACTACAGTAGCTTTAGTATTTTTTGACAATTCGTTTGTGCTGCTGTTCGGTCCGATATTTTGTGCAGTCGGTTCAGGATGTATGCTATCTATTTCGATCATTTCAGGTTGTTCTCGAGGCTTTTCGTTGGAATCGTTGACGTTGGTGTTATCGTCGTTGAGATCTCTCAAGCCAGTGAACCTGTTGTTTCTAGGATCGTTGTTTTCTTTTGAACGTCCCCCTTCATTCGCCATTACTGAGGAAATCCTGGTTAGTTTCTTCTCCTCCGCTTACTGATATGCTTAAGTTCTGCCGGTAGTCTTGCCTGATCTGAGGTCAAATAGCCACCATGGAAAGCAATGCAGCACACGCGAAGTCTGCGAACATTTTGGCTACGCGGTGTACTCGAATGCTAATCTATTTAGGGGGACACGGCGAAACACCATGAGACTCCAAAGGTCGTGCAAGAAACGATGCACGATTTAGTAGCAACACTCAAACAGACATGCTCTCGGCATAACCGAAAGCGCCATTTGCGTTCACACTGCGTTCTTCATCGATGCACGAGCCAAGAGATCCGCTGTTAACGCTGTTAAAAGTTGTGTCTATTGTTTTTAGTTTTTAGTTTTTTATTTTTTTAGGGGAAACAATTACAGTTTAACAGGAAATGCAACGTCGCTATGAACGCTTGGCTGCCACTAACTAGTTATTAACACTTCACCATTCGCATTTTGAACATAAATTAGTATGAAATTATGCCTGTCTTTAAAGACTTAGCTTGTTTCACGCTATTTGCCCAGTGAAGCTGTAAGCTTCATAGCTTACAGATCTTGTAATTTTTTTGATGAAATCTGTTGTATATTTTTTTTGCGCCTAGAATGAAGAGGGCGTTTTATATGTAAGTCCAGAAATTTTTATTAAATTGCCATAGTAGGAACTTTTTTAGACAACTTTATAAAAATTAGAAAATTCAGTCCGCCATTTTGTTTACTTTAACAGGGTTTTACCTAAAGTTCTCTACGGTCCACTTACGAATTATTTGTTTGTTTGATTAATTGTTATTGGATACATTTAACACAGTAAACAAAGAGGAATATTATAACAGTTACCAGGGGGGTCGGAAACGTGGAACCGGGGGCCCCAGGCCTTGCCACTTTTTTTGCGGGGGGTGGGGGTAGTGTATGTTTGCCCCCCCCCCCCCCCCCACTTTTTAACAAGGCTAGTAATGAACCACAAAGTTATGATTAACAAAATCTGCAAGAAAACAATGTTTAAACATACCAAAACAAAAATAAAATGAAATCGCTGCTGAATGAAACATTTCAGAAAATTTCTCAATCTACTTGTAGCCTGATATTGCCTGACCATTGCCCAAATAATAGGCATACATGAAGTAGTTAGAATGGGACTTCTGACTGCACGCTGACTCAAAAAAATCAGTCCGCCATCTAGTTTATTCCTAAAGCTTCCTCGTGTTCGATGACGAATTATTGGTTGTACTCAGAGGAGGTTGCACAAGACACGCAAAGCATCATGCTCCTAACGCTAAAATCGACTCATTTGCATCTGACCGCAGACGAGGAATGAACTCTGCCCGGTGGACTAGATGTGCAAAAACTTTTGAAAATTCGTCACAGTTGATCCAGAATTGATAAATTTTATGGTCGAGAACAATTTCTGACGATCATTTAACAATTATTTGCCGAAGGCGAGGTGAATATTGGTGTATAATAACCGAGACGAAGTCGAGGTTATTATTCACCGATATTCACTGAGCCTGAGGCGAATAATTGTTTTAGTATAAACACACATTTTCGTACTTTTAGGAACAACATTTTCTTTAAAATTGTTAATTTCCTCGTCTGTCGCATTGACAACTTGGCTGGCGGCCATTTTGAATACATGTTGTAGGTGATTATCGAGAATTAATCCGAAGTAGCTCGACCAATCAGCGTGCGTGATTTTCTATAATCACCTGTGTATTTGTACTAAAGACAATTAATATGATCAGCGTATATTCGTGACAATGGCGGATGCATGGGCATTCATTTTGCAAGGACTACTCAATCCTTCGGATTCGACGCATTTTATGTTACAAATAATGGAACAAATCAGAAATGAATTAGATATTTACAACAAAGAAGGATTTGGTTGTGCGGACCGTGCGGTGCAACGCGTGATTCGTTACAACTGGACAAAAGCGTGAGGTGAGATTTGAGAAATCAACATTATTTGTTTAGTGGTTTAGGATTTCCGACTACGTCGAAATAACGAGCGCTGATTGGATAAAAAGACTGCAAGTTAGTCGGAAGTAGACGTAAGTACGTCGGAAGTAATGTTTCTTGACGCACTTGACTTTTGATTGGCTGATACAGGACGGTTTGACTAACTTGCAGCATGAGCCATCTCAGCTGCTCTGACGCAGCTTCAAGCTTATGTTTGAGACGGAGTTCGTATCATGGCTTCTACGAACGTCATGGAACGTGTAGAAAACGCTTTTAAAGCTAAGGATGATGAATTACTGCAACAGATCTATCGCGATTTGTCATCGAAAATCAACTCTTGTGCCGTCCTTTCTAATCGAGAGATTTTGGGGCAGATTGGGAAAACGCTGCACAGAGATTTCGGTGCGGAGTCATACATTGCTCTGTATGCCAAATATGCTGGAAAGTCAAAGAAGTTTTGTATTGCTCTAAGGTGAGTGAAAAATTTATTATCTCAGCGTTCGCATTCAATTATTACTTTTACTAGTCTATTAACTATGATCAGTCTATGTACCGTGAATTATTTAAATTAGACAGAAAGTCAACTCATTTATTATTGATATTATTTAAATTTGTATGAATTTTAAAAAAAATAGCTACAGGCAAAGTTGATTTCGAACTCAATATTTTACATCTCAACCAGCTATTTTAGCCTACCTAGTGTACAAAATAGTGATAACACTTATAGTCTAATAGAAATGTGCTGTTTGGTTAGTTTCTATGTATTTTCTTTCCATATCGATTGACTTGGATTGAATATTAAAATACATAATTTTGTATTTTGTGTTTAGATCTGAAGCCTCTGGAAACTGCTTATACAGCTCTGTTTCTTTGGCAATGGTAGGTGACGATTCTCTTACTATGGACCTTCGAGCTGTAACATCCATTGAGTTGTATCTTAATGCTCAATTTTATTGTGACCATCCATATTTCTTATCAGCAAATGATAAACATAAAGAAAAGGTTTGTCATACTTTGAAAAATATTTTGCCTCTGTCTGTGTCTCACAGAGCATTTGATTCTGGTCTTTCTGGAGATCAACTAGTTAGGGAAGCAGCTATTTTAAATTGTCATGATAAGACATGGTCTAGCTTTTTGTGTATTCTTGGTTTATCTTCTGTTACAAACAGAAACATTTTTTCATATTATCCTGATTTTGGGCAAGATAAATTTAGATTACTGTTCAATTGTAAAATTGAGCCCTCTCGGTCTGCACCTTTGAGACCCTTGCAGGCCTTGCTGGATCTTCACATATTATTTTGTTTCAAAGGTGAAGTTCAATCAGGTGAAGTTTTTAAATCAAATAATTTTGTTTCACTTGTGTTTTACGATGAAACAGGAGGAAAAAAGAGGAAGCTGCCAACAGTTCCTCCTACCAGTACTGCTAGTGGCACTGGCACCCTTCATAAAAATGCATCTACATGTACTAGTGCATCTACGTGTACTAGTAGTGCATCTACGACAACATCTAGAGCTACTATATCAAAGTAAAAAAAAGTTGCACTACAAATAATATGGTTCAATCCAAACTTTCATTTTTTACTTCTGTTAGTGCTCCAGGCCCTAAACCTACTGAGAAAAAAGTAACACTTTCCTCTGATTCAGTAACCCTTTTAACTAATAAGACAGTCTCTTCTGCACCTATATCTACTCCTGTGGTTTCTACAACTACCAGTGCTCCCCCTTCAACAGATCCAAAATGTGAGTACGATGTTCCTTATAGGGAGAGAGTCAAAGGTATGAGCAACTTACAAATTGAGGCTTTTTTAAACCTGATAAGTCATACCCTTTTCCAAAACCCAATGGGAGGAGTTTCCTTTATAAATGGCTTGAGTTACATCCTTGGTTATGTTATTCTCCAAGTGTGAATGGTGCTTTTTGTCTTCCCTGTGTTTTGTTTGGGGACAGGTTCCCGAAGAAAGCTCAGCGAATTAAAAATTTATTTGCTGAACCATTTAAATATTGGAATGATGCCACTCGTTGTTTTAAGAATCACACTGGCACCAAAGGTAGTTCTAAAGAATGCTTGCATGAAAATACATCAGCTATTTTTACATCTCTTCGTAGTCAATTGTCAGGAAAAAGCCAACCAATTGAGTTGATGATGAGTGAAAGTAGAAAGAAAGACAATTTCAGAGAACAGGCAAAAGCTTATTCCTATTGTGGATACAATTATAACTTGTGGTCGTTTGGGGTTGTATTTTCGAGGGCATCGTGATGATTCAAAATATCATCCTGAGGTTGGAAGTTATTCTGAGGGGGGTATTGGAAACTACATTGAGTTACTCAACATGAGGGTCCGTGCAGGTGATGTTAGTCTTGGAGAACATCTTAAGACCTGCCCAAGGAATGCTTCTTATGTTTCCAAGACTACTCAGAATGAACTCATTAAATGTTGTGGTGAGGTAATAAGTCAAGAGGTTATTGCTGAGGTAAAACGAAATAATTTTTTTTCAATTCTTGCAGATGAAGCAGCAGATTGTTCAAATAAGGAGCAAATATCTTTAGTTCTGCGTTTTGTTGATAGCGATTTGAACATAAGAGAAGATTTTATTAGGTTTTTACATTGTAAATGGGGACTAACTGGTGCAGATCTAGCAACTTATTTTAAAAGCATTAGCTGACCTTTCTTTAAATATTGAGGATTGTAGGGGTCAAGGTTATGGAGCTGGTGCTGTTGCTGGTCGTATTAATGGTCTTTCTGCACACATCTGCGGCTTAACAGAAAATCCATTTACACTCATTGTTATAGCCACAGATTAAATTTAATAATTTGTGATAGTTGTTCTGTACCTTTAGTAAGGAATGTATTAGTACAAATAAAGGAATTGTCATATTTCTTTAACAATTCTCAAAATCGCCAACTGGCTTTTGAAAGCAATGTTTTAAAGTATAGTCCAGATAGCAAGAAAAAGAAGTTGAAAGATGTATGTCGCACAAGATTGGTGGAGCATGTAGATGGAATGGATGTATTTGAAGAGTTGTTTGTGCCTATATTTTTTACTTTAAGGGAAATTAGTTTGAATATGGAGAGGAAGTTTAACCCTAAACATCTTCCGAAGCTACATCTTACTCAGCTCTAATTTCTTCTTTCCAGTTCATTGTAGCTCTGGTTATTACTAGAAATATTCTAGATATGACTCTTCCTGTTACTCAGTTACTACAAGCTAAGATTAATGATATTTTAGATGGTATAAAATTGATTCAGGCTCTTAAGAATTTAGCTGCAACAGCACGGAATCACAATGATCATTATCATGCCCAGTGGTATAATCAAGCTGTTTCTTTAGCTGAGAAAGTTGATGTTGAAGAATCCATGCCAAGAATAGCTCGCAGACAAACTACTAAGATAATCCTCCTGCTACTAATGCTTCTGAGTATTTCAGGCTTACTATTACACTACCTGTTCTTGACCATCTAATTACTGATCTCAAGACCAGATTTGACGTCGAATCGAAGAGGCTAATTTGCGGTTGAATAGTTTACGGCTCTGTTTACATACTTATGATGATAGAAAGTGGAAACTCACATCGTCACTGTCAACTTCACTGACATCTAAGTCGTTTTCCTCTTATCTTCGTTCCAATATAATTTCGCTGCCCTCGAGAATGGAACCAAACTCTTCACGTTCCGCCATTTTGTTGCCCCGCACCCGCGCAGGAGAATCTGATAGCAAGCAGTAATTAAGTGACAGAGAGCCTTTAAAGTGAATTCAAAATCCGAAATCGAGATAATTTATTGAATTGCCTCCAGAATCTTAGATAAACTTGGTATATAACTGGTCAAATATTTCTATTTTATCAAATAAAGTGTATTTCCAGTATCGTAAATATATATGTAAATAAGGACCTTGAATAAAATTAAAATGTTGCTCAATATTGATCTTGGTCGCTTCTAAAGCACTACTGTATTAGCACTGATGCAAGTATTCAATCAGGGGCATTGTTAACACTTTAACATTGGTTACATTTTTGCAGTCAAGCAATCCCCGGTGCCAAGAAAACATCAACTTTAGAGAGGGCATCAGAAGAGTTAATTAAGGTAGACAATGATGTGAATGGGTAATCGAACTATAAGACAGACAAAGTCCAATAAATGTACTATAAGACAGACAAAGCCCAGCCCAAGGGTGTCTGTCTTAGACAGAGTTCACTGTCTATCTCAGAGTTCACTGTCTATCAGTATATACATGCAGTAGCACTCAAAGGCAAAGGGATGAATAATATCCAGGCATTTAATTAGGGTTTGAGATGCGCGGCATTTGAATTGTATAATACTATGTGAGATAATACGTCAATTGTATAATACTATGTGAGATAATACGTCTGTTAAAATTGTATTAGTTATGTCCACAGTTATGCATTGTTATTAATTATACAATTGACAACATGCAAAACATCAAACTACATATTTGAATGCTTTTTGGCAAAAGATAATCCATCAATTTATCATCATAAAAGTCGTTTTCAGATTGGTGCGTGTGCCTGGGCACTGGGCATGGGCAACTCAATCTGAACACTGCCAAAGTAAGTTATTCCAACGCTGACATCTGTACTGTATCTCTTCACCTCCTGTAAAAAAAATAGGAAGTGAGTTGGAATTATTAACCCTTTCATGTCTTAAAAGATGGCTGTACAGCCAATGCCTAATTATTGTATTCACTTCATGGGTGCACAAACCAAGGGGTGGACACAAGGGCACGTGCTCCCCCCCCCTCCACACACATATTTGGTTAAAGTCCCCCTTTATGAGAAGAGAAGACATGGGCCTCAAGGGTCGCTTTGAAGCTCTGCCCTGAAACAAGGTACCTTTGAAAGCGTACACTTCCTCCACCCCATCAGCTTGCTTCCAACATCACTGACTCAGTTGAAATGGGCAACTGGGGCAAAAGGGATAATATTTGCAACTGAAAAACAATACGAACAACAACAAATTATAACAAATTTGCAAAAAATAAATAATACTACAACTACAATATATTATTCACAATAACAATGACCAACAATAAACTACAAATAAACCACACATCAATTTTAATAATCATAATGCTGTCATGGAACACAATGTTATTTAATATATAAAAAATATCTATATCAGGCCTGTATACGTATATAGCAGATCTTTAAGAAAGTTCAGTACATTCTGTAAAATTAATGTTTACAGATTGTATGTAGGCCTGATATGTATACAATTTTTCCAGAATTATAGTGTTTTTATACAGTGAGGTCAAGCGTTTTGGACCATTAAAACAGACAAATACAAAAATTTACTCTTTAACAATTACCCACCACTCATTCTACACTTACTCAAAAGAATAAAGCTCGAAATATTAGGAAACTTCCCAAATTCTTGAGAAAAAAACAAGCCTTAGTGGCGAAAGGGTCGGCTCTCTTAAATTTATTTGGCGCCATCTTAGCAAAAGCCCAAATACCATGGTCGCTTCAACCGCGAATATCTCGAAAACGGTTGCGGGGGAGGGGGGGGGGGGCGTCCGAATAGAATCCAAGATTAGACATTTCCGCAACTTATTACGCAAAATTAGAACCATGGGAATTCGAGATTTTTTGCTTTGAAGATTGTTGAGAAACCGGAAGTGGAGCCTTCGCTAGCGACGACACGACCTATATAAACGACTAAAACAAAGTAGAAAAAATACATTTACCTTGCAAAATTCTGCAGATATGGATAGTCCAACAATATATCAAACGATATCGCTGCTCTTTTAAAGAAAAAAATGAATGACAATAGCGTAATATTCGGTATTCTTAGTTCAATGCAAAATTTTCAGCCGATCAACGATGACACAATGAAGCCATTTCATTGGTCGAAAATATCACGTGACAATCACATGACACTTGTCCGGCCTCCTCTGGGTTGTACTATTTGGTGATCATATCATTGGAAAATATTTACATGAAATTCAGGTATTTGTTGTTAGTTAGAGATAGTTTTCCACTTGAAATCTTGGCTTAACATTTAGAAATATCGTGATTTAAAATTAGAACACCGTTCATTTTTGAACGAAGCATTTGTTAATGGCTTGAATTAAACAAAAGATTTGGAAAATGTTCTCCACTGTTACTGTCATATTTACCACAGTAAACGTTTAGTATATTATAACATTTAGTAAAAACAATAGGAATTTAATATTGGGGAAACCGAACGCACTTGAAAACCGCTCATTTCTGAACGAAACATTCTATTTGTTACTTGGTGAAATTAAACATTAAACAAAACATTTGAGAATTGTTGTCGACTGTTACTCTCACATTTAATTTAGTAAATAGAGAGCAATATGGTGTATTTGTTAGTAAAAATACCTAGTATACTGTACTCGTTCACATTAGACAAAATATTTGAGAATTGATATCTCCACTGTTATAACCTTTCAAGTGTTTTAAATTACAAACCTATTCAAATCTTAACTATTCTTCTCAAACAGTTTAATCGGTGATAATTTTATAAATTTCTTGTTACTAGGTAGTCTTCTTAAACAGTATATTTTGGGAAATATTGTTGTCTTTCAAGGTTACGAAAAGGTATATATTTACATAAAAATTATCGGACATTTATCTTAGTGAACAGAGAGAAATATTGTGTATCTCTTAGAGAAAAGATCAAGTATTTTGTACTTGCTGAAATAAAAAAACATTCAAATATTGATTTCAAGTTTATCTTCTCTTTTGTTACAAGGTACTCTGCAAAACTGAATTTGAATAAAAGGTATATAAGGTATTTACATTTAATTTAAGCATTTCTAAACAGTTACCAATACATTGTATCCTCCCGTCACACATTGATGTTCAAAACAAGCAACAAAGAAATTTTAAAATTGAACAATTTCAACTTCCCTATATTCTCGAATTTGAACTGATATAACTAATTCACTTTACTTCACACCTATCACATAATAACCAGAACACTAATGAAAACACAAACGTTCTCTGACCAAATATTTAAATTTAATTAGAGCTTTTGGCTGCCAGACTGCAGCCTTCAACAGGATAATAAAAATGAAATATAAAACCATATATACATACAAATATTATGGAACGCCTAGTAATCTGATACAATGTTATTAACCTAATGAGTTATTTTATTTAGTATAATGCTATACTGTTCGGGTAATGGTTTTGAGTTATTGTCCGATTCAGGAATCAATGCCGTGTGCTAAGACTCTAGTGTTTTCCTTATCCTGTAGGTTCCCTTGTCAATGACTTTGCCACCTTCGAAGTCGATTCTATGGTCATTAGTCCACGCATGGTTTGCAATGTTCACTCCAACAAGAATTCCCGTCACCTAAAGACAGACCTGACTCTGAAAAACAAACTAATGTTGTTTATAAAATCGATTGCAAAGAATGTCAATGGAGTTATATTGGCGAAACCGGAAGATGTTTTGATACACATTAGAAACGCTAAACGAAACAAAGCGGGCTCAAGATTGCAAACCATGTGTGGACTAATGATCATAGAATCGACTTCGAAGGTGGCAAAGTCATTGACAAGGGAACCTACAGGACAAGGAAAACACCAGAGTCTTGGCACACGGCATTGATTCCTGAATCGGACAATAACTCAAAACCATTTGTAGAAGCAGTTGATAGTGCGTGTAATTTATTCCTAGTTAATATTCAAGGTTATGCATATTCAAAAGTATAAAGTTAGGGATTGGGAATAATTAGGTAGAATATCGAAGTTTTTAGCTAACAGCAAAGTTAATCGTACAATCGAGCTAAAATACACGGAACAACGTATTAACGAGAACTACACCAGGTCACAAATGTAAGTCGAACTTTTTTATCTAATCAAGTTGTTAAGTCATGTTTTGTAAATAGTGTTACTGATTTGTTTGTAGTTTTTTGAACCGTATCATCAAATCATCGTGTTATCGGATTATCGTACATATCGTGACATCGTATTATCGTACCATCGTATGTATCATATCTTATCGTGTAAAGAAATTATAAGTTATATCAAAACGTATATACGCGTCTCATTTATGACCTGTAGCGAATGGTTATATCGCAGCTACGTTAGTTCAAAAAAATTTCGTATATGGTATCAACTTAACGAACCATGGATAATAGTGAAACCGGTTCTCTCAAAGCCGATCAAGCTGAAGATGTTGGCGCCGAGGCAAGACCAGTCCGTTCTAGAAGATATACCCAGAAAGGACGAGAGTACTACCTTATCAACCTCAAACAACAACAGACGTCAAGTTTATCAGCTGTTACACGGAAGAGAACTGAAATAACACAGCTTATGACAGACGATAATAATCTCCACCTAGTAAAGTCTGCTATGGAATCTATTAATGACTTATTCTTCAAATATCAACAAGCTTCTAACGAACACGTGGAGGCGTTAACCACCGAAGACCTTCAAGATGAACAAAGGCAGCGATACGAGGCAAGGGAAAAATCGTTCTTAGAGCTTCGAAATCAAGTAAAGGAATGGATAACGCTAACCGAATATCGATTGTCTCAACAGATTGACAAATACCTCGTAGATACAAGATCTAAGACGACGGGATCTTCAAAGACACATAAAAGCTCTACCCAATCAAGAATAAGTTCTATAGCTTCTTCTCGAACCAGGGAAAAGGTCAAAGTTGCGGAGTTGTTAGCAGAAAACGCAAACAAGCTCCAAAGGCTGCAGAAGAAGAATTAAAGTTGGAGACAGAAATTGCTAAGGCGCAGGCAAGAGAAAAGGCCTACGGAGAGATCGCAGAAGAGGAAATTATAACGAATTTTGAAGATAAAGTGGAGAAGCCCAAAGGAGCATCCGAGGTAAAGACCGAAATATCCCACAGCAAAACTGAAAAGCCAAAACGTACGACGCCTGCTTGGTCAACCACGAAGACACCTCGATTTCCCCTCAGCCAGCTTCCTCTTACAAGCACATCTATAAGAAGAGCACTTCCAGCAGCTGTACTGTCCGTTTCTACCGTATCCGAATCTGTCAGCCAAGCAGAATTGGATTTTGACACGTCTTCAGATTCTAAGGCTAGAGAAGTTCACCCAATTGATGACGATGCAACAATAGCAAAACGAACAACTAATGGCGACTAATCTCCAGCTAGTGGCCGCCATGAGTTTACCGCAACTAGAGATTCCAAAATTTAAGGGTGATCCGATCCAGTATAAGTCGTTTGTGATGGCGTTCGACGCCTGCATTGAGTCGAAGACGTTTAACAGTGCAGATCGTTTATACTACCTAAACCAGCATTTGGAAGGTGAACATAGGGAGCTAATAGGAGGATGTTTGTATGTCGATCTAAGGCAAGGTTATGCTGAAGCAAGAAGATTACTTGACAAAGAATATGGTGATCCCTTTAAGATTTCTACAGCATTTGTTAACAAAGTCCTTAGCTGGTCAACGATCAAGTATGATGACGAAGCTTGGTTGAAGCGGCTCTCTTTATTTTTGAAACGAGTCAAGAACGCTATGAAAGCTATCTCCTATATGACAGTACTGGACCATCCGTCGAACATGCAAACGGTCGTCAAGAAACTACCACAGAACCTTCAGAGTAAATGGCGAGATCTAGTCACTAAGCAAAGGATTTGGTAAACTTTGTTGATTCGTGTGCCCAATCAGCTAACCACCCAATCCACAGTAAAGAAATATTGAGAGGTAAGCGGTCCGAGTACAAAGAAAAAAGGAGACCAGGTGACAGTAGTTCGAGCTTTGCTACCAAGGTGAACACAGCAACGTCAGACGCTGGTGGGGAAACGGTAAGCAATGGCGAGAAAAAAGATGCCCCTTTTGCAATCAAGACCATCAGTTAGATGACTGTGACGCCTTTACAAAGAAAATGATAGAAGAGAAGAAGTTGTTTCTAAAAGAAAGAGGGATGTGCTTTTCATGCTACAACTACAACCACATGGCAAAAGGATGTTTGCAGAAGAAAAAGTGCAAGACTTGTGGTAAACAACGCCCCTTTCCTGTGAAAGTAAGGAAGAAGGGTAGCGATAAAGCAATAACCACCTATGCTTTCTGTGATAATGGAAGTGGAGGATGCTTTACAACGGAAAACCTGAAGAATCAGTTGGGTGTAAAGGGCGTGGAAACAACGTTACAGCTTGGTACAATGCATGGACAGAGCTACGTTAACAGCACTGCTCTCACCAGCCTTATTGTCACCGATTTGCACGACAAGAATCCTATCGAGCTCACGAAGCTGTTTACAAGAGATTTTATTCCTGTAGAACATCAGCAGATTCCGACGCCAGAAATCGTGGCTAATTGGACTCACCTCTAGAGAGTTGGCAAAGAAATTCCAAATTATATACCTGATTTAGAAATTGGCCTCTTGATTGGCAGCAACTGTCCCTCCGCCCATGAACCGCTGAAAGTTGTCCCGAGTAAAGGAGATGGTCCATTTGCTGTTCTCCTCTGCCACGGACGGACACTTAGTGGTCCTCTGCGCCTTGACACGCAGCAAAGGTCTACAGGTCAGGTCAGAGATCTGCTACTGGTACTATGTACCCCAGTACAACCTGCCGCATAGTCGGGCCGTCGGCGACTAAACCGGCAACCCCTCCAGGCTCGCCTGGAGAGGAGGGCGAGTGGACACCCGGTTATGACTAAAAACAAGACCTACAAATGGCGGATGAGCTCCCTTGGAGCCAACGGCCATCCACTGCAGCTGAACTTGTCCTCCAGTCGTCGAGGTATCCTTGCCACTGGAATCAGGGCAAGTGATGTCAAGGATTGTGGGAACTTCGTCGTGCAACTTTGTACTCACGTTAAAAATTCACGCACAGCTTCTACTTGGAAAACAACGAAAGCCCTGCGGCGATTGGTAAGCAGCGACGGGAGCAGGATTGTGAAGTCTTGAAGCTTTTAGTTGCAAACCAGCACGTAGGTGGTGGAGGTCAAGTTACAGTCACTCTGCTCTTGGATTTGGAAACAGAAGAGTAGTTCGGTAGTAGCCTCCATGTCTGAGCAGCCCTTTTCAGGAGCCCCTCTGCTCACCCCACAAGGGGAAGGGGTTAGAAAAGGTATCCCAAACATAGTCTGTTTCCTTACACTCCTGGCTGGGGAACCGCACCCAGCGGGATCACCTCTACGCGGTCGAAAACAAAGAAAGCAACAACTACATTTTGGTACATGGAATGTAAGAACTCTGATGGATAATGAACGTAGTGAGAGACCCGAGAGACGAACGGCTTTCGTTGCTCGAGAGCTTCGCCTGTATGGCATTGACATTGCGGCGCTTCAAGAGACCCGTCGCGCCGGTGAAGGACAACTGACAGAAACAGGGGCAGGATACACTTTCTTCTGGAAGGGGAAAGAGGAGAACGAACAGGGAATTCATGGTGTTGGTTTTGCCATCAAGAATGAGCTGGTCAGGAACCTGGAGGAGCTCCCGGTTGGTGTCAACGAGCGTCTGATGACGCTCCGTATCAAGCTCAACTCTAACCAACAAGCGACAGTGATCTCCGCATATGCGCCAACCCTGTTGGCTGAACCAGAAGATAAAGAGATATTCTACTCCACACTTGACTCTGTACTATCACAGGTACCACGCAACCACAAGATCATTCTCCTTGGAGACTTCAACGCTCGTGTTGGCAGAGATCACTCAGTGTGGGGAAATGTTATTGGAAAGGAGGGGGTAGGCAACGCTAACTCCAACGGGGTCCAGCTCCTGACCAAATGCGCGGAGCACCAGCTGGTGATCACAAACACCCTCTTCCGACAGAAGAATAGGAATAAGACATCATGGAGACATCCCAGATCACGTCATTGGCACATGATAGATTATGTCATTATACGTAGTCGTGACAGAAAAGACGTTCTTATCACCAAAACAATGACGTCATCGGATGAGTGCTGGACCGATCATAGGCTCGTACGATCCACCATGTCCTTTGTCCTCCGCCCAAAACAGAGAAAGGCAAAGAAACAGAAGAGGCCCAAGTATAACTTAGGGCAACTCGATCTGCCTGAGAAACGAGTTGAGTTCCAGACAAAAATGAGTGAAGCGCTGCTGAATGTAGAAAACACCAATGTGGGGTGTCTCTGGCATGGTTTGAAGACTGCCATCAAAACAACATGTGATGAGACACTGGGTACTCAGAAGCGACACCATCAGGACTGGTTTGATGACAATGACGCAGAGGTGGAGCAGATGATCGCTGAGAAACGTAGGAGATTCTCTGTTTGGCAGAACGACATCAGGAATGAAGAAAAGAAACAGCAATATCACGAAATGAGATCAGAAGTCCAGCACCGGGTTCGTGAGATAAAAAACAACTGGTGGGAGCAGAAGGCTTTGGAGATGCAAGCCCTATACGACACCAACAACAGCAGGGCCTTTTTCACATCTATTAGAAAGATCTATGGGCCAACATCCCGGGGTGTTAGGCCGGTTGTTGGCAAGGATGGCACTCTTCACAAGGACATGGCTGGTATCCGCGACAGGTGGAGAGAGCACTTCTGTGAGTTGCTCAATCAGAACCCCTCTGTAGACAATTCTGAAGTGGAGAAACTGCCTCAACTTCCGATAAAGATTCATCTTGATGAACCACCGACACCTGAGGAGGTTTCCACGGCTATCTGTGCCATGAAGAATGGCAAAGCTGTTGGTCCAGATGGTATCCCGGCAGAAGTATACAAGGCGGCGGGCTCGGACCTTGCAGAGAGCTGCATGTTTTCTTCACTCGGATCTGGGAAGAGGAAGTTATCCCCAGTGATCTTCGAGACGCTTTGATTGTCACCATATTTAAGAAAGGTGAGAAGACAAGCTGTGCAAACTATCGAGGCATCTCCCTGCTCTCGATAGCTGGAAAGATCCTCGCTCGCATTCTCGCATGCCGTCTCACCCCTATCGCCGAAGAGGTCCTTCCGGAGTCGTAATGTGGTTTCAGACCAGCACGTGGGACTGTTGACATGATATTCTCGGCACGACAGATTCAAGAAAAGTGCAGAGAACAGCATAGAGACCTCTACATGGCTTTCATCGATCTAACCAAGGCGTTTGATTCCGTGGACCGGCCTACGCTGTGGAGAGTGCTGTCTAGAATCGGCTGTCCTGAGAAATAAATAAAAATAGTCCGGCTACTGCATGACAACATGTGTGCATCAGTTCTGATTGATGGCGAGTCTACCGAAAGTTTTGAAGTGAAGACCGGAGTTAAGCAGGGATGTGTCATAGCCCAAACACTCTTCTCGATATTCATCTCCGCTGTACTATACTTGGTGAAGGAGAGACTACCCCAAGGCATAGATATGCAATACCGGATGGACGGCAAGCTCTTCAACCTACGACGACTGAGGGCTAAGACGTTGACTACTCACATGACCGTGCTTGAGCTCCAATACGCCGATGACAATGCCATAGTGGCCCACACAGAGGAGGACCTTCAAACAGCCATGGATGCTTTCAGCCATGCCTACAACGCGCTAGGCCTCACACTTAATGCTCGGAAGACAAAGGTTCTATTCCAACCATCACCTGACAACACACATGAACGACAACAGCCAGAGATCACAGCTGGCGAGCAGTGCCTTAGCTCTGTCGACCACTTTACATATCTTGGTAGCTGCCTGTCAAGTAAGGCAGACCTAGACGCTGAAATACAAGTCCGTCTGAATTCAGCTAGTGGTGCCTTCGGACGACTCAGAGCCCGAGTGTTTGATAACAGGAACATCTACACCAATACCAAGACAAAGGTCTACAAAGCCATAATCCTGCCAACCCTACTATATGGTTCAGAAGCTTGGACCACCTACAGTCGCCACCTCAAAAGTCTTGAGAAATACCACCAGCGATGTCTCCGCCGTATACTTAACATCAAATGGCAGGACAGACGAACCAACAGTAGTGTTTTGGAAGAGGCCAATGTCACAAGCATTGAGTCCATCATCATCAAGAACCAACTTCGTTGGGCTGGTCACATTGTGCGTATGCCCATGTCCAGGCTTCCCAAGAAGATCCTGTATGGTGAGCTGACCAATGGGAAGCGAATCCAAGGTGGTCAACGAAAGCGTTTCAAGGACAACTTGAAACACAACCTAAAGCAATGTGCTATTAACACCGAGGACTGGGAGCAACAGGCCAGCAACAGACCTGGCTGGAGACACGCCATCCACACTGGTGCAGCGCACAGTGAGCAACAGAGGAAGGAGCACAGTGAGAGACTCCGGTCAGCAAGAAAAGTGAGACAACAACAGGCTGTCAGCACAGCTCCAACCTCTACAGAGTTCAGATGCCCCATCTGTCTACGAATTTGCCTTTCAAGAATCGGACTCCACAGTCATCAACGAACTCATAAACAATGAACACTGACATCACATATTTTTAACAAGTATACATCTTACTCGGTTCGAGGGATAGCCAACAACTGAGATTAAAGTAAACCGTATAACAGTACGTGAAATCGAACGAGTTAAAGAGATCGTTACCCCTAAATTACTGCTGGATGCACTCACGTTAGACTTTAACCACCATACTGCCCTCGCAGATTTACCTGATAAGTGTTATTCACAAGAAGATAAAAGATTCATCGAGAACGTCAAACGAGAAGTTCGTTACAGCGGTGGCCATTATGAAGTTCCCCTTCCGTTCAAAGATGAAAATATATTTATGCCAAACAACAAGGTGCAAGGTATTAAACGAGCAAGTTTGCAGAAAACGAAAATCCTGCAAGATCAGAAGTATCGACAAGACTATATCGCGTTCGTAGAAGATGTTATTACTAAAGGCTACGCCGAAAAAGTCCCGGAACAACAGCCTTTAACCGACCGTATTATTTCCAAAGTAGAAACCATTGTCAATTCAAGACCCTTTACCTTTCCATCCAGCGACCCAAATGACCCAAACCCAATATCCCCGACCAACATACTAACAATGAGGACCAATGTAATCTTGCCCCCACCTGGAGAATTTCAGCGCGCAGATCTGTATGCCCGTCGTCGATGGCGTCGAGTTCAATATCTCGCGAATTTTTTTGGTCTCGCTGGAAAAGGGAGTATTTGCTATCGCTTCAGCAACGACAGAAATGGTCTAAGATGAAAAGGAACATGGCCGTTGGTGATATTGTTTTACTGAAAGAAGAAAATACGCCGAGAAATGTATGGTCAATGCGCCGTGTAGTTGAAATAAAACCCGACGAGCAAGGATTTGTGGGAAGCGTAGATGTTAAAACAGCCACTACCAAGCTTCATCGACCTATCAGCAAACTGGTACTCTTGCTGGAAAACGAAGAAGACACTGAAGTACAGTAACGTATTAAACGATAATTCCAATCGAGCAATATTGGAACAGCTTATAGATTAAACACTTTATCTTTACGCTTATTTTCTTTATAATTAAACGATGTCTTTACCATCGTTCAAAGGCTCGGGAATGTAGAAGCAGTTGATAGTGCATGTAATTTATTCCTAGTTAATATTCAAGAGTAGTATAGTAAATGGGGGTACGAGCACACTTTTTATTTTTTTCCCACTCCTATTATTTTTTAAAAATATGATGAAGTGTTTCAGCTTAGAAATCCCCTGGTAAATCTGTGGAAGTCTTATCACCACTTTAGAGGTACATGGAGGTACAGGAATATTTTCACTGCTCCCTTATAAATTTCCATTATACGCTCTGGAACATATTTATCAAGGAATTTCTAAGATAAAACACTTCATCATTTTTTAAAAACAGTAATAAGAGCGGTTAAGAAAATAAAAAATTTGCTCGTACCCCCATTTACTATACTACATATAAAACTGTGTTTTTTTTTAATCAATAAAAGCATATTTTCTAAAGGTTTCTTTAATTTCAGTAATTTTTATTTTTTTATGACCATATGCAAAACTGTTAATACCATCTTCCAATAAGTATCTTTTGTCGTCAAAGCAACTCAGGGACACTTAATTAATTTCATAACTACTTATCTGATGGTCAACACTTCCAATAGTTTTCATCTTATGTAACAGCTGCTTTTTAACCATCAGAACATCTTTATAGTTTTCATGTTTCATTTTTTTTTATAACTACTTTTTTAATACCCTTGGCTTTTTTGTCACCTTTGTCGTTGTCTTTCATGTATGAATACATTTTACTTCTGAGTCCAACATTCTACAATTTCATAGTTAACTTCGTTCCTAAATCTGTGTAAAGTTTATGATTTCTATAGTGTAGAACATATTTACTTTTATTCATAAGATTTGGTACTAGTTTTTCAACTCCACCTACAGTTATTTTAAATTTATTTTTTATCTGTTCACAGTAGTTAGGCAGCATTTCGTCTTTTACTTTTATTTTTTCAGGAGCCAGTGGATAGCTGTTGTGTCTGTTGTGTAATTTTTCAGGGTACTCTAGGTCTACTTCCAGAATTAAACCCTTATCAGAGTCATTTTTATATTCAGATATAGTTTTTTCTAATTCTTCGGTAGGAACCCATCTGAAGCCGCCTGTTGGTAGATATTGACTCATAGCCCATCCATAGAGGTTATTGGCGTCTAGGTACATGAGACACTTACTTGGTAATTCGTCGTTGTAGTTTTTCATATATTTATTATTGGCTGTTCCATATCTGTTAGCAATATATGATACACCACCCTCTGAGACATTTTTCAATAAATTGGAACATATCAATATCAGTCGGTAGTTCAAGATTTATTTCAGTCATTTTTAGCATAGCATCCCAAGAGACCAGGACTGGAAAAATAATGGCACGGATCAAGTTTATAATACTGTAGACATGTTTTTCTAAAATTTTCAAAAACATCGGCCAACAGTAGTACATCAGACTTCATATACAGATCATGGTAGTCACCCATATTCTGTAGTTTAAAGGTTCTCCATATTTTATGAGCGTGTGCGTTGTTCACATCAGAAATAGACTCGTCATTTAAAATATTATGGAATTCATTTTTCAGTGGAAGACAGGAGTCATTAAATTTTTCAAAACTGTCCATGTAGTCATATGGGTATATTCCTTTCTGTTTCATAAGTCCTAATTGCTTTTCATTTTTAAATTCTTCTGATGTCAGTCTGAAAGCGTTGTCAGGTAGATTGTCAACTAGTTTACATAATGCACTACTCATGAACTGAAAGCTGTCTGAAAACACTAGATGCTTACCTACATGAATGACATATACTTTTCCATGTTATTTGGAATGACGTTTATATTCATTTTAAATTTACCTATTTTCTGCATTATAAAGTGACTGTCATAACCTTTTAAATTATGAAGATCACTGGTATTTTATCACTAATTCTATGGTTTAAGTTACAGAGTTTATGGGCTGATCCTCTGTATTTTCCTGTGATGTGACAGTAATCTCTGACCCTAGTGTCTCTGTTTGTGTACTTTTTATTACTCGGGCTATGGTAGGCCGAATCTAGGTTTCGGCTTTTTTTTTGGGGGGGGGGTCCACAAAATGCCAAAATTGCGCAATACTTCCCATATATGGAGGCGAGACGTCGATCACTTCGAAACTGAAGGACAATCATGTTCCTTCCTGTGGTTGTTCATGCACATCACTAATCAACCATATAAGCAATTTACTGGGAAAACCTAACAACACTTTGGCCAAAGTCGATGCTGGTTTAAAAGAAAGAACTCGCGAAATTTTGCACGGATTGCCATGGAACAACAGCGTAAAGCATAAGAAGGATGCCTCTTTGGAAACGATTTCTAAACCGGAGTTGTTGTGTCATTGAATCACAGTGAAACGTTTATTTAAGACTTCCAAATATGCAAACTATCGATATTAACAAACACAAAGAAGGTTAGTTCATGAAGACAGAATGGACGATCGAGTTGCGAAAGCCACGGGAATACACATGCTATGTTTACATCAAGTTGACCTGAAGAGGTACAAGAAACAAACACCACAGTACATCAAAAAACGTATATACTATTTACTGAGTAATAACAACTACAAAACACCAGTAATAATCACTGAATAATGCAAAATATGAACATGTTGAACTGTTTGTATGTCTATATTTCATGTAGGTGTCGTATTACATTTGACAGTGATTTGGAAACGTGTGTTTCAAAACATGTTTAAATATTTTCTGTTTGCTCCATATAAACAAATTTTATATCAAAATGATCGCTTGAATGTCCTTGAATCCAGCACTGTATGTTTTGTTACTGAAAGTATTTAGATTGCCGTTGTTATTCGGGAAAACGGACTTGTTTACATCCCTGTCCTTATTATATGAGCTTGTTTTCATGTGGGAAATTCAAAATAATTTTTACTTTAAAACGAGGTGATAAGGGCTATTTGATATGCACCTTAAAGAATTTTAAAATGTTTGCCATTTTGGAGTAAGGTCTATTGTCGTAATTTTAAATTTTACAGATCTACATTACATTTAAACAAATGTTTGTGTGCAATCTCGTTCCTGGGGCCCACATTCCCCACCCAGGGGGCAGGGGGCTCTGGGATAATCCGTTCATGCCATCACAGGATTCTTGTTATCCAGAAGAAGAGTAATCGTGTTCATCAGCCAATGAAATATCGATGTGAAACTGATTGTCCCAGAGTCTCTTGTTTCCCGGGTGGGGGTGTGGGCTCTGGGAGCGGGATTGTGGCATGCCAAGGTTCGGCAGGTTGCTGCAATCACTCAGTAGCCCGAGTGTACGCCTAAGCAGGCGTCTTGTTACATATATAACACTTAGTAGATTTGCTAAAATTATCTGTATCCTCATCAGTCATTATATTTTTATTAAAAAACTTTTCCTTAACAATCTGACAGTAGGTAACTTCTTCCAACATTTTTTCCATAAATCTATATACTGCATTTTCACCTCTATACACCTGAATGGGTTTATTGAAATTACTATCCACACAGCAGACAACCTTATAGCCAAATCCACAGTCAGTGTGTTTCTGATATGCTTGTGTGTAAGAGGACCTGGAACTGTCTGGTTGGCAGCCATCCACTTTTTCTACTACTGCTTCAAATCTGCATATATCACAGTTAGTGAATTTTAATATGTTTTTACCTGGTAGAGGCATTCTTATGGCCTGTTTACCATTTACTATAATACAGTTTTCAGTATGATCATTAAGTGTCTGTTCACTGTTGAAACACTGGGGACAATGCATACAAAAGTGCTTTCTTTCTCTGCGTCTAGTCTTATTGTACATAAATCTATTAAAGTCATTAATCAGAACACAATGCTTCTTTGTGGAATTACCTCTAGGACTATTATTAGTTATCAGCAGCAGATTCAGACAGCATTTATATTTTTCTTCAGACACATAAATTGCGTAGACCTGTCTGTTTTCATATCCAAAGACATTTACATTTATATTATTCTGTTTTTCTATTTTTTTATACTGGTTACTTTCAACTGGGAATTTAATTCCACTGTAGTCTAGGCTTCCATCAGATATTTTCCCTGTGTCAGTTTTGTTAATTCTCTGTGGATTTCTACTCTGATGTGACACTATCTAAAACATTCGTTATCATTTAGGTTTTTAATATGTATCAGACCCTTAGCAAAATTCTGTAGTTCTGTAGGTAATTCTATATAACTGCTGCCCTGTAACGGTTTGCAGATTGTTATGTTAAGGTAGTGGTCAAGGATGGTCTCAATAGTCCAACCAGAACCCTCAGAAATCCACTGGCTAATTCTATTTACTATCTGCTCACTAGATTCTTTAACTGCAGTTTCTAACTGTTTATTATTAATAACTGCATCAGTTTTATTGTTGAAATAAGCCTGTTTAAAACTGGTCAGACCATCACCAGTATTTTTCATAAGACTGATTTTCAGTGTTTCAGTAAATTTTATGCCTTTCATAGTTTTAAGTTCAGTTTTAAGAATTTCATACACCTGTTTTCTTGACTGGTTTAATTCAGAAATAGGAGACATTCTATCGGTCACATCTATTTCCATACTTTTGGTATAACCCTTAAAGTGCCTTCTTCAGGGTCTTAATACCCTTACCATCTTCTGTCGACTGATACACTGTCTTATTTTCCTTTATATGGATTTTTCATAATGTTATTACTTGTTATTTCTTTAAGTGTAAGATTTTTCTCCATATTACTATCAGCGGAAATTTCTTTAAGTGTAGGATTTTTCTTCATATTACTATCAGTGGATATTTCTTTAAGTGTAGAACTTTTCTTCATATTACTATCAGTGGATATTTCTTTAAGTGTAGGATTTTTCTTCATATTACTATCAGTGGATATTTCTTTAAGTGTAGGATTTTTCTGCATATCACTGTCAGTGGATATTTATAATTTCTTTAAGTGAAGATACAACGCTTAAAGAAATATTCTTACAGTAAAACTATGGAGACTAATAATAGTGATATTTATTTATTTAAGTAAAGATAAACAACGCTATTTACACTTAAAGAAATGTTCTTTTAGGAAAACTATGGAGACCCACCAGAAGGACAATAGTGATAATATGGTTACGACACAACGGTTTTTTGAAAATAAAGAAATTATGATTGTAAAAAAGAAGAAGGATAACACTATCTGATTTAAAGGTAAGGATGTTGCAATTGCACTTGGATATAAAAAAACACAAAATGCAATTATAAAACATGTGAAAGATAATGAGAAAAAAAAGTGCGTCAAACAGCAACACATCAAAACGGGGTGGTTGTCAAGAGTCAAATTTATTTGATAAATGAACCTGGATTATGGAGATTAATATTTTCTAGTAAATTACCAGCTCCAGAAAAATTTAAGACATGGGTGTTTACAGAAGTGCTACCATCAATAAGAGAAACAGGTGAATATAATATATATCCAACACAACAACAGCTACAACTGCTAAAAGGTAACCAACTAATGTTAATAAATGAAGATGATCTCCACTATCAGGTAATTAAGTATATAAAAAAGTTTTATCCACATGCTATTATCATTCCTGGACTAGGTGAAAATCAGAACACTAAAAGTAAGCGTATTAGCAGTTGGAAAAAGGGCTATATATCTGGTCAACCTGATATTATTATAACTAACCTCCATAAATGTTACAATGGATTAGCTATAGAACTTAAAACACCAAAGGGAAATGGTAAGGTATCTGACAAACAGAAAACATATCTAGAAAATTTGGAAGATAGCAACTATAAAACCCTTGTGTCATGTGATTATGATGAGACACATAGGACTATAGACAGATATATGAAAGATATAAGAATAAAGTGTAAATACTGTAGGAGACTATTCTGCAATAAAGAAACATTTTTCATATACTATAGTAACCACTCAAGGTAAAAGGGACACTTACAGTTCTTAGACCATCCTCACTCATCATAGAGACCAAAAAACCTATCGTCAAAAAGTGTCTTTGTCTTTCCTTTTCTGATATCATTTACCAGACATAACAATGGAATTCCTCTTCTGCTGCAGAGACGTATTATATAGTAACCATATTTACTGACGTTTCTCTTTATGTATCCTTTTTCAGACAACAGATTAACGACAGAAATAAAGTCCTATACTAAGGGTTTTATATGTTCATAGCGGACTACACCTAATAACCTACTAGCAAACCATTTATTTCTTCTGTGTTGTGACTTTTTCTTCTTATGTGCTTCAGGGTCATGTTCCAGGTGTATAGTAGGCTATTTCCTGCATTTCACCGCATTTCATACAGGTATGCCCTCCTCTCCAGTCAAGTGCCATATAACCACCACATATCCAAGAGTGAGATACTGATATGTCCATACTGTATTATTATAATTATTGTTATATCTTTAAGTACCATACAACGCTTTTTCCAACAGAAACCCACCAGCTAAACCTATACCAGCAGTCACCAGAGTCCGATACTTTTGCATTTCCTCAGAGGGTGTATAGAATTGTCGCAATGGATGAACCAGGCGGAAATCTAATTCTGGTAAGAAATATTATTGCCCAGCATACTGCTTTAAACAAAACCATAACACAAAATAATTTTGAAAAGATTTACTAACGTTTCGTTACTACACGTAACATCATCAGAGTGATAAATATACATACATGAAGGTGACTTAAATAGCTTAACTAGTTACATAAATGGAAAGTCATAAGGTGACAGACAAGGTGACAGAAAAGGTGATGTAAGGCAAATGAATTGTCAAACTGGTGAAGAGACACCATAGCGTAAAGAAAAAAAAATCAAAAAAAAAAATCTAAAAGAGTACTAAGGGAAGTGATCTAATGTTAGCGTTAAGAGAGGGTTTAAACTTAGAAATTAACAAGCTTTCTCGAAGAAGAACATCTAATTGGTTAGAACCTGACGATATAATTGAGAAGTCATCGAAACAAACATCGTGTCCAGTTTTTATCTTGTGTGTCAGAATGCTGGACATGGCAGACACTGAAAGTGCTTTTCCGGTATAGGCCGAAATACCCATATGTTCCGATACCCTAGTGTGTAGAAGTCGGCATGTTTCGCCAACATACGATGCCTGGCAGCATCGGCACGTAAATTTGTAAACGACACGGGATCGAAATCTAAGTGGCAGTCGGTCTTTGAAACGGAAAAAACTCGACAAACGACAGACAGGTCGGAAGACAACGCGAAGTTGGATGTGAGGAAAGGCTGAAGCTAGTAATTTTTTTACTTGTTGACGAATTTGGAGTCCATGATCTCCAGTGTATGGTAAAATTAGAGAGAGTGATAGTTTAGGAGCTGTGAGGATTTTAGCCGGAGGATTAAATATTTTTTATTTAAAAAAATTCGAAAACAATGGTCTAAAAATTTAGCCGGATATCCATTTTGTTTAAGTAAAATTTTAAGCTTCTCGAGTTCATCGTGAAAAATAGAATAAGATGAACTTATGTGAAAATAGCGAAAAAGGAGAGTGTAAATAAGACCTTTCTTATAAATAATCGGTAAGAAGCTCTCGAAATTAGTAAATAGGCCTGTAAATGTTGGTTTTCGGTAAACCGAAGTAACGAAAGAACCATTGGAGCGTTGTAAATTAATATCCAGAAATGGAAGTGATTTATTGGATTCGATTTCGCAAGTAAAATTTATGCAGGTGTGTTGAGAATTTAGGTACTCAAGGAAAGGTTTAATATGATCCGGCGATTTGAATAAAATGAACGAGTCATCAACGTAACGCCTATAATACGCCTATAATACACAACATAACGCCTATAATACACATCAACATAGCGCCTATAATACTGGATATTAATTTACAACGCTCCAATGGTTCTTTCGTTACTTCGGTTTACCGAAAACCAACATTTACAGGCCTATTTACTAATTTCGAGAGCTTCTTACCGATTATTTATAAGAAAGGTCTTATTTACACTCTCCTTTTTCGCTATTTTCACATAAGTTCATCTTATTCTATTTTTCACGATGAACTCGAGAAGCTTAAAATTTTACTTAAACAAAATGGATATCCGGCTAAATTTTTAGACCATTGTTTTCGAATTTTTTTAAATAAAAAATACTTAATCCTCCGGCTAAAATCCTCACAGCTCCTAAACTATCACTCTCTCTAATTTTACCATACACTGGAGATCATGTACTCCAAATTCGTCAACAAGTCAAAAAATTACTAGCTTCAGCCTTTCCTCACATCCAACTTCACGTTGTCTTCCGACCTGTCTGTCGTTTGTCGAGTTTTTTCCGTTTCAAAGACCGACTGCCACTTAGATTTCGATCCCGTGTCGTTTACAAATTTACGTGCCGATGCTGCCAGGCATCGTATGTTGGCGAAACATGCCGACTTCTACACACTAGGGTATCGGAACATATGGGTATTTCGGCCTATACCGGAAAAGCACTTTCAGTGTCTGCCATGTCCAGCATTCTGACACAGAAGATAAAAACTGGACACGATGTTTGTTTCGATGACTTCTCAATTATATCGTCAGGTTCTAACCAATTAGATGTTCTTCTTCGAGAAAGCTTGTTAATTTCTAAGTTTAAACCCTCTCTTAACGCTAACATTAGATCATTTCCCTTAGCACTCTTTTAGATTTCTTTTTTTTGATTTTTTTTTTCTTTACGCTATGGTGTCTCTTCACCAGTTTGACAATTCATTTGCCTTACATCACCTTTTCTGTCACCTTGTCTGTCACCTTATCACTTTCCATTTATGTAACTAGTTAAGCTATTTAAGTCACCTTCATGTATGTATATTTATCACTCTGATGATGTTACGTGTAGTAACGAAACGTTAGTAAATCTTTTCAAAATTATTTTGTGTTATGGTTTTGTTTAAAGCAGTATGCTGGGTGTATAGAAGTCACTCAGCACTGGTGGTACTGTCCTACTGTCTGCCTCTGTTAGTCTACTCAATAATGGTCCTGCGTCCTCTAATGCCCTATTAGTCTGATTGATGTCATTATTGGCATCAGACAGTTCCATCCTTAATTCCTGTATTTTATCCTTTCTCTTTATTTCATCTTCATAGAATTTTTCCTTACTTGCTGCTAATTGTTCTAATGCGCGATTATGTCTCTTGATTTCTTCTTCATAACCGTTGTGATTTATCCTACTGAAGAGGAACCCTGCACCTGCAAATGATATAGCAGCGAAAGTTGTCTGAATTACTCCACCTATTAATGATGTACCAGCCATATATATTCCCTATATTTATTTTATGTGGATTTGAATGGTTCTGTTGGGATAATCTTTGTATGCGCGTAATCTACTATATAGCTATTTAATGCAACTGCTACTGCTAGTTTGGTTGTACCCTTTAATGACTCAGGTGTATTCAGTGGTTCCTTCAGTATTTTCTTACTTACCATAAAAATACCAACTGCTCCTAAGGTGATCAGTAAAGATTCATAAACACTATTTGCAACTTTTTTCTCCATATACTGTAGATTATATATTATTTCTATAAGTTTTCTAAAGGCTGACGACTGATTATTGGTGTCTGCTGGTGGTTGACTGGTGGTGTTGTAACTGAATATGCTCTATAGGTGAACCATAATGACCCTACAGCCACTATCAGACCTGCTACTCCAATCACAGTATAATTAATCACTGGCTTTTCTTCCTTAGTGGTAATCATCTGCTTTTTTCCCCCTTGCTGCTTTTGAGAGGGCTGCCAGGTTTTTACCCTGCTTCTACTCTCTTAGGATCTTTAGTCTTTACTACAGTAGTTATTTTCTGCTCGTCTACCACTGCTCATATATAATAATATAATGTACATAATCTTCGTAGAAGAGTCCTACGTCCTATAGATTATTTTATAGATGGTTATAGATTATCTATGTAGAAGAGTCCCAACGTCCTAGATTATTTTAGAGATGGTATTTATTATTTCCTCCTCAGTTGTAGATAACCGCCAGCAGCCGTCATTATAACAGCTAAATACTCCCCAGTAAAAATAATTGCCTTTCCACCAGCAGTTTCTATCTCAGTCCATGGAATATGAAGGGTCTTCTTAGATGGATGTAGTTTTTCCCACTTCTCATGTTTCTTAGCCTGATGAACAATATCAGATCCCTTCCTAGTCAGACCTATTGACAGACCAGCTACTATAGAAATTACCCCTAGACCATTAGCAGTTGCAATACCAGCTTTCCCATAATGTAGCGTCTTCAAATTCTTCTCCACCAAAATCTGTTTCCTGTTCTTTCATTTCACTTTCTTCTTCATTATCATTTGGGTGTAATGGTGTCAGTTCAAATTCATCCTTCTCCATACTACTGCTATGGTATGGTTTTATCTCTTACCATAATATTTCTTATAGTATTTTTCATTGACACCATTGATTGGTACAGCACCTGACCCAACAATTATCCCATCAACTAGACCGATATCAGAACACAGCACATCATGGTTGTATGGCTCAAATCCCTGTATGGTCTGCATTACCCTGTTGGTGATTCCTCTGTATAGTCTGTATGCTTCTTCACATGTCTGTTTCTTAGTGGCTAGGCTGCTTTTCTGTAGGAAGGTCTGTAGGAATACACCTAGACCAGATAACACGGCAATTGGAATCGGATTAGCAGTTACAGTACCAACTATCACACCTGAAGTGGTTAGTGCTATTGATGACATTGTTATGCTCAGATGTGTAAGTCTATACTTCTTAGCCAACATCCTGTAACAGTGCATTTTCATCTTGTTGGTCTCATATAGAGGTTATTCAGCATAGCCAGATCATCTTCACTCAATCCTGATGCCACATACTTTATTGTATCTTTCCTGTTTAGTCCCATAACATACTCATATTATATCTTATCATAAACAGCAACACAAACAAGTGACTCATTACCAGCAGTTAGGTCAGTTGGTTTGTCTATGGATAAACACGCTTGGCACAAAATGTATCAAAATCGCCAGAGGTGAGTGTCACCTTTTTTTTCTCGCATATGTCAGCAATTTTGGAAGACTGGTGACGAATTAAATTCTGAAAAAAATGCGCCGTCTTTTTATAGCTCTGTAGCGCTTGGGTTTCCTATGTTAAATACAATATTTGGGGAGGTGGTAGGGGAACACAAGAGGATCACAGTGGTACTAAGATTGCCATGGTGATCTTTGTTCTCGCGCGATCATGCCTCATTCTTTGTGAGCACTTTTTGCAAATTTGGAATTTCGAGCCCAGACGCTAAAATATAACAATTTAAAGCTTCAAATAACTTTTTAGTCTTAACCGATCTGGTATTTATTTTGTGCTTCTCGGAAAGCCAAAGTGTTAACTTAAGCTCGTTTCTTTTTTGTTTTTCGACTTTGGGTCTTATTAATTTGTTTGGAGCGATATTCTTGAGACGTCGCGCGCGGTCGAGGCATGTATTTGTTGATACAAGCGCTTCGTTTTGTTGGTGGGATATATGATGGAAAACCGCCTGGAAATTGCATATCATTACAAAATATAGAAGAAACAAGGAAACTAAAGATATTCAAGTTGTGTCAAGACCATTGAAAGGAGTAAATGACAAGGTAAGAAGTGAATTGTATTAAAATTTGTGAGATATCGCAAGCAGATTGCGAGCTTCTGCAGAGAATATACTGTCTTTGCTGTACAATTGTCAATGAATTGTCGTGTTAGATAGATTTGTTGGACTTATGTAGTTATTTCGAAACATACAGAGATGCAAATGACAGCCCATGTATAAATTGGTCCATCCATGTGCAGTAAAACAATGCCAGAGCTGTGTTTTGTTATGTTTATGTACATATATAAAGTACAGTAAACAATAGTGTGCCTGCAATTATGCCATGCCTCATCTTAGCCCTAAGTTGTAGCACAGTTTGTTCAATCATAGCTTATGCTTATAAGTTATATCTGTTTACATTACTGTATGGTATGTTGCTTTCTCAGTATCTTAATTTAATTACATTTACAGTATCTCAATTTAGTGTCACATATGTATTTTATATATATATATATATATATATATATATATATATATATATATATAAAACATCATATAAAACATCAGTTCTGTATCACATTTACAGACACTGATCATATCAGTTCTGTAGCAAGTGTACAGACACTTCGCATTCAACTATCTTGAGTGAGGTACGCTGGTAGCGTCCTCATACAAGATGAAGATGCAAACATTTGTCGCCCAACAACATTTGTTGAATAACAAATGATGATCAGTATGGTCATTTATGCCACGTCACTTAGAATAGAAAATGTGGGACTAATATTAAATTAAAGCGCATGCTCGTACCACTAATTTAATATTCGTAGCCTATTAAACCTTACCTCGAAAGTTTATCAGCTGTTAACATGATTTATTTTTGTTTAGTTACCTTAATAGGCGTTTTAGAAGTCATTTACAGAATTCGTGTCCGTTCTGTATCGGGGTACAGGCACTCGGCTTCGCCTCGTGTCTGTATACCCCGATACAGAACGGTCACTCATTCTGTAAATAGTACATATATATATATATATATATATATATATATTATATATATATATTATATATATATATATATATATATATATATTATATATAGCTGTTTCAATTACAACTGACACAGAGCTATTTATATTATGCAATTGTCTTATGATAATATAAATTGATGCTTAGTGTTATTGTAATTATCCACAAGCTTGTCCAGTAATCAAAGAGATGTGTTTATTTGCTGAATATGCACATATGCATATTTATTATATAGATGCCAGTGTTCTACTAGAGAATATGCAGTGTCGTATTTTCCATATCCTCACTAGTGAAGATATCGATGACATCATTAAGAATTTTACCTCTTTTTGCATGGAATCTATATAATAAAAAGAAAATTACACACTGGCATGAAGATATGAATTTTATCTTCTCATGGTAAAAACGAGCTTTTACTCACTCAAAGATAAAATCCATATCTTCGCACCACCGTGTAATATCCTCTATAATTATATAAACATCTCATATTATCTTTTTCTATTTATAGTTTTGAACAGTTGTGTTCCAGATGAAGGCACCTTATCTCTTCCAGTGTCACCTACCTGGCTGGTGTTGTATCTGCGTACAGTTACTGAGGACTATCTGATTTATAGAGTTCTGAATATATGTGTATACATTTATTGTCTTGATTTTGACAGTACAGCAGCTTTTAAACCTATGCTGTGATCAGATGCAAAATACTAATTCTTCTCTGTCTTGTTTTATATATTAAACTAAAAATTTAAACAGAGTGTGTAGTGGTGGTGGTGGGAGGGGGGGGGGGACTGGGTAAGTTTGGGGAGAGGGGTTGATTGGTTTGATGAAAGGATGGCTGAGTTTAGGGAAAGGGTAGGGTAGAATTATAATGATTTGCAGCTATTACCATGATACACCATTCTTGAATTTAAAAAGCAGTGAAGCTAAGTTTTAATTGTTTTCTTCTACAATTTTGATGTTCTCAGGGGGGTGCCCAGAAACATATTTAGAATACTTCAACTACAGTATACTGTACAGGCAGTACAAAAATGTTTTACATTGATATTTGCCTAGGTATATGCTGTATCATATTCTTGACCCACAATAACTCTCTATTTTGAATTAGGTGTGTCACTCACTGTCAGGACTGCTGATGATCTCTGTCAAACAAATCCCTTCACCAGTCAATATTAAGAATAAATCAACTTGAAGCAGATTGTTATTGTGAAAGCAAATAATTGCATGGCACAATACCGAAAATCCACAGTATTTTTCTACTGACAAGCATATTTAACTAGAGTAGAGAACCAGATCTGAGTCATCTGACATTTCGGCTTCGAACATTTGTTATAAATACACCATACGGCCTTCTAGTCAGAAACTATTTTGTAAAAAAACACAACACGAGTAAGCTGAACAGTTTCTGAGCGATCACGATGCAGTGCCGTACAATTGTCGTACTTCTTTACTGCACAATCGAACTACGACCAGTAACTCAGTTGCAAGTCCCCGCCATTTTGTTTCTCCTTTGGAGGAAAGCCGCTGTGCGCAATGCATGGCGACCTTCGGCGATTCCGAGGGCATTTGTGCCAAGCGTGAAAAAACCTACAATGGGGAGTAAATCTGCTTGAGTGAAAAAACTACTCAGGTTGAAGTCGTGATTAACAACTGCCGCACTCATTAGGTTGACAGCTCTGTATGATTTGGGTTATGTTAGGATTCCAAGGTCCTTTTTCTTCTGAGCTCCAGCTGAGTCAATATAATCCAAATAGAAAAGGATCTTAACATTATCTGGAACGGCTCCATCGTTATCAAAGCAATGTGTCATAATTCTTATTAATGAGTTCCGTTTAAGGACTGTAAATGGTAATGCCCAATTGGGTTTTGCTGGGGAAGGGGAACTGCCATTCGAACTATAATGCCATTGAATTATATTCACTAATTTGTATTGGCCTTTTTCAACGTTATAATTTCTTTCTAGAAAATCAACTGAAACTGCATCATCGCGTTGAGTAGCCGCTGGTATGTTTTTAGCCCTATTATAGTTGAAATCAATTGGTCCTAGCATTTTCCCTCCTTCTATAGGAAGTTTAGCTTCATTGTCAAAAATCATTCCATAGAAAAGACTCATATACTAAACAACATAACTTATATTCCTTTGCTTATTAGATAGCCACTGATTATAGCAGCTATGTAATTCATTAATGTTATCATTGACACCAAATACCATAGACTGGGTGGTTGTCTTCAGTAGGTTATTATTTAGAAATTTATTATTAATAAATTTAGGTTAATGTGAGGGAGTAAGAGATAATGTATCTCCTGCCTCAAAGCGATCATTAAGTGTAGTTCCTGTGATAGGTGAACAAGGTCAGATGCAAAAGCCAGATAAATAAAGTGCATAAAAACATGTGCCAAAATGGATAAAGCCGAACCCAAACCTTTATCTAAAGATTCCAGCTTATCAAAACAAAATTCCCCGAGGCAATGATATAAATGAATGCAGCAAGGGTGACGGTGGTCATTCTATCACAGACTCACAGTCAGAGAGCTCACTCAAATCGTTCTGTAAAATAGCAGTTTAAGTTTTTCGGGGATTTTTATAATTCATCATCTGACTTGCATGGTCCCGGCTTAATGAAATCCAATCGCCTGTCATTTTCAAGCAAACCATAACAACTGAAGGCTCTGGTATGCAACCACAAGGCCCGCATCAGCGAAAAGTATTTGTGAGTATGTTCCTTGCTTTCCCGTCCCTAGCATATATATACTTCGTCTTTACATCGCGTGAGGTTTGGGATTTCTTCCTTAAATTTCTTCCTTTATAATACTAGACCTCGAGAATAACTTATTGCGGTCAAATGACTCGGCCGGTTTAATAATACTTGTCGACAGCCACTCCAGTCTCGGTCAGTCGTCGATAAATATAAGGATACAAAAAGAAAGAAAAGAATAGTATATATTTAAATAATGAGGCAATCTCACAACTGTTCGAAACCTTCCAAATCCTTCAATAGTTCTCAACTAACGCGTTAATTTCTAACACTAAACACTTCAGCGCATGATCATGAACGGCATGACTACCCTCGGCTACAAGCCCAGATACAACAAACCAAACATAATCTGTTTCTCAAAATATCCAGCAGTTCAAACCCAACTTTAACTTGTTATGCGGCGGCTACCATGACCGACGAAGGAATATCACTAAGACCGTCGAAAGTCCTGGTAATGGAAATTATCGAAAAGCACGTCTGTTGTTTGACATAATTCAAGATATGATACGGAACGACACAGTGACAGTGCCGCTTCACAATTTTAAAGAAATTTCCCTGCGCGCGCCTTGATAATATTTATACCTTGGCGATCGGCAACAGCATACCTTTCTGAAGAGATTATTTATAATCTGTTTCGGCCCACGCATATTGGCGTCCCTATTTGACCACTGAGAGCGCAATATATTAACAATAACAGACATGACCTGCAGACACGGTTCTTAGTGTTGGTATATTGTGGTCTGTTATGAAAACCTGTTTTCTTCCAAATTAATAGTTTAGCTTATAGTCATTGCAGAGTCCCAGCCTATTAGTTTCTTTCTGTTTCACCCTCTTACGATCTGTTATCGCACAACCCTTCCCTTTGTTTTTTGTTTTTTTTTGCGTGTTTTTCCTGTGTTTTGCTCTGCTTTGCTTGTCCCCTTTTTCTTGTTTATACCAATATTAGATGACAGTTAATATTAAAAGCCAAGATGGAAGGCCCGTTGCCACGGCGATACACAGAGATTAAAGCAAAGACTCTCCGAGACACTCGCGCAAGTTCAAAACATAACCGCAATTGACGCAAAACGCACGGCGTTATTTTTGTTCAGTTCCGTAATAGCCTATTCTATTTTATCCAACATCGTTGATCGATCGTCATCCCTAGACAGTACTCAACAAACGATGTGTAAAAATTAAATCCAATAATAATCAAGAACCAATTTCCTACACGATGCATACTAACTATAGCTTGGCGTTGTTTTGCAAGATATTGACACTCGGCGCAAAATTTGTAACATAATTGCTTTGTGGAGAAGCTGCTGGTTTCGTCTTGGCTCCACCCAACTTTTTCCTGTCATTGGCTTTTCCCACAGGGTTTTTACCAGCGTCAGGTTTTTTCTGGCCTCCCTGACATTCCAGCATGTAAGCTTTGAGTGTCGGTATTTGCCTAACAGCACCCGTTTTCCAAAGCTTCGTCTCATACATCAGTAGTACAACTATAGCGTCAACTGCGGTCCTTATAATCCAATATTCATAAATATTTCTACTTTCTAATTATTACTACATTAAAATAATATACTTTTACTACTATACAAATCCAAAACCTTCAGTGGGGGAATTATCACTGCGTTCAATTCATGGCAGGAAGTGCTGTCATCCTTATCACTTCACAGAAGTGCTGTGCCTCACACACTTCACCCACGTGAAGGATTTGGATGTGGTAAGGCATTTTCTGACCTACAAGTGCTGAGCACCCTTCAGACTTCGTCAATGTCTGTACTTTAAAATGGGCGATCCCCATTTTAGGCCGCCGGACAGGACACCCTCCTCCCGGTTCAGTTACTTCCTCGCTATCTCCTTTTGCCACAATTCATTACAATCAATGCCTCTGTCTCAGTTTGTATAATTAAAATACGACCGTGTTCATTAATGACCACTTATTGGGTTTTTCAGTATGATCATCTTGGATGGAATTAACCATGTTTTTGGACTGATTGCTAAACCCTGTTTTACATATGTGTCTTGGATGGCCTTGTTCATATTCAGTATCCATGTGCTGACTGAATAATTTACTACCGCGTCATTAGTCAGTTTACGGAACTCCTGTTGTGTTTCCAATGAGCCACCCCCTTTACCAACTATACTAACACGGGTTTTAGCCTGGGATCCCAAAACAGCATAGATGTATGATTCTATAGATTGGTTGAGATATTGTAAGCCTACCTTAGTGAGACCATTACTGACAGTTGGAATATACCGTTTGTAGTGGGTAGCCCAATCTGATTTTACTATGTTAATATTCTTCACTCCTTTCACAACATCATCTGTTACAGTTGGTTCATAGGAGGTTGACCATGGTAACTAGTATTTTTCTGTAAATGTCATGAGCATTGAATTCAGAGGATATGGCATACATACTTTCATCTCCCATCATACGCCTTAGTAATCTCCTAACAGTGAAATACAGGTGGTAGCGGGCTATACTTGTTGTGACTGGATAAACTCTGTCTGAGAGGGTGAGGTGTTGGATACTGAGTCCACAACTATAGGTAGCACAATAAACAGAAAAGATGGTTGTGAAACAACTACCTTCATCGTCCCATACAAATGGTTTCCCAGGGAATCTAATATGTAACTCTAGTAATTTACTCATGAAATAGTCAGTAGCATTTACATGGACCCTAAAGTTATGTATCGGATAGTTAAGACCGTCTCAACAGGAAACCCATCATAATACCCATGCCAACGACCGAATGTAGTCTTGAAGTTATCTTTTCCACGTGGTATTGGATAAATCTCACCATGACCTAGCCAGATGACTGGAAATGATCCAGAAGCGTTAGTGGGGATCTGCTGTGGGCCTTTGTAATTGTGCAGCCATTTCCACATGTTTTTGTCATGGGTGAAAGTGGAAGATGTTATGTCAGTGGAGACTGTGTCAGTGTTCTTAAACCATGTAGTAGTATTATCAATTTCCCCAATCTGTTTTAAGGTGGTTATAAATTCGAATTTACTTACAGTAGCATGTGGGTATTTCCTGAGTAGGTCCACCTTAGCCTTTTCTTTACCTTTTCTGATATTCTCCATAGCCTTTCCATAATTTTTACCATAATAGTTACGGAGGACAGTAGATTCCATTATAACATAATATATATAACAATATACTGATCATGAAGTTAAGCATTCTGATAAGTGGTTCATCAAAGGTAGTAGATCTGCAGGAATCTATAAATATACTGACTAATCCCCATCCTATCCTCCTACTTAAGAAGGCTTATGCAATGTGGGAGATGTATAACGTGACCGCTGACAAAGGTAATTACTATGTTCTAAACAAAAGGTTTAACAAATTCCTTGGTGATGGTTATTATAACTTCCAGGACTTTAAAAGGGTTCTTGAAAGCAATATTGGCGTTAAACTGCTTTTACATAAACCAGAAGCTAAACGCACAATGACTACTGACTCTAGTACAACGTTAGTCCTACACGATAACCTGGCACAGCTTCTCGGATTCAACACCCGTATATTTCTGCCTGACAGTAGTACTAAAAGCGGTACTATAAATGTGAATAATGGGTTGAAGTATCGTGAAAGTAATGTGTATGCCTTCATAGATGATTATAGTGGGACGTCCTGGATTGATGAGGATATAAACTACAGACAACATAATGCTGTGGTTATAAGGCAAATAGGAAGAAAAGAAAACTTTATAAAATTTATGAACTCATTTATGAATAACGATGGCACCATCAACAAAAGACTGATAGAAGAAGAGCGGAATCAGAGTGTTAAGTTTTTTAGATCTTTTCTGGCTGTTACTGACGGTGATAACATAAGACCACTACCAAATAACAGGGAGGGTTTTAAGATATTAGGAAACTCCACTTTCTCAAGAGGGGGGACCGTTAAAACGGGTGGTTTAAAAACAGTTCTCACATACAAAGGTGTCGACGTCAGAACAATCAACATAGCCCATATGACGGTGTTTAAAGAAAAGGAAGGGACAGAGCAGGAAAAAGAGTTCACTGAGTTAGTTGGTATTATTTTTGGTAAAACAGATGAAACTATAGGAGAAATAAGTAGCAGCAACCAATTAGATCCAGAAATAGTTGAGAACATAGTCCCCGAGCCCAGTGAGGGTGCTAATCTCGGCATACGTGGTTCCATACGCGAATTACACGCGAGATGAAAACCTGAAAGTAATTCTGAAACCTGTTTATATATATATATATATATATATATATATATGTATGTTATCAAATCCACAACTTGCGCAGCTCGGATAGCAGGGTACTGGTAACAAGATATCAACTGTAATTACGTCAGAATTAAATATTTGAAATGACGTAAGCAAATATATAAACAGTTGGATTGCAAAAGCATTTTGACAACGACTTTTCGTTGGGTTTTGGGTTTTTTTATGAAAGAAAGAATAAAAAGAAAGAGAACCTTTGCACATAAATATACAAAATATACATTTATCTGTACATACAATGGAAAATGAAGTCAGAGAGAAACGGCAACAGCGGAGCCGATTTGAAACCGCTGAAAAAAGAGCAGAAAGACAACGAAAAGACAGAGAGCGAAAGCGAGAAAAACGGCTGAAGGAAACCGCAGAGGAGAGAGAAATTCGTTTGGCGAAGGCAAGAGAAGCTCACAAACAACGGTCAGAAAAAGATAGAGGTAATCGAAATGAACATGTAAGAAATTATACCAGGGAAAGGAGGCAGCGAGAAAACAGAGAAGAGAGAGAGAATAGATTGGAGGGCTTAAGACGAGCGTCTACTCAACGAAGAGAACTAGAGACACCTGAACAACGAGCAACACGACTGGAGATTCTTAGGCAAAATGAAGCTGTTAGAATAGAGATGGAGACCCCTGAACAACGGGAAGAACGGCTGGAAGTTGACAGGCGAAGTGTAGCGGCAAGAATCGTTTTAGAGACCCCTGAACAACTAGCAGCGCGACTACAGATTCTAAGACAAAATATAGCTGCTCAAATTGATCCGGAAACGCCTGAAGAACGAGCAAGAAGGCTCGAGCATGTCAGAGAAAATACTGCAGAGAGAAGAGCGCAAAATGTCTCTCTAAAACAGGCACAAGTTGATAGTCGAAAAGAGTATCTTCACCAAAGGGGGTGGCAAAATGTCGAGAGTTCTCTACACGAGCAACAATGGGCTAAAAATGAAATGCAGAGATTTCACACTGCCCAAGAAGTGTTGGAGCACAGACAGTGTACAGTTTATAAAGAAGCCTGGCCAACCAAGCAGAATTTGGCAGTGGAAAACTACCTGTGCAATCGGTGTAAGAGAGATAAGAAATCTCCCAAAGTGTACAGTATGTTGAATGACATGAACCCAGGTATTGTACCACAGCAGTTAGAGGGTTTAACCCAGGTAGAGGAAATGTTAATTGCCAGAGTCTGTCCCATTATGAGTGTGTACAGGAAACATGGTGGGTGGAGAGGGTACAAGGGGCATGTACTAAACTTACCCCAAGATATCCAGAGTTTCTTGTCTACGTTGCCATGTCATGTAGCTGATTTATCTGTTTTGGTAATAAGAAGACATGGAGTGGATAACACACATCGAGATTTCACTGTTCGTCGACAGAGTTCTTGAGGCTGTGTTATGGCTAAAGACCCACAATCTCTACTTCAAAGATGTAGAGATTGATCGAGAGGCAATACACAGCTTCCCTGAAAATGGCATTCCAGATGACCTCAGGTATGTTGTTGAACCAGATGTACAGGTAACAGCTCCTGAACATGAAAATGAAGGCCCACCACAGGAGCCAGTAGGTACTGATAACAGTCTTGCAGAATCTCTTGTAGGTTGTGGGAGCAGCTCATTCATTCCTCACCGACAAAGGCAGAGGAAGGAAGGTGATGCAATTCGAGAGACAGTGAATGAGAAGGATCCACTAGACTGGCCATCTACAGAAGGTAATGTAGTGAATGAGTTTAAGACAGATGGTCTAGCGACAATGGCTTTTCCCACATTGTTTCCATTTGGGAAAGGTGATCCAACCACACGGGCCAGGCAACATGGTGTCACTTTGACTGAGGCATTTAAGCACCTGGAAAAATTTGCTGAAGTGTTGCCAAATGGTGAGTATAGATGGAGGTTTGCTTCTCACCCACGTTTTCCATACTGGGCACTAGATATGAAGCAAAGACATCAACTATTGTCACAAGCAAATAGTTACTTGCGACAACATCCAGCTGATGCCAACTTGACCACGGAAGAGCTAAAAGAGATGGTTAATTTAATGAGTGGTAAGCAAATGGTGAATCGATTGCAGCGTTATGTGTCTAAGGTGCAAGGTACTAATCAGTACTGGTATCAACGATTGCAAGAATTGTTAGCACTAATATAGCAGAAAGGTTGTCCAACTTTCTTTTTTACATTTAGTGCTGCTGATAGTTACTGGCCAGATCTGCAAAGACTATTGCAGACAGGGGAAGATGCTACAAGGTCACAACGAGCACAAGCTGTGATTGACAAGCCCCATTTGACTGACTGGTATTTCAAGCAGCGTCCGGATGACTTTATCAGACGTTGGTTGAATGGTGTTTTGGATGCAGAGTGGCATTGGTTCCGCTACGAATATCAGGCCAGGGGAAGTATTCATGCCCATGGGTGTGCCCGGTTAAACAATGCCCCTGATATTCCATTGTTACGAGCTCAAGCTGCCCAGGGGTGGGGTTTCAGCCAAGCTGATACCACAATGTCAATGGAAGATTTTGATTTCTTTTACCAGGAAGATATTGACCGTGGAAAAGAAGCTGAGAGGCAGTTAGTGAAGTGAGTAACATATATTTAATATTGACTATGGTATTGTTTAAATTGGCTTAATTTGGACAATTATTATGACTTAATAGATAACAAACTGACAACAGACATTTCCTTATTTTTTAAAAATTATAGTATTTAATTTGTTTTACTTCAATTATTATTATCTTGAAGATATGTTGACTGGCTAGTGACAACCGTCAATGAGGAATTACCAGGTGAACAATGGAAAATTCCTGAGCCACATCCATCTGCTGTCAAACCGAGTGCGGTTCATAACAGAGATGATGACTACCACAGTGAATACTGTGGAGAGGCATACGAGATGCAGCCCAGCCTACTGCTTGAAGCAGAAAGGTTATGATGTTCCTGCAGAATGCAGATTTGGTTTCCGGAAGGCATTGGAGGAGTAAACAAAACTGTGTTATGAGAAAGCTTCTAGGACAGCGTCGGCCACGGTTGAAATCCAAATATTACCAGGGTTAAGTCACGTTGGCCTGAAAAACAGAGAAAAATCTTCTCGACGTTTCGAGCGAAGGCCTTTCGTCAGGAGAAATTAGTAAACAACTTACATGTGGTCATGCGTATTTATAGCAGAGCTACAATGGGAATCATGTGAACACATGTAAGCCAATAAAAACAAAGTAAACAAATAAATTAATATGTAATTTTAGCCTGTGTGCAGGTGCTGACCCAATTTGTGGGTCAGCTACCTGCAAATAGGCGAAGAAACAGGTTATAAATTACTATTTAAATCATCAGAAAAAGGTTAAGGAAAAGGTGTGGAATATGGTGGTGAAGTGAGCTAAATGAAAGAGAATCGCTCATTGAGGCCGTGAGGGTGAATGGTACCAAGTTTGTAAATGAGACGCATTTCTTGTTTACGACGAGTATCGTTACAACCTGTAATGGGCTGAATGGCACAGATTTTCATGTTGTAAAAGGAGTGGTTGGCACTGTTGAAGTGCCTGGCAACAGGTTTGTTTTGCACATTGTTTTTGACATCACGAAGGTGTTCAACAAACCTGTCACCTAAACGTCTTCCAGTTTCTCCGATGTAAAGCATGGGACATTTACTGCAAGAGATACAGTAAATGAGGTTGGAGGAAGTGCAAGTGAAACTGTGGGTTATGTTGAACCTATATTTTGGAGCCGAAATTGAAATTGAGGAGTCTAAATATTTACAGGTGTTGCACCTACCACGACAGCAAGAGCTGGTGCCAACATGTGATACCAAGGCTTGCTGCAGTGAGCTGTGAACAACGTTTTCCCGGATGTTTTTGCTATGCCGAAAAGATACTAGGGGTTTCTTAGACAAACCCAAGTCAGTGGTCTTGTCTGACTCTCATAGCTACCTCCTCTTCTCCTCTCATCATCCTAAACACACCAAAACTTCCATTCCTTTCTCTCAATTTCTTCGTCTTCACCGCCTCTGAAGTGAAGATGACGATTTCAATGCCAAATGTTTGGAAATGAGAAATTTTTTTGTTAATCGCGGTTATCCTTCCCACCTCTTAGACACTGCCTTACACAAGGTCTCCAACATTTCCCGTTCAGGCAACTTAAGCGAACCTTTGGCTACCATTTCTAATGAAAAAGTACCTCTAGTTCTCACTTTTCATCCCTTCAATTTCAAAGTAAGGGACATCATTAGCCGCAATTTCGACCTCATTAAAAATGACCCAGAAACATCTTCCATTTTCTCTGAGAAACCCCTAGTATCTTTTCGGCATAGCAAAAACATCCGGGAAAACGTTGTTCACAGCTCACTGCAGCAAGCCTTGGTATCACATGTTGGCACCAGCTCTTGCTGTCGTGGTAGGTGCAACACCTGTAAATATTTAGACTCCTCAATTTCAATTTCGGCTCCAAAATGTAGATTCAACATAACCCACAGTTTCACTTGCACTTCCCCCAACCTCATTTACTGTATCTCTTGCAGTAAATGTCCCATGCTTTACATCGGAGAAACTGGAAGACGTTTAGGTGACAGGTTTGTTGAACACCTTCGTGATGTCAAAAACAATGTGCAAAATAAACCTGTTGCCAGGCACTTCAACAGTGCCAACCACTCCTTTTCTTACATGAAAATCTGTGCCATTCAGCCCATTACAGGTTGTAACGATACTCGTCGTAAACAAGAAATGCGTCTCATTTACAAACTTGGTACCATTCACCCTCACGGCCTCAATGAGCGATTATCTTTCATTTAGCTCACTCCACCACCATATTCCACACCTTTTCCTTAAAGTAGTATAGAACTTGAGGGTACCGGCGCACTTTTTTTTTTTTCACCAAAGACAGCCCCCAGATGATCAAATTCAACGAGGAGGGTTACCCAAAACGGTAAGCTTTTTTAAAAATTTTTTTAAGTATAAGAAAAAGGGACGAAAAAGGACCCAAACCAAAAAAAAATAATTTGGAATTCATCAAGAAAGGATGTTTGAAAGGGGAAAAAAATTTTCCCGCCTCTAAAAACCCATTTTCGTCTGCTTATACTTCAAAAAGTAGAAAAAACAACCCACCCCTTTCAGACGCTTTTTGTTGAATTTGTCCCAAAGCGATCAGGGTTGTGGTTTTGACACACCTTACTTACTCCCCGGTTTCTCTTCAGATACTTTTGTCTTGTGTTGATACACATGTTTTCCCACAGTTATACCTCCGGATAGCAATCCGAGACATGGTATGTACGGTGTGATCATGGCTACAACCTTACCAACGTCACTCTTTAACAGTTTGTCCTTTTGTAATTCGTTGTCTAGCTCCTCAGAGCTTTCTACGGCGTCCAAACCACCGAGAACATTAGAGAACCTACTGATTAGCATATCAGTTAGGAATTCGTTAGCTTTTTCCATTCTTTTGGTTTCATATTCAGCGTACAGCTTATCCACAACCTTTACCGACGCTTTTTTGATGTAGCTGACTGACTGAGTTATTTCATCATCCTCTGACAGTTTTATCAGCTCACTTCTCTTCTTGTTGGTGTTATCAGTTGGGGGGGGGCGTTGGACTGGTTTCCTCAGTCTTTTTTAGATCATTGATGAGCTCATCGACGAGGTTGGGGATTTCAGTAGGTATTTCCGTTTCTGGTTCTCCAACATATGTCTCAGCTGGTTCTGCAGCGGGTGCCTTGACTTTTTTTCCAACTCTCACCGTCTTACTCTTCTTTTCGGCCATCTTACTACAAACCAGATTTTGGGATAACCACCTTATACGCGTACGGATGCCTTAACATAATCTCAAGCCTAGCGTATTTGTTCTTTTTTAACTTTTCAGTTATCCCCATAACCTCATCACGGTCTGAGCCACCCAGGTAGTCATCAGTGATGACCTTCATATCGGTTTTGTTGGGGTTGTAGAACGTTACCAGCTTACTGATATTCTCCCTATAAGGTTTTGTGATAGCCGTTAGCTGTTGTGTGATTACGATAGTTGAGAGATTGTAGTGCCGGGCGCTGAAGGCTAATTTAACCAACTCACTTGTTCTGTTCTTTACGGGTTGTCCACTGGCACAGTCGTCGAGGACTATCAGTGTTTTGGATCCCTTGAATATCCGAACGATGTGTTCTAGTATAATTTCAACGTCGTCCTGACTACAATCCACAGCGATGAAGTCCGGGTCGGAGGTGTATTTCCAGGTACCATAGGTTTCGTTCCAGCTGAACGTTGGACAGAGCAGAACGATGTAGTCGAAGAACCCGAAGTATTCATCTTCTAACATCTTCAGGAGGTACCAGGTTTTCCCACAACCTGTCATACCAACGATCAACATATTGAACGGATGGTCCATTTAATATTGGATTGATTTTAGATTTTTGTTTACCATGTTTACCAAACCATCACTCAGCACAAAGATCCGACAGACTACGTTAGCCACAGTCGCCTTCTTAGTGATCTCAATCAGGACCCCAGACTGTGTGTTAACGATCCTTTTCCCAGTTCCAACACTGTCGCGGTCCTCAATGCTTCTCAGGTCAATCGCTAGAGCGAAAGCGTCCTTATAGAACTTCTGGATTGTCATAAACTGATCCGTGTTTTCCTTTCCACCAAATAGTCTTTTAGCCTCGTCATAGAACCGACTCTTCGGGATCCCCTGACTGAAGACAGCGTTGGGCACACCCTCGATTGTTAGCTTAACACTTTCGATGTTCGGATAGACGTATTTCTCACTATCAGTTCGGGTTTTGTTTGTGAACATCATCACAATCCCTCTCATAGACTTTCGTGGTAGGTTAATATGTTCGTTGATCAGGGTTGATCCAGCCACCCATTCAGTTGACTTCATCAACGTGACATGTTCGTAGGACAGCGACCGACCGGCTGTGTACAGCGACGTTATTTCACTGGCGATGTCGGTGTTATCAATCGTCTCATACTCCAGCTCAAGGTTTTCCAGTGTGTACCCATCAACAGATTCACTTGACTGGGCCACCATGATGTCACTTGCTTTCGGTAAACTGATGACATAGCGGAAGTTGTTATACATTTCAGAGGGAGCATAGAGTCCGTGGTCCCCGAGGATCTTATCCAGTCTCACCCTCATCCTCACCCCATGGATTGTAAGCATCAGAGCGTCAGCTGCCTTCTCAACGTCCCCAGAGGAAGCCCCACTGTCGTCCTTAGACATCAGCTTTCTCAGGTTCTCCGGACCAATCCCATACCCAACCATCTGATCCCTTACACTCTTCGGTAACCAGAGATCTCTGTACACACCGAGAACACTTTCACCCGTGTTGTCGTAAACAGTCTCGCCGGCTAGCTTAACAACCAACCTTTCAACCAGAAGCCTGGAGAGATTGTTTAGGAACCACGACTTGGTGTTCATGTTCTTAAAGTCGAACAATAGATGAAAGCTACCCGGGACCAAACAACTATCAGGTTTTAGCTTTGGTATGTCGATGTAGAGGTCCTCACCATGGTTGACTTTGTTGGGGTTCATGGTGATCGTGTGTCTTGTCCTACTTCCCTTGATCTCCGACATTCTCGCCCGTCTGAATCCAGGTAACAGCTCTGTCTGACTTCTGTTGGTCATATACTACATAACAGGTTTTATTTTCGGTTTTTGCTGTTTTTCCAGTAGTCATGCAATAACCACGTCATAGCTATGGCGAGAACCCACAGATTGTTGGCTAACCACGCTATTCCTTTCGCTCCCCAAGTCAGAACCTGTGCTATCACACTGAACAGCGGTGCTAACAGAGGTCCCAAACTCTTACCCAGATTAGCGAGTGCCTTAGCGAAACCACCAACAGCCCTCGCTCCCCCCGAGACAGCCCTCCTAGCATCGACAACTATTGTGGTTACGATCCCAGCTATGGTGATGGCTATGGCAGATAACCCAACCATATTTTTCTTAGCCCACCTCTTAAAACGTTCCAACCTATTTAGGTCATTGTTTCTCACTTCATCCTCTAAGACAGATATAACATCAATATGTTGGGGGGCATCACCTATTCTAATTCTTATGGTGTCCGCCTTCATTTCCGCCACTTCGCTGAACTTTTCATACAGCTGCCTCTTACGGGGATCTTCCTCATCAATTGCTTTTTCTCTGTAGTATCTGACTTCTGTTTCAAGGAGCTCAATTTTTTCTGCACTTGTACCCTGTGGTTCGAGCATTCCTATGAATTCTCTTGCTTCCTGCTCAGTTAGGATTTCTCTAGCCTGTTCCCGTAGGTCCTCCACACTTCCTTGAATCATACTTTCACTCTCTGAGATGACTTGTGAGGTAATGTCATCCACGACTTCCTGAGAGGTTGTGGGGTCGTTGTTAGCCTTCTCGATAGCTCCTGCAAGTGTTTTGGAATGCTCAACTTCAGCTTTCCTTATATGTTCCAATAAATCTCTGAGGGCTTTCTTATTTGTTCTGTTCCTACTAGGTCTAATTCCACCATCTTTCCTACGTACATAAACTTTTTTGTTGTCGTACCACACTTTGATAACCTTTTTATCCTTATCAAAATCAAACTTAGTCCGTTTTATCAGGTCTTTAGATTCTTCACCATCCCCCACATTTACTTTAACACCAAACGCCTCGGAAAAGCCTCGCTTTTTACCAGCTATATCGGACCTCTTCATCGCTCCAGCATCACGTCTGGCATTAGGGATATCTCCATCTGCTACGCGGGTTATACCATCCCTACCAGACGTCCGTCCTACCGTTACTGTTCTTTTATCTTCATCGGTGAAGCTTGTCTCGTCAGTATCCTCTTCTTCCTCTTCCCTCTCCTCTTCCTTACCGAGATCACCCATTTCAATATCAACTCCTCCTTCAGCCATTATATACTAGCCTATGTACAACTCAAGCAGAACAGCTCCAATCCCAACCGGTCGACCCACTGAATGATCATTGTTTCCACGAACCCTAAAGGTCATCTTACCATAGACACCCTTACGGATCTCAGCTTTCGACTCAATGTCTGTGTAGTGCTGTACGCTTCCTTTCAGACTCTGTTCAGAGGTTATCGGAAGAGTACCAATCAGATCACTCCTCCTCCCATTGTCCAGACTTCTTTCACTCTCAACAGCGTCACACGAGATCCTGACATATCTCAACCCTCTGTTGATGTCCACCTGATTCGGACTATTCGTCCACCCACCACCACCAACATCTATCACATCGTCCTCACCAAACCCCAAAAGAAGACCCATCTTCCCAAGCTTCAGCTTTTCCGACGTTTTCACCTTAGAAGTTCCGTTGTAAACATTCTTCCCAAACTCAACCGTCCCACCAGATCCACCAGCTAGGGTTTTAACGAACGTTTCCAACGCTTCAAAGTCCAGATAACCTTCAGGAGCGGATGTCCTCATACCATCAAACGACACCGAATCGTTCAGACCTGACACCACATTGTTATAGTTCCAGTATACCGTCGCTTTCTTCAGCATTATTTGTGGTCTCGGACCTGTCACCATGATAGGCTGTTCGAAGTAGACAGTCTTCTCACCGTTCTCAATGAATAATGTTAACCTCATTACCCGGGTATATATTAACCCAGGTTCTGTACATCACTCTCAGGTATCCATGAGTTGTGCTTATCACCATAACCCAACCACTTGACCAGCACCATCTTCCTCCCACCAACTTTTTTCCTCCTCAACACCTTCTCCACCCTATAAACGTCATCCTTCTTATCCACCGGCGACAGCTCTTCCTCATAGAACTTTCCGATAATCGGTTCACCCTCAGCGTCCTCTATCTCGTAAACGTTTGGATCACCACGGATGACCTTCGTAATCCTAAAGAATTCCTCAGTGAAGTTAGCCTCATAACCCTTTGTAAATATACTCTTGTACTTTGACACCCTCACAGTGTCTCCAACCCGGAACTTAGGCAGAGGATGATCACCAAAGTGATGACCGAACAACGTATTCCAAACTTGATTCTCGTTTGACTTACTGACGTCCTTAGGCTTCAGCATAACGACACTGTGTTTCGTGTTGTTATAACCATCAACGAGGTCGTCCAAAACATCAATCCACCTATAAGTCCCCTTGGTGTAGAAATACTTCCACATAGCAGTCTTAAGTGTTCTGTTGAACCGTTCGACGACTGCTGCTTTCTTGTCCGAAAACGTACTGAAGTACTCAACACCACGTTCCTTCAGCAGACCTTTCACACCGACGTTGTAAAACTCCTTCCCATCGTCGAACTGAGCCAGGTCAGGGTAAGTGCCAAATCGGTCTTTGAACTGTTCCAACAGCTTATCCACAGCCCCGGTCATATTACTCGTGTCCTTCCTGTAAACGGGAACGGCGAAAGCATACCTACTCAGAATCTCAACAGCTGTCAAAATCCAGTAATACCCCTTATTCTGGTTCTTATACTTCCCCATATCAACCAGGTCCATCTGTATCTGTTCACCAAGGTAGCTGACGAACGTCTGTCTGAACTTATGCCTCCTCACAACCGGCCTATACCTCGTGTACGTGTCCTGTGTTTTCAGCCAGTCCCTTACTGCCTTCCTACTCACATCAAGACCTTCCTCCAATGCCTTCTGGTACAACCGTTCAGCCGACTGATATCCTGTTTTTGGATTATACCATATATCTCTCAATTCCTGTTCCAACCCGACCCCGGTGTCCATATAACCTAACCTATGATATATGGATAAGACCCTGAGGGAGTTTTTCACCAAATACCCATACGCCGATAGAACTAAGTTCATAACTGATTCAGTGTTTGGTCAATCAGAGCCTGGTATATTCTTCGGACCTATCGACGGTACGTACATCTACACCGGCGACGCGGAGTTCAGGAACAATAAAGACTACACCAAGTATTTAACAATAAATAAACCACCGCCTAGATTTCCAAAAATATGGTTATTAGGTGGTCACGTTCAGACAATCCCAAAAGGAAAACAACACAGATCAATGTACAAAACACATGGGTCATATTATTACTATGATAATTTTCCAACGGAATATGTTCTGAATTATCCGGTCAATCAGTTTCGGGTTTATGTGAATGAGACAGAGTATTTTCAAAGTGACCTCCCACCGTTAGATATAAAAACTTCCTCATACTCTAAATGGGACCTAAAAGAGAAGTATTACCAGGCGCTTGTGGGGACGTACGTCGCTACATATGCTTCTGGGGTGTCGTTACTTCATCTAACACCCAGTGATGACGTTCCACCGGAAGTTACGTCACTTTTGAGATTTCATCTGTATTTCACAATAAGAAGAATTATGAGAGAATTCGATGTAAAATCAGACTCAGAAATAAGTGACATTATGAGAAGCTATGGTGCAACATTCCTGATGGAGGAAGATAAGGCACCGAGATGGACGTGGCAGGAGGTAGAACACACGGAAGACCCCGAGCACTCAGTAACAAAATGGAAAGGAACCAGGAGGTTAAGAGACGTTAGTGGAGATTTTAAGAAATTCGTACCAAAGACGAGTGATGGTTTAACCTCAAATGGTCTCCTACTCCTAAATCAGAGCATAGAGGCATTTATTTATTCCATTCTTGGTGCTCAGGCAAAGACAAAACAAAGTATATATGGTGATAGGGCGAGTGCATTGGAGACCCAGAAAGTGTTTAGGCAACTGGTTGAGGATAGTATTATCAACTACAACACAGCTACATGGATAAACAATATGAATAGAGCGGTGACAGACACGAATGTCGTCCTAAATCTGGCAGTCTCACCAAGTCTTTGGCTGTTACCATCCAACCTTATAATTCTTAAAAATCCGATTGCTGGCTACAACAACAAACTACAGGTTGCAAATGACAGTATGAAATTTGGTGTGAACCATGGTATTAATTACTTCACGGCTCACATCAATCCAGACCCCAAAAAAACTCATCAGGATGGTGGGAATCATCTTGATTCACTAGACAACACCCGACCCCTGGAGCCCACACCAACCGACCGAAGTCTAGAGACAGCCACACCAACCCCAAAGAAGGCACAACGCCCCGCCGGTCAGAACTCAGAGGTCGCGGATGGAAATAGGGACGGGGGACCAGACAATGAGTTGGGAATCCTATTGGTCCTAACAGCTGTGTCTGGGTATCTGTTCAGTAAATACGTCTTATAGTATATGAGTCTGTTTTATGGTTACAACAGACCGATCACTAATAAACAACTCAACGATAAACTAAAAGAGGTCCTTCATACGAAGCCCGTCCCCGACTACAGGGTCATCTTTGACCTGAACGTAACCAGATCCAGTAAGAACGCGGTCTCCAAACTCAGTTTTGTTGATTACATAGAGGATAGGGATGGTGAGATCCACTCAACCATGTTTTGGAGACCCCATAGTATCAACCCACAGCTTAACACCACTGGTGATCACCACTTCCTTTACCCTGAGATGACGATAAGAACAGCCTTCCACGCTAACGTGCCCAGATTTATGTTCACCGATGTTTCAGTTTTCGTTGTGGTAAAGAGGAACGGCGTGAGATCGGCGTCGGGTACCTGGGAAACAATTGTTTCCAATGCTAATGTTAACGATGGTAGAAGCCTTGGGTTTAAAGCTGGGGTGAGTAATAGACTGGTTTTCGGTGGGATGACACCGTCTAGGTTTCATGAGTGTACAATTCCAGCGAAGTTCATCGGGAAGAGGATTCTGATATCTGCCCACTGGCTATCAGGACTTAGGGTGTCACACGTCAGGATAAACGGTGAGATACTGAGGGACTCATACACTATGTGTGACATCGGACAGTTGGGAACACCCTACCTGAATGTCCTCGGGGTGAACAGCTTAAAAAGTTTTTACTCAGACATCAACCTCTACGGTATGAGGGTTGTGGAGGGTCGTCTGGGGGAACCCGAGATCGGGAGGATTTGTAAGGATGTTATGGCTGAGTACGGTCTGTAGTCGCGTCTGGGTATCTGTCCTATAGTATATGAGTCTGTTTTATGGTTACAGCAGACCAATCACTAATAAACAACTCAACGACAGACTGAGATCTCACATAAAGACCCGTGACAGCAGAGTTATCTTCGATCTGAACGTAACCAGGGCCAGTAAGAACGCGGTTTCCAAACTCCCTCCTTTTGTTGATTACATAGAGGATAGGGACGGTGAGACCAGAACCAACTCAACCATGTTTTGGAGGCCCCCTAGTGTCAACCCACAGCTTAACACTGCTGGCGACCACCACTTCCTTCACCCTGAGTACTTAATAAGAACAGGCTTCCACGTTAGCATACCCAGATTTATGTTCACCGATGTTTCGGTTTTTGTCGTGGTAAAGAGGAACAGTGTGAGATCGGCGTCGGGTACCTGGGAAATGATTGTTTCCAATAATGACAACAGCCTCGGTAAAAGCATTGGGTTTAAAGCTGGGGTGAATGACAAACTGTTCATAGATGGGTCGTCACCACATAGGATTTACGAGTGTACAATTCCAGCGAAGTTCATTGGGAAGAAGGTTCTGATATCTGCCCACTGGCTATCTGGAGTTAGAGTGTCACACGTCAGGATAAATGGTGAAATACTGAGGGACTCATTTTTTATCAGTAACATCGATCAGATAGGGACGTCTTATATGGATGTCTTCGGGCTAAACAGTTTTAAGAAGTATTATTCAGACATCAACTTTTACGGCATGAAGATCGTAGAGGGTCGTCTGGAGGATTCTGAGATTGAGAGGATTTGTAACAGGACTATGGTTGAATATGACCTGTAATTAGAATGGGGAAAAAGAGGAAAAGCGTTGTTAGCTTCAACCACATTGGTAAAAACCTCCAGTCGGCTGAAGTGGACAAACTGACCCGACTCTATTCGTATTATCATAGGTTAGCGACCTGTTACAAGTGGAAACACACCCGACTGAAGAGACTGAAGATGATCCTCGAGACGGTCTCTATTGGGTTGACTGTGGTTGGGGGGATAGCCGGTAGTGTTACAGCTAACCCACTGATCCTCGGAACCATAGCCGGTCCTGGCGTCCTGATCCAAGGGTACATGACCAAGTCGGGGATGTCTGGCAGGCTCAGCTGAGCCTGTTTGGCCTGGCTAACGGTTCTGACGATCTCTGGTATGTAGACGTCCCGGTCACCCACACGAGCCATCCAACCGTGAAATCCGCTAGGGACCCCACTGAGGGTACCGACCACCTCAGACTCATCCGGACCGAAGTCTTCCCAATCGAGGGTAATCACCTTAGTCCCCTCAAGGGTTATGTCCTCAGTCATCTCCTCCATATACTTTTGTATACACCCGAGATAGTCCTTAGTTACACCGGCTTCACATTTCCGGCCTCTCCTAAGCATCCGGTCGTGGCAGGTGTCAACCGAGGCTTTCAGGAATAGTAGAGCGTCAGGGGTTGGGAGGAGATTGTTTAGTGAGTGGAAGACCTGGGAATACTCAGAGAACTGTTTGTCGGTTATCCACCCATTACGCCAACAGTTCTTAGTAAAAACCATACAGCTGTGATGTGTTCGCTCTACAATCACATTCCTCCCTTCGTTGATTAACTCCAGAGCCTCTAGGTAGACATCAATTCTCTCACCGAGGAACCAGGTCTTCATTTCGTACGCCCACCTCCCGGGGTCGGCGTAAAACCTTTCGAGGTATGGATTGTCGTCAACTGGCTCCTCAGCAAGGTAATAACCATTTCTTACGGCAAATGGTTTCACAAATGTTGTCTTTCCCACACCAATGTTTCCGTCGAGGGCGATCAGTCGGGCACCGGACTCTGTCCCAGTCATTATACCCCAGGTCTACGGTATGGCTCTAAACCTCCCGTATTTTATATGAAGATTCCAAAGAGACTTAGACGACCCATACTGATTATCTTCCACACCCTCAGAAGAGCTATCGGGGTGATGAGACATTGTGTCAGAAGGAACCGTAGGGGAGAGTACTACGTGACTGAGTCTGTTGTTTGGCCGACGGTCTTAGAAACCCCTACAGATGACCTCACAGACTTACCACAGACAGCCTCAGAGATTCCTACAGATGACCTCATAGATTCCTTAGAGACGACCTCAGAGATTCCCATAGATGGTCTCAGAGATTCCCCAGAGATTCCTACAGATGACCTCACAAATGAAACATAGGTTAGTGTATAGATGGCTGACGAGTCTGAGAAAACCCTAGAAGTCCCTAAGATAACATCAGCGGTCAAGACGGAAAGGGTTAAGGATCCGAAACGGGTGGAGGCTGGTAAACGGCTGGCTCAGATATCAAAGACAGCCAAGGAGAGAAAAGCCAGGGAGCGGTTGGCGGCTGAGATTGGTCCTGGGGTTGGTGGGGGCCGGTCAGCCTATTACGGATATCTAATCGGAACCGTTGGGTTGGTTATCGGTGGGGCCTCACTTTATTACACTATGAGGCAGGAGAGAAGGGAGGTTCAGAGACTGAAAACCATTGATGAGGAGAAGGTAATGGAAGGAACTGTCGAACCACAGAACCCCGTTCGGACTGCCCCGGTTTTAGACACCTTCGACGAATGAAATATGTGTTAGTATAATGTCAACCGACCGAAAAGAACTGATGAACGAGCTCTACGACGCTCTCCTGATTACAAGTGGAGCTGTGGCAGTCTCCATGGCTTCGAGGAAGGTCCTGAGGGAACCTTTGGGTACTCCTGAGTCTATAAAGGGTACCGTTAGGCTGGCTCTAGCCGTTGGAATTAGTACAGTTGGGATTAAATATGCTCAGTCGAAGGGGTATTTACCGGTTGACCCTTTTCGAAGCCTAAGTAGCCTAAGGGGGTTCCATATGCAGTGGTTACTATGAGCGTGGAGGTCGAGACACGTTGGCTGCCCCCTATGTCTAGGGGAGAGAGGGATGTACGGGATGCCCTACGCGTTAACAGAATTGAGGCGGTCAGGGAGAAGACTTTTGAAGGGTTAGTGGGGTTGGGTGGTGGCCTTTTGAGGTATGACTTCGCGGCGCCCCTTAGCGATGGTACTTTCGTACTGATTGAATATGATGGTGAACAACATTTCAGCCCTTCCACCTGGTCGGGTAAGCTAACTCAGGAAGAGGCAGAAAGGTGCTTTAGGGTACAGAAGGAACACGATCGGATGAAAGACGAGTACGCCAAGGACAACGGTCATTACCTACTCAGGATTCCGTATTGGGAAAGACGTAACATCCGTTCTATTATCGGATCTTTGTGACGGAGTGTATTATCTCTAGTTATATATATGGCTAGTGTGGTTGCTGGTGGACTGTTTAACGCCTTGGCCTTCGCGGGCGCTGGATTCATGTTTTCAAAGTTAAATCACACCGGATATGAAGCTGAGATTAAAAGACACAACCACGCCCTCGAGCAGTTGGCCAGGGCAAAGGAGAAATGGTATGAGAGTGAGGTGGGTAGGAAGGATAGGATACAGAGGTTGAGACAGTAACTGTCTGACGCCAACGCTGACATCAACACAACGAATCACGCCCTGGATCTGCTGAAGGATAGGTTGGAGAGGGCTGAGGTCGTTGGGTCGTCCCAGCCGAAGCCTGAGTTGTCTGACTATTACAAACCATCGGGTGAAATGAAAGAGTATCAGACCCTGTTTATCGGGTCTGTTGGTCTGGTTGGTGGGGTATCTAATGTCTAGGTTTGTTTTGTAGGGGTTAAGGGGATTTGTTAGGGTTTAGTTATAATGTCTGTTTCCTGGTCGGACTTACCGAAGGGGTTGAAGGATTTGTCACCCTCAAGCGTTGGATGGGTCTGTAAGCAGATGGGGATCGAAGCCCCGGCTTGGAACCCACCCAGATGTAGTACAAAGTTGTGGTGTGGAGATTGTTCCAGATTCCGTGTGAAGGTGAGTACTGAGATGTATTCCTGTCCAGGATGTGGTGATACGGAGTATGGATATGTTGTTGGGAGATATCGGGCGGCTGTTGGTCGTAGAAGTGAGCATTCGAGAAATAGTTGGATGAGGAAGAGACTCACCAGAGTCGTCAGGGATACAGCCGTTGACGTTGTCTTATCCGACTTTTCTAAGGTTCTTCGGGTGATGAGAAGTAAGGGTCTGATAAGAGGTCGTAATGTGTCCAGATACAATTATTACATCATCAGACTGTGCTCAAGAAGAGGGATTGGGTTACTGGGTAACCTAAAGGATCTTAGGGAGGGGAAAACAAAGGATCTGTTTGATAATAATTTGTTTGGGATTGTGTATAAAGAACTTGGTTGGAATCGTACCCCGAACAGGTTTTACACCAGGTGGTTAAGACAACACCTAACGGAATGTGATCACCCCTGTTATAACGATGGACCCAGATGTCATGATTCACCAGGACGACGACTTAGACCCTGACATGTTTGACTATCCCGATGATATAGACCCCCGTCTCTACGAGAGACTAATCGGTTATGACATAAATCAGTTAGACAGAGCTCTGAGGGGTAAGACCAAGTCGTTCAGTTGTGCTGTTGTGTCCCAACACCCACTGGAACAGGTGAACGCTCTCACGAATGATGTGGTACGGTTACTACGTCGGGAGCTGGCTGAAATGAGGGGGCTGAAGTTCGCCGAAACGCTGGTTGTGACGCTTGAGAAGGACGTGCCCGGCGGTACAACTTATAAGACGGCCCACTTCAACAGCCACATCAAGACTATAATCAACGAAGGTGAGATTGGTCAGGACGTTGACACCGCGAATGAGGAGGTGGTGGTTAGGATAGCCCGATGGATAAGCGAGGGATCTGGCTGGACAGTAGACTCAGTAGACGGTCACTACGTTAATTTGACTGTGTACAGTCCACTGGAAGGCTCGTCATACGTCGACCTCCCTAAGGAGCTGAAGAATAGTCGGAAGGGGTTGATCAACGTTAAAAATAATGATGACAGGTGTTTTATGTGGTGTCATCTGGCTCACAAGTTTCCCGTCCCACAAGACCCACAGAGGGTGTCTAAGTACCGGGACCATGTTAACGATCTGGATTACAGTGGAATCAGCTTCCCAGTGAGTCAGAAACAGTACAACCAGGTGGAGAAACAGAATGAGATACGTATCAACGTTTTCGGTTATGAGGACGGGTTAACCTTTCCGGTTTACGTATCAGAGGAACGATTCACCGACCTCATGAACCTCCTGATCATAACCAACGAAAACAACAGACATTACGTCCTCATCAGGGACTTTGACAGGTTTATGTACAACAAAACAAAACACAAGAGGAAAAAACACTTCTGTGTTTACTGCCTCCAATGTTTCAGTTCAACGGAGGTCTTGGATAAGCATAAGGTTGTGTGTATCAGTGTGAATGGTAAACAAGCTGTTAGGATGCCTGACCCCGGTAAGAACGTGCTGAGGTACAATAATTTCCACAAACAGTTAAATGTTCCGTTTGTTGTATACGCTGACTTCGAGGCGATCACGGAAAAGGTTGACAGACCGGAGGTGTCGGAGTCAGACCGAGAGGAGAGAGAGAAGAAACCGTACATGGAGAGGTATCAGAGACATATTGATTGTGGTTATGGGTATAAGGTTGTCTGTTGTTACGATGATAGATATAGTAAGGATGTTCAGGTGTACAGAGGCCCTGGTGCTGTCAACAAGTTTATCGGAAAGATGTTGGAAGAAGTGGAGTATTGTAAGGGTATTCGGAAAGAGCACTTCAACCAGGACATGATTCTAACTGACCCCGACAGGGCAGACTTTAGGGACGCCAACGGATGTCACATCTGTGGTTTGGAGTATGGGGAAAAGGACGTTAGGGTCCGGGACCATTGTCATGTGACGGGAAGATATCGGGGATCGGCCCATCAGCTTTGTAACAGAAATCATAGAATGACTGACAAGATACCAGTCATCTTACACAACCTGAGGGGTTATGATAGTCATCTCATTATGGGGGAAATCGGAAAGTTCGGACAGGAGATTAATGTTATTCCGAATAATATAGAAAAGTACATGGCTTTCATGTTAGGTAAAAACCTTGTGTTTCTAGACAGTTTTCAGTTCATGAGTAGCTCCCTGGATAGGTTGGTTGGAAATCTCCCGGGGGACGCCTTCAAATACACAGCTAAAGAATTTGGTCCCCGGTCGGACCTGATGAGGGCAAAAGGTGTTTATCCTTATGACTACATGGATAGCTTCAGTCGGTTTGAGGAAACGGGGTTACCACCAAAGAGTGAGTTCTACAGTGTGTTGAATGATGAGGAGATATCAGACACCGATTACCAACACGCTCAGAAGGTTTGGAGAGAGTTTGGAATGAGAACAATGGGGGACTACCATGACGTGTACCTGAAATCGGATGTGTTGTTGTTAGCTGACGTTTTTGAGAACTTTAGAAAGACCTGTGTTCAGTACTATGGGTTGGACCCCTGTCACTACTTCACCTCACCTGGGTTGGCATGGGACGCCATGCTGAAAATGACTGGGATTGAGCTGGAGCTGATGACTGACATCGATATGTTTCAGTTCATTGAGAAAGGACTGAGAGGTGGAGTCAGTTACATAGCCAACAGATATGGGAAGGCGAACAACCCATACATGAAAGGGTACAGTGATGATGAGGCTGTGAAGTATATAATGTATCTGGACGCCAACAATCTGTATGGTTGGGCTATGAGTCAGTGCCTTCCGACTGGCGGATTCAGGTGGATGAGTGAATCTAAGCTGAAGAACCTAGCCTGGGAAATTCCGGAGAATGACAGTCGAACTGGGATGATACTTGAGGTTGATCTTGAGTACCCTCCTGAACTCCACAACCTACACAACGACTATCCGTTGGCCCCTGAGAAGATGGAAATACGAGAAGATATGTTGTCGGAGTATTGTTCTGAGATTAAGGAAAAGTTTGGTGTCAGCGTTGGTGGTGTCAGTAAGCTGGTAACCAACCTGATGGGAAAGGAAAGGTATGTCGTCCACTATAGAAACCTACAGCTGTACGTTAGGCTTGGAATAAGGGTAAAGAAAGTTCACCGGGTTTTGTTGTTCAATCAATCGGGGTGGCTGAAACAGTACATCGACTTCAACACGGTGAAAAGAACTGCTGCCAGGAACGCCTTCGAAAAGGACTTCTTCAAGCTAATGAACAACAGCGTCTTCGGTAAAACAATGGAAAACCTAAGAAAGCGTGTGGATGTTCGGTTGGTCACGTGTGAGGAAAAGATATTGAGGTTGGCTTCCAAACCAACCTTTGTATCCGCTAAAATATTCAACGAAAACCTTGTTGCTGTTCATAAAATTAAAGAAGTTCTTACGTTAAACCGGCCAGCATACGTCGGTATGTGTATTCTAGATCTATCAAAAACCTTGATGTATGATTGCCATTACAACTACATATTAAAGAAATATGGAAACGATGCTAAGTTGTTGTTCACAGATACGGACAGTCTGACATATGAGATTGAGGCGGAAGACGTTTATAAAGACTTCTGGGCTGACAAAAATATTTTCGACAATTCAGACTATCCAGAAAACTCGCCGTATCACAACAAGTCGAACAAAAAAGTTATTGGGAAGATGAAAGACGAAGCGGCTGGCGTCCCCATAATCGAGTTCGTTGGTCTTAGAAGTAAAATGTATTCGTATTTAAAAGACAACGGAGTAGGTGGCAAAACCGCGAAGGGAATTAAAAAAAGTGTCACTAAGAAACAAATAAGACATGAGAACTACAAAGACACACTATTTGGTAAAAAACAGCTGTTTCAAAAAATGAAAACAATTCGAAGTGTGAAACATGAGTTAGGTAGTTATGAAATAAATAAGGTGTCACTCTCATGCTTTGACGATAAAAGATATTTGCTGGAAGACGGGATTAGCTCATACGCGTACGGACACAAGAACACTTAATCAGAACCGACATCAGATTACGCGTATGGACAAAAGAATATTTAATCAGAACCAATATCAGATTACACGTTAGGAATATTTAATCGAGTCAACATAAAAATTTGACACAGCATTAACATATCCTACAATAGGGGTCTTACTGACAAGTGACAGAAACCTATCTAATATACATGAAATTATTATGGTAACTTTAGTCAAAAAGAAATAATAGTTACTAACTCAACAACTTAAAACAATAGCATATAACGTCCCGCTACAGTCATTCTTGTTCTGTCGGTTCATCCTTTGTCGGCGGTCTCCCCAAATGTGGCTTTCCCAAATATAGTTCAAATCTCTCCGGTCGAAGTCGTCTTCGAGCTCTCAAGTCATCGGCTCATCCTTTGTTGGTGGTCTTCCCAAATACGGTTCAAATCTCTCCCGTCGAAGTCGTCTCCGAGCTCTCAAATCACATCGGACTTTATTCACCCTATCTATGTCTTCTATCCGCTTCTTAAGACTTCTTCTCTTCCTCTCTTCACTCAAAATCTTCTTGTATTCAAGCAGAACACTAACACGTTTGGAAACTTCGACCTCACCAGCGTCAACGTCTGTAGTCTCCAACATCGTAACAGCTACCCCCACGTCAAACGTAAGACTTGATTGAGCCCCCGCTAAAGACCTCATCACAGTCACCAAATCTTGAATCCTCTCATTAGTAACCTCAAGCCTTCGCGTTAACTCCTCCAAACCTGGCATGGCACCAAAATCAGAACCAAAACCAAAACCAAAACCAAAACCAAAACCAAAACTGAAACCAGAACTTTAATTTATGGGTTAAAAGATGATTGGCCGTCCCCTGTCACCTGACATATGAAATTTACATACGGCCAAAGTTAACCCGGCCACTCGTATGAAATCTGTTGTGTTTTATTATATCAAATCCGATAAGAGCGTTCGGAAAGGGTGGGCCGTTTTTTCACTTTTTGAAGTATAAGCAGACGAAAATGGGTTTTTAGAGGCGAGAAAATTTTTTTCCCCTTTCAAACATCCTTTCTTGATGAATTCCAAATTATTTTTTTTTGGTTTGGGTCCTTTTTCGTCCCTTTTTCTTATACTTAAAAAAATTTTTAAAAAAGCTTACCGTTTTGGGTAACCCTCCTCGTTGAATTTGATTATCTGGGGGCTGTCTTTGGTGAAAAAAAAAAGTGCGCCGGTACCCTCAAGTTCTATACTACTCCTTAACCTTTTTCTGATGATTTAAATAGTAATTTATAACCTGTTTCTTTGTCTATTTGCAGGTAGCTGACCCACGAATTGGGTCAGCACCTGCACACAGGCTAAAATTACATATTAATTTATTTGTTTACTTTGTTTTTATTGGCTTACATGTGTTCACGTGATTCCCATTGTAGCTCTGCTATAAATACGCGTGACCACATGTGAGTTGTTGCTAATTTCTCCTGACGAAGGGCCTTCGCTCGAAACGTCGAGAAGATTTTTCTCTGTTTTTCAGGCCAACGTGACTTAACCCTGTTAATATTTGTGTTATGAGAAGTTGCCACATGACAAGGTGAGTACAGAGTTGGTGACAAAAAGAAATTACCCTAGATTAAATTCACATAATAGGGTCATGCTTGAGAATTGGAGAGCTAATGTTGATTTGCAGGTAATTGTTGATCAGAATGCTTGTGCTAGATATATGGCCAAGTATGCTGCAAAAGGAGAGCCACGGTCAAAGCAAGCATCAGAAATTTTGAAATCATGTGCGTCTAGATTACACAATGATGATCAGGTATCATCAGCGCTCAAAAAGGCAATGATCCAAGTTGTTGGAGATCGTGATATGGCAGCACAGGAGACTGCACATATGCTGCTGAGCTTGCCTTTGATAGGATGTACTTATAACTTTGTTACTGTGTCTTTAGATAACAGTAGGAGAGTTGTCATGGACACTGAGGACCAAAGTGAAGAGGTCAAAAATCTACAATTGAAGATTATGGTAAGCGTGCAACTGAGAATAGCAGGTATCATGGCCTATCTCAGTTGAATTTGATGCAGTATGTGTTGTGACACATACTGCATCAAATTCAACTGAGTATTTCAAATTCAACACAAGAATCAGATCTGAAATAAGAAAGCGATCATTACCATATATTGTAAGGCCCTTTCCAAAGATGTCAGCAAACCGCCATGGGCCTGATTTTGGCAGATATTGCAAATTTCAGTTGATCAAGTTCAAACCCTGGGAGGGTGAACCATCAAATGCATGGGACATTAACGATGAGAATGATGAAATGTTCATCAACACCTATTACATGTTTCTTGAAACTGATTTTGCTTCAGAGAATGTTTTAGGTCATGAGGAAGAGCGGGATAGAGTTTTCCAACACATGTCAGGTGAAGGAAATGAAGAGGATAGTAATGATGATAACACAGGCAACAATAATGATGACGAATATAATAATGATCCAGAAAATCAACTCGATGACTGGATGCTGCTATGCAGATTGAACCAACGGTATGAGGAGTTGGGTGATCAGCTGTTGGGGACTGGGAATGACTGGTATGCAGCTGCACGAACAGTTCCAGTGGAGATGCTCAGAGAATGCCCTGGGTGGATCTACCAGCAGAGAAAAGATGCAGAAGAACGAGGGCAACGCCACAATGTACAAGTGAGCAATGAAGTTCCCATTGATCCATCAACCCTAAATGAGAAGCAACGACTTGCATATGATATTCTTCTAACTCATATGCAAAATGGTGAGAAACCTGTCCCAGTCAACATGATTGTATGTGGTACTGCAGGAACAGGTGAGACGTACCTAATCACTGCTTTAAAACAGGTTTTGGGTGACAGTTGTATAATAACTGCAACAACAGGTATTGCAGCATTTAGTATTAATGGCCAGACATTACACTCTGCTGCACAACTTCCTATACGTGAGTATAAAGACCTACAGGGTGAGTCATTGCAACGCTTACAGTTAAAACTGGAAGGTAAGGCTTACCTCATTGTCGATGAAATGTCAATGATTGGTCACAAAATGTTGTCGTGGTTAGACACAATAGATTACGTGCCGGCACAGGGAATGAGGATAAGCCATTTGGTGGTATTTCAGTGATCCTCCTTGGTGACTTTGGTCAGTTGCCACCAGTGGGTGACCGTCCATTGTATATTGCTGGAAATGGATCCACTATTAGTGATCATGGTCATTCATTATATCTTTTGTTTGATTCTATAGTTATTTTGAATGAGATTATGCGACAGGCTGGTGAGAATGCTGAGGCACAAGCATTCAGAGCCTTGCTGATGAGAATGAGAGATGGACAGGTAACAGAACAAGACTGGCATCTCCTACTGCAACATTCCACACCTAATATTGCAATGGATCAGTTTAATGATGCTATTCGGTTATACTTTAACAAGAAGAGTGTAGCAGAGTACAACTATGAGAAGTTGAGAGGCAACGGACAGGCAGTGGCTAAGATTCAGGCAAAGAACTCTGGCCACGGAGCATCAGCAGCAACATCTGATGAGGCTGGTGGTTTAGAAGCAGTGCTCTTCCTGTCTAAGAAAGCAGACGTCATGCTGACATCCAACCTGTGGGCTGAAGCTGGCCTTTGTAACGGTTCATTTGGAGTGGTTGAGGAGATTTGGTTTGCAGAAAATCTTGGACCACCAAATCTACCTGTCGTTGTGTTGGTACATTTCCCTGCCTACACTGGCCCGGAATTTATTGATACATGTTCCAAGTGCATATCAGTGCCACCAAAGGTATCTGAGTGGATGGCTGATGGGAAGTACATGTCAAGACAACAGGTCCCATTGAGTTTAAGGTATGCAATGCCTATTCACAAGTCACAGGGACGGACTTTACCAAAGCTGTCGTTGACTTGGGTAAAAGTGAGAAAGTAGCTGGATGTACATTTGTTGCTACATCTAGGGTGAGATCCATTAATGATATTGTGTTTGAGCCAATGACATTTGATCGTTTAAAAGCCATTGGTAGAAACAAAAATTTGCGAAAGCGACTTGATGAAGAGCAAAGGTTGCAGTTGCTTGCACAAGAAACTGCAGGAAGATATAGTAGTCATTAGAAGTTAATAGATGGCCTGGTGAACTTGGTTCACATGTTGGAAATTACTGGGCGCATGTCAAGACGTGTGCTTTCGAGTAATACATGTAATCTCGCCTGTTACCTAGACATAATATGCAGAGGCAGATCCAGGTTTAGAAATTTATGAATAGTATGAATCATATTAATACCAAAAGCACAATAACTTTAAGAAATTCTATGGTTTCAGGAAATTAATAAACTGTTCCAATATTTTGGGCTTTTCAGTGAGATTTAAGAGAAATACAAAGTCACTAATATTGATGTGTATACAGTGTACATGTGTGTGGAAAATGGGGGCCCACACCAACCTTGTATCTGCACCTGATATATGTTTTTGAGGCTGGTGCACTGGGTGCAGTCATCAAAATTTTTGTATGGTTGCACTTTCGAGTGAGAGATTTGCCTGGAGCCTACTAACACTACATGTATATGTGTTTTTGAGGTTGGCATACCGGGGCACAGTAAATTTGATTGTGCTTTTGAGGTAACAAGAAATGCCTGCAGACATAGTTATGTGTAATTTCGGCATATGAAAAGTCTGTACCTGGGTACATTTAACCTGTTTCTGCCTGAGTCTGTCAAAAACCATACTCCATGATATTACCCTGTCTAACACCAGATTATGTTTCTCATCAAAGAGTGACCTTACACAGCATAGGCAGCAATGGTTAATGTGCTTTCGAGCGTAGACTATAATGTGAACAGGCCAAATATTATTATGTTAGTTACATAAAAATAATTGCATTTATCTTTTGTTCTATTCCTTTTTAAAACAACACTGTACACATATGCAGTACTGCTCAAAAGTAACCAATACAACGATAAGCTATGCAAAGCTAGATCAAACCAATGATGGTCTCAGTTTGAAACTGGTGTTCAGTTGCACCATTATATCAAACTGACACTGCATTTTGTATGTTAATGACTGAATTAAGATAATGATCTGTTTCTTGCACAAAGCAGCAACTCAACCATTGTTGAACTGCAGTAAGTTCAACTCAATTCGACTATTATAAGAATGAATGCATGATGTAGGATACTTCTGAGCAGTTCTGTATTTATATAATTAATACAATATGTCAAGAACTGATCAAGAAATTTAAAATCAAATAATATAATATTTGAAAATTTCAGTTCATTATTATCAAGGAAAACTCTTCAGAAGAACTGCCTAAAGAATTTAATTAAGGTAGATGAATAGCTGGTGCATTACCATGCATGGTTTTTTATACATCCATTGAAAAGAGTAGGATATTTCAAAAGAATGTGGAATTATAGAAAGCCGATATTTGTGTGATTTATTTCTCAAATCTCAACATAGTAGTGACACTTAACTTTTTTTAGTATTACAGATCAATAAAAACCTCCCATGGTCAGGAGCCAAGCCCACCAGTGCTTACTATTAGATGTAGATTGCCTCAAACATATTCCAATCAAGTGAACCAACCTCTCGATCAACCTTAATTGCTACACTTAATACCGTACCTGTACAATGTCATCAATATTTAATATCATCAACTGCTGTAGTGGTCGATTCTGGCACATATACAATGGCTGCATAATACAAGGTAAAGTATCCTCACGCTGAGCATTGCTTTCCATCGTTTCTTTGCCGTGTTCATTTTTGCGGATACTGGTTGCTAAACCATAATCCGCTATGTCATGAGCGCGGTTGTGTGTGTAAGAATGTTTTCGTCAATCACGTGATCAACGCAAAGACCAATAGGAATAGTCCGAATCAGCATACTTCAGAAGTCTTATTTATATGTCCGAAGGGTTTACGAACGTGTACCAGAACAACGAATGGGAGATAGAAAGTTGAGTTTTGCTTCAGGTAATGAACATTTGTGCGCAATCAGAAGACGCCAAGAAACATGATGACAAGTCAACAGCTCACAGTGGGCTACTGGTCTGTCAGTATAAATTTGAATGTTTTGAGAATTTTTGTGGATTGTCTGGTTTCGTAACAATATGTATTTCAGCATTTGAATACGGATACTGCCGATACTGGTTGCGGATACAGAAGTCTTATTTGTATGTCCGAAGGGTTTACGAACGTGTACCAGAACAACGAATGGAAGATAGAAAGTTGAGTTTTGCCTTAGGTAATGAACATTGGCGCGCTATCACAAGATGCCAAGAAATATACGACAAGTCGACAGCTGACAGTGTGCTACTGGTCTGTCGGTATAAATTTGAATGGTTTTGAGAATTTTTGCAGCGCACGGTGACTGCATATTTACATGCAATACTTTCTCGTGTTCAATACAGTATCACGTAATAAAGCCATACGAGGCGGAACGTGCTTCGACCTTGTCGCCTAAACGACAAGCTTTCATGGAGGAAGAAACAGTGTGAGCGCTTGTTGGTTTCGGATTAAAGATATCTCTGAAATCTGAATGCCCTTTTAACTATTAAATGTTTCAAGTGTTTACGTGTTAGGCGCTCGGCCAAGATGTTTTAGCTATAAGCCTCACACGCAGAATGCATCGTGCTTGGCACTGTTTATGATACATGTAGACGTATTCAATACTTATTCAAAAAACGCGTTGAACATTCATTTATTGAGACGCATCAATGCATGTGTTGCCAGAGTCTAAAACATAGACATATAAAACATAAAAATATCATATTCTTTAACAATGCGATTAGCGTCCACGTTTCCTGTTTTTGCCGATTTACCTAAACGTGAGTTCAAACATTTTAGTGTTAGAGGTTAGAGATTAGGGTTAATCATTAGAGATTAACGATTATTGTTATTTCTATTAGGTGAGACGTAAGAGTACATGTTGAAGGCAAAAAGAAGGCAGAAGGGTGTTTTTGCTCAGACAAGAGTGTTAAACCGTTCGAATCAATATTTCTAAAACCACAGAATGGCCTTTGAATTCATTTTTGAAATGTTAACATGATAAGCGTTGGGCAGAGATGTTTAACTATAATTCACAAGCAGACATTTTCAGGCCGTGCTTTGCGCCGGCGCTATCTAATGCCACACTCGAGCGAAAAGTTAATGCGAGTAAGTATCATATCGGCGATTATAGGGACTTTGCAAGTTGTCAATTCTGTTTTCAACGTTGTTTATGTCTCACTCAATCAGATTGTGAGCATCAGACTGAGTAATACTTTTCAGTCTTAAAATTGAATAAATCACATAAATCGTTTATAATCAGTTTGTCTTGATCGGGACAGCGGAATATTAACCCAGATCGAAATATACTGTAAATAGCTCAGCATGCACCGTTTAATGTAAATAGATTTACCGCAATCAAGATCTGCAGTTGTAAGTTTCAGTCACATGACTGATTGATAGCAGTGTTCTAAAGTCACTTGTGATCTTCTAAAAGCTTCAGCGTGGTTTCCTAAAGCATATCGCAATAATTGCACTTTGTCGACCAGAAAATAATACAGAAACGCCACCGAAACCTAGACTCGGCTACCACCGGTAGCCCGAGTAATAGTAATAATAATAATAATAATAATAATAATAATAATAATAATATTAATAATAATAATAATAATAATAATAATAATAATTAATACTACTAATAATAATAATAAAAATAATAATAATAATAACAATAATAATAATAATAATAAGGGGCTATGGAATATAACAATAATAATAATAATGATAATGATAATGATAATGATAATGATAATGATAATGATAATGATAATGATAATGATAATGACAATGATAATGATAATAATAATAGTAATAATAATAATAATAATAATAATAATAATAATAATAATAATAGATAGGTAATTGAATGGAATGAAAATTTAAATATTTAGATTCACTGAAATAGTAATTTAGCCTCTGAACATGTTGTAATTAGTAATACAACAAAACATTACGTCTAAATAAATATTTTGAATTGCATAATACAACTACCTCGAGTTTTGTGCTGGGCTCTTATATATGTCACAACATTCTCTAGTATTTTCAGTATGTTTACGTTTGGTATGTTTGCATAACTTGAAATAAAATCCACATTTAGTTATCTTAGACTCTACAGCCAAATAAATAGCAGTATCCGCATGTACGCATTGCGTATCTATTTTTAGATTTCATTCGTAAAGGAAGTAACCCCTTTCCGGTTTTTGTTTTGTTTTTTTTGCTCTGATTTGGACTGGGTATGAGTTGGGATGTCTGTGGGAATAAATTAATTTTACTAACTGATTACTGATATATTTTTTATTCATGATTGTATCTTTTTTAGTATAAACTTGCATCATTGCATGTCGATCATCGTCTATAAAAGTTCCAATGTTAGTGGTCTGGGGTCATTTATAAAAGAGACTAGCAGTTGTGTTATTGAGAATGGTAAGAGATTTCTTGCAGCTTTCATTGTTTAATACTGGCAGAATTGTCTTTGCAGTTTGGTAAATTGGGAAATATTAAAATCCGTCCTAAAATCCGTCTTGTTACTCTTGTAATATAATCCTCTGTGGAATTCCCTGTGAAGGAGGGTTCTCTGTGAAGGCCAACATTCCATAACCATTTTACCGTTCTGCTGTATAGTAATCTGTGTTATTTTCTGATTTATAGGAATTGAAATCTGATTAATAAACAAAACTAGCTGTAACTACTTTAATATTGTGGAATCATCATGTTATCAGGTAAGTAATTAACTTAAATGCACACAATCCAACTCACACCCATGCAGCTGAATTTTGCTGGATGAATAGCTATTTCACAATGATGTACAATGATTGCCTATTTGACTACATATATGTAGGCATGTACTGTCAACTAATCTACCAGTGTATTGTCTACAAAGCTTGACCAGCAACCAGTTTCTTGAAAAGTACAATTATCTGGTATTAGCCAGATATATTAACAAAGAATCTGATAGTGGTAGATAAATCAGTCAAATCGTGCAAATAGTCCATTGCATCATTATGTTCATTTTAAAGAAATCACAGCTTTATAGTGCAACTGCCAGCTGATAATTTGTTCAATTGTTTTACTCAGGCTAACAATGTTGATGGTTATGTTCTTAACTTTAGCCAAAAAAATTATGGTATTTTCCAACACTTTCAGAGACCATAGCATGAACTGATTAATGGCCCATTTGTAGTACTTTATGACAGACCTGAGTACACCATCAAGACTGAGTCTTTTCAACAGTGGTCTTTCCAATGTCACTACATTACAGTTTTTTAAACAAGTAAGATTTTTACTTTTTTATTAGTCAAACTTATATTTTAATTAAAATATGTTCTTTTGCAGTTTCACAAAACAGTGAGCTATTGTTTCATTGACCTCTGATATATCAACCACTATATATTTTACATAATTATTAATTGTCTCTGATAAGTTTTAAATGCTTTATCTGATTGCAGACAAAGGAGATTGTTATACTTGTCATTGATTCAATTGGAGCAAGAAGTAGATTCAATATAGTTCATCCAAAACAGTTTGATACATGTACAAGCTGAGGCAGTCAGTAGTAGAAATTTTGGTTACCATACTATTCAATTTGAGGAATGTCATTTAGAAAACATACAAACTTTATTGATCTGTAGAAGGGAAATTATGACCTGACAGTGCACGGTTATTCATTGCAGTAATTTAAATAAAGGTATATTATTTGAATAAGATCTGAATTGTTAAGGCTAAGCTTAATGATTTGATGTAATTGATTTCATGAAAAATTGTAAATTAAAATTGATTAAAGTCACAAATTTAAATATACTACAACTGATTTGAAAGAAATCAAGTGAGGATTCAAACTTGAAAATGCCGCCTTGCAAACTATGCAATACAACTTTTTATTAAATACAATATATCATCGGCTATCGCTGCATGTGCATTTTCCCATAGCATGTGATCAAAACTGTAACAATAAAAGATAATCGCAAGTCATACTTTAATTAAAGCATTGTATCCGAACTTGGATCAGTAACTGATTATCAATTGCCAGACCGTGCTAATGCATTAGATCTATTTGGATATATATTAAACAAATACAATTATAACAATGCGGCCAGAAATCGAGGACAGCCAGTGGCAGTGGCCCGTGGGCTCCGGTTTAGATAAATACCGATCACTTCGGCTATAAACAGAAGTCTATATACAATAAATTAAAGTAGAGTTATTCCATAAAATGACTTATTGAGCCGTTTCTTACGTCTAGACATGCCTGTACACTCAAACTCACAATAATTGGCGCATAAATTTCGGTTATTTCTGAATCCACAGTCTATAATAATGTAAACAATACAGCGGTACAGACCATGGGAACCCCTAGCAACGGTGCTTTTATAATGGCGGACAAGAACCCAAAGTTATCAAGCAAAATTTGGATTGTTTATGCTAACTTTGGTAATCATCTTGGTGTTTGATGGATTAAATTGCAACTCTAAAACTGTATATTTTAAGCCATTTTGGAACCTGTTCTTAGATGTAGAAATGTCTTTAAAAGTTTGGCAAAACAAAGTATCGTTCTGGATCAGTGTATTCAGACGTGCACATGGGAGACAAACCGACCATATCTAGGCAAAATTGTCTCTGAGAAAAGCGTACTTCAACAAATCGTAAGCGATTTAACAGATGCCAATAGACAGAGGTAAGATAAATAAATGTAAGCGTCCAGGGAACTCGTTTAGGCTAGACGAGTTGTTACAAAACTTGCTGTGGTTAATACTTGCATAATTTTCCGATGTCTTTATAGACGTACACATGTTGGAATTTTCAATCGCATGTACTTGAAAATGTATATTGTCAATTTTTCCGTAGTAGTATAGGACTTGAGGGTGCCGACGCACTTTTTGTTATTTTGCCAAAAACAGCCTCAAAAAGTTGGAATTCGACGGGGAAGGTTGTTTGAAATACGTGAACGCAACCCCCTCGCCCGTGCGTCGCAGTCATAGCATGTTTTGGCATATGCATAACCTGTAAATCCTAACAGTAATATCATAAAACCATCAGAGGAAATCGAGGACAGTAAGGTTCACAAAAACTAAATTCAAGATGGCGGATTGTAATAAATTTGATAGGGAAAGTAGTATAGGACTTGAGGGTGCCAGCGCACTGTTTTTTATTTTGCCAAAAACAGCCTCAAAAAGTTGGAATTCGACGGGGAAGGTTGTTTGAAAGGGTAAACTGTTTTTTCCATTTTTCAAAGTATAAGCAGGCGGAAAATGGATTTTAAAAAGTGTGGAAAATTAGCCGTCCCATTAAAACACCTCATAAGAGTTTGAATTTGATGGGTACTCCGATAAATTGGAAATAGTATAGGACTTGAGGGTGCCGGCGCACTTTTTTTTATTTTGCCAAAAACAGCCTCAAAAAGTTGGAATTCGACGGGAGAGGATGTCTGAAAGGGTGAACTGTTTTTGTCCATTTTTTAAAGTATAAGCAGACCGAAAAGTGGGCCCCGGGAGATACGACAGACCCAGGTTTTCTGAAAACGCTTCGGAACGATCAAAGTTTGGTTTTAACTCAAATTAGTTAGTTTCCGGTTTCTGTTCCACTACTTTTGTTTTATGTTGGTATACGTGTTTTCCCACAGTTACACCACCAGATAACAGCCCGAGACATGGTATATACGGTGTGATCATGGCCACAATTTTACCAACGTCACTTTTTAACAGTTTATCTTTTTGTAACTCGTTGTCTAACACCTTAGAGCTTTCTACAGCGTCCAAACCACCGAGAACATTAGAGAATCTACTAATCAGCATATCAGTCAGGAATTCGTTAGCTCTTTCCATCCTTCTAACCTCGTATTCAGCGTACAACTTATCCACAACCTTTACTGACGCTTTTCTGATGTAGCTGACTGACTGAGTTACCTCACCGTTTTCTGATAGTTTTATCAGGTCACTTCTCTTACTATTGGTGTCATCAGTTGGTGGAGGTGTTGGGTTAGACTTTTCCGGTGTCGGTTGAGGGTCATCAGCCTTTTTAGCTCATTGACGAGCTTATCGACGAGTTCACCGACTTCAGTAGGTATTTCCGTTTCTGGTTTCCCAACAGATGTCCCAGCTGGTTCCACGACAGATGCCTTGATATTTTTCCCAACTTTTACCGTTTTAGTTTTCTTTTCAGCCATCTTACTGTAGATCAGATTTGGGGATTACCACCTCATACGCGTACGGATGCCTTAACGTGACTTCAAGCCTACCGTATTTGTTTTCTTTTAACTTTTCAGTTATCCCTATGACCTCATCACGGTCTAAGCCACCTAGGTAGTCATCAGTAATAACCTTCATATCAGTTTTGTTGGGGTTGTAAAACGTTACCAGCTTACTGATATTCTCCCTATAAGGTTTTGTGATAGCTGTTAGCTGTTGTGTGATTACAATAGTTGACAGATTGTAGTGTCGGGCGCTGAAGGCTAATTTAACCAACTCTCTTGTTCTGCTTTTTTACGGTTTGTCCACTAGCACAATCGTCGAGGATGATTAGTGTTTTTGAACCTCTGAATATTCCGACGATGTGTTTCAGTATAATTTCGACGTCGTCCTGACTACATTCAACAGCGATGAAGTCTGGGTCGGGGGTGTACCGCCAAGTAGTATAGGTTTCGTTCCAGCTGAACGTTGGACAGAGCAGAACGATGTAGTCGAAGAACCCAAAGTATTCGTCTTCTAACATCTTCAGTAGATACCAGGTTTTCCCACAAGCCGTCATACCAGTGACCAACATATTGAACGGGTGATCCATTTAATACTGAATTGATTTTACATTTTTATTTACCATGTTTACCAAACCGTCGCTCAACACAAAGATTTGGCAGACTACATTAGCCACGGTCGCCTTTTTGGTGATCTCGATCAGGACCGCAGACTGTGTGTTAACAATTCTTTTCCCAGTCCCAACACTGTCACGGTCCTCATTACTTCTCAAGTCAATCACCAGAGCAAAACCCTTCTTATAGAACTTCTGGATTGTTATAAACCGATCCGTGTTTTCCTTCCCACCGAATAGTCTCTTAGCTTCATCGTAAAACCGACTCTTTGGGATCCCTTGACTGAAGACAGCGTTGGGTACACCCTCAATTGTTAACTTAACACTTTCAATGTTTGGATAGACGTATTCCTCACTATCAGTTCGAGTTTTATTTGTGAACATCATCACGATACCTTTCATAGACTTTCGTGGAAGGTTAATGTGTTCGTTGATTAAGGTTGATCCAGCCGCCCATTCAGTTGACCTCATCAACGTCACATGTTCGTAGGACAGCGATCGACCAGTTGTGTACAGCGATGTTATTTCACTGGCGATGTCGGTGTTATCAATCGTCTCATACTCCAGTTCAAGGTTTTCCAATGTGTACCCATCAACAGTTTCACTTGACTGGGCCACCATAACGTCACAGGCTTTTGATAAACTAATGATGTAGTGGAAGTTGTTGTACATTTCAAAGGGAGTGTAGAGTCCATGGTCCTCGAGGATTTTATCCAGTTTTACCCTCAGTTTTGTTCCGTGGATTGAGAACATCAAAGCGTCAGCCACCTTCTCAGCGTCCCCAGGAGAAGCCCCACTATTGTCCTTAGACATCAATTTTCTCAGATTCTCAGAGGCAATTCCATACCCAACCATCTGATCCCTTACACTCTTTGATAACCAGAGATCTTTGTATAAACCGAAAACACTCTCACCCGTGTTGTCGTAAACAGTTTCACCGGCTAGCTTGACGACCAGCCTTTCAACCAGAAGCCTGGAGAGATTGTTTAGGAACCACGACTTGGTATTAACGTTCTTGAAGTCGAAGAGTAAGTGAAAGCTACCCGGGACCAAACAGCTATCAGGTTTTAGCTTTGGTATGTTGATGTAGAGGTCCTCACCAGGGTTGACTTTGTTGGGATTCATGGCGATTGTGTGTCTTGCTCTACTTCCCCTGATCTCCGACATCTTCGCTCGTCTGAATCCAGGTAACAACTCTGTCTGACTTCTGTTGGTCATATACTACATAACAGATTTTATTTTCTGTTTTTCCAGTAGTCATACAGTAACCACGTCATAGCTATGGCAAGAACCCAAAGATTGGTGGCTAGCCATGCTATCCCTTTTGCTCCCCAAGTCAGAACCTGTGCTACTAGGTTGAACAGTGGTGCTAACAGAGGTCCCAGCTTCTTAGCCAGATTAGCGAGTGCCTTAGCGAAACCACCAACGGCTTTTGCTCCCCCCGAAACAACATTTCTAGCGGCAACAACTATTGTGGTCACAATCCCAGCTATGGTGATGGCTATAGCAGACAGACCAACCATATTTTCCCTAGCCCACTTCTTAAACCTTTCTAGTCTGTTCAGGTCATCATTGTTTAAGATACACAGCTTCCATATGTTCAGGCCTCTCACCAATCCCAAGTCTTATGTTGTCTACCACTAATTCCGCTATTTCTCTGATGCTATTGTAGAGTTGTTCCATAACAGGCTCGGCCTCTCTTAGTGCTAACAGTTTGTAGTGATCGATTTCTTTTTCAAGAAATTCAATTTTTACCATATCCGTACCTTGTGGGTGGAGAATTCCAGAGATTTCTCTTATTATCTGTTCGGGTACAAATATTCCTTTCATCTGCTCCCGTAGATTTTCTACTCTTTCTCCAATCCGATCGTTGATCACTGACATAACCTGTGGGATAGTAATACCCGCGACCTCCTGAGAGGTTGTAGGGTCGTCTCTGGTCCTTCTGAGATTTTCAGTTTTAGCCCTTTCTGACAGCTCATCAAATTCAGTAATAACACCACCATCTTTATCGCTTTTACTAAGCCTGAGCCCACCACCACGCTTATGTACCAAAACTTTCACACCCTTATACATCGTTCCACCGTCGGGGATACCATTTTTGTTACGGCTAATTGAAGATTGCAATAACAGTTCCTTAGAAGCCTCACCAGCATTCTCATCTATATTCACATTTTTCCATTCTTCCCATTCTCTGAGTACCTATTTTCTGGCATTTATAATAGATTCATTCACATCCCGTTCGTCACTGCTGGTGTTGATTTTGTCCCCAACACGAGTTATACCGACTGTAATTGTGTGGGGACCTGTTTCGAGTGGTGTCGATATCTGATTTGTGTCGATGAGGCTGGTCTCATCAGTATCCCCCTCAGTATCTACCTCTGAGTCTGCCCTCTTCCCGTCAAAATCATCGATCCCAATGCCTTCTCCTCCTTCAGCCATTATATACTAGCTTATGTACAGCTCGAGCAGAACAGCTCCAATCCCAACCGCTCGACCTATTGACTGATCGTTATTTCCACGAACTCTAAAGGTCATCTTATTATAAACACCCTTACGAATCTCAGCTTTCGACTCCATGTCTGTGTAGTGCTGTACGCTTCCTTTCAAACTCTGTTCAGAGGTTATTGGAAGGGTACCAATCAGGTTACTTCTTTTTCCATTGTTCAGACTTTTCTCACTCTCAACAGCGTCACATGAGATCCCGACATACCTCAGTCCTCTGCTGATGTCCACCTGATTCGGACTGTTCATCCACCCACCACCAGTTATCACATCGCTTTCATTGAACCCCAAAAGAAGACCCATCTTTCCAAGTTTCAGATTTCCCGACGTTTTCACTTTAGAAGTTCCGTTGTAAACATTCTTTCCGAACTCAACCGTCCCCACCAGACCCCCGGCTAGAGTCTTAACAAACGTTTCCAACGCGTCAAAGTCCAGACAACCTTCAGGAGCGGATGTCTTAACACCATCAAACGACACTGAATCGTTCAAACCTGACACCACATTGTTATAGTTCCAGTATACCGTCGCTTTCTTCAGCATTATTTGTGGTTTCGGATTTATCACCATGATAGGTTGTTCGAAGTAGACAGTCTTTTCACCGTTTTCAATAAACAATGTTAACCTCGTCTGAACTTATGTTTTCTCACAACCGGTTTATACCTAGTGTATGTGTCCTGTGTTTTCAGCCAGTCCCTCACTGCCTTCCTACTCACATCAGGACCTTCCCCCACTGCCTTCTGGTACAACCGTTCAGCTGACTGATATCCTGTTTTCGGATTGTACCATATCTCTCAGTTCCTGTTCCAACCCGATACCATCGTCCATATAACCTAACTTATAATATAAATGATATTGGGCATTTCACTCGATAACATAGCACGTTCTAAGGATTTAGGGTGAAGGAAAATTCGAGTGTAGAATATATACATTTTAAGACCAAACCGGGAGCAGTTGCGAAAAATGCAACTACACAGGCCCTCCGGCAGGAATTGAACCCACGACCTTGCGATTCTAGTGCAATGCTCTGACCACTGAGCCACGGAGGCCGTTGCCGAGAGCTCGATCGCGAGTTCTGTATATATAATAAGGTGGTAATGCCAGGAGAGAATTGGGTATATTATAAATGATATTGGGCATTTCACTCGATTAAATAGCATGTTCTAAGGGTTTAGGGTGAAGGAAAATTCGAGTGTAGAATATATACATTTTAAGACCAAACCGGGAGCAGTTGCGAAAAATGCAACTACACAGGCCCTCCGGCAGGAATTGAACCCACGACCTTGCGATTCTAGTGCAATGCTCTGACCACTGAGCCACGGAGGCCGTTGCCGAGAGCGTGATCGCGAGTTCTGTATATATAATAAGGTGGTAATGCCAGGAGAGAATTGGGTATATTATAAATGATATTGGGCATTTCACTCGATAACATAGCACGTTCTAAGGATTTAGGGTGAAGGAAAATTCGAGTGTAGAATATATACATTTTAAGACCAAACCGGGAGCAGTTGCGAAAAATGCAACTACACAGGCCCTCCAGCAGGAATTAAACCCACGACCTTGCGATTCTAGTGCAATGCTCTGACCACTGAGTCACGGAGGCCGTTGCCGAGAGCGTGATCGCGAGTTCTGTATATATAATAAGGTGGTAATGCCATGAGAGAATTGGGTATATTATAAATGATATTGGGCATTTCACTCGATAACATAGCACGTTCTAAGGATTTAGGGTGAAGGAAAATTCGAGTGTAAAATATATACATTTTAAGACCAAACCGGGAGCACTTGCGAAAAATGCAACTACACAGGCCCTCCGGCAGGAATTGAACCCACGACCTTGCGATTCTAGTGCAATGCTCTGACCACTGAGCCACGGAGGCCGTTGCCGAGAGCGTGATCGCGAGTTCTGTATATATAATAAGGTGGTAATGCCAGGAGAGAATTGGGTATATTATTAATGATATTGGGCATTTCACTCGATTACATAGCATGTTCTAAGGATTTAGGGTGAAGGAAAATTCGAGTGTAGAATATATACATTTTAAGACCAAACCGGGAGCAGTTGCGAAAAATGCAACTACACAGGCCCTCCGGCAGGAATTGAACCCACGACCTTGCGATTCTAGTGCAATGCTCTGACCACTGAGCCACGGAGGCCGTTGCCGAGAGCGTGATCGCGAGTTCTGTATATATAATATGGTGGTAATGCCATGAGAGAATTGGGTATATTATAAATGATATTGGGCATTTCACTCGATAACATAGCACGTTCTAAGGATTTAGGGTGAAGGAAAATTCGAGTGTAGAATATATACATTTTAAGACCAAACCGGGAGCAGTTGCGAAAAATGCAACTACACAGGCCCTCCGGCAGGAATTGAACCCACGACCTTGCGATTCTAGTGCAATGCTCTGACCACTGAGCGACGGAGGCCGTTGCCGAGAGCTCGATCGCGAGTTCTGTATATATAATAAGGTGGTAATGCCAGGAGAGAATTGGGTATATTATAAATGATATTGGGCATTTCACTCGATAACATAGCACGTTCTAAGGATTTAGGGTGAAGGAAAATTCGAGTGTAGAATATATACATTTTGAGACCAAACCGGGAGCAGTTGCGAAAAATGCAACTACACAGGCCCTCCGGCAGGAATTGAACCCACGACCTTGCGATTCTAGTGCAATGCTCTGACCACTGAGCCACGGAGGCCGTTGCCGAGAGCGTGATCGCGAGTTCTGTATATATAATAAGGTGGTAATGCCATGAGAGAATTGGGTATATTATAAATGATATTGGGCATTTCACTCGATTACATAGCATGTTCTAAGGGTTTAGGGTGAAGGAAAATTCGAGTGTAGAATATATACATTTTAAGACCAAACCGGGAGCAGTTGCGAAAAATGCAACTGCACAGGCCCTCCGGCAGGAATTGAACCCACGACCTTGCGATTCTAGTGCAGTGCTCTGACCACTGAGCCACGGTGAAATGCCCAATATCATTTATAATATACCCAGTTCTCTCCTGGCATTACCACCTTATTATATATACCGAGCTCGCGATCAAGCTCTCGGCCACGGCCTCCGTGGCTCAGTGGTCGGAGCATTGTACTAGAATCGCAAGGTCGTGGGTTCAATTCCTGCCGGAGGGCCTGTGTAGTTGCATTTTTCGCAACTGCTCCCGGTTTGGTCTTAAAATGTATATATTCTACACTCGAATTTTCCTTCTAACTTATAATGTATGGATACCGACGGACTCTATCACAGGTATTATGGGGAGAACTATGAGAGGGCAATGGAGAATATCAGAAAGGGGAATACATCAGCTAAGATCAATTTACCCAGGAGATACCCCCATGCCACGTTATCCAAATTCACCATTACAACAGCTCTTAAGAAAGACGGTGAAATCGAAAGAAGTAACGTATGGTTTAGGAATAGTGACACCGTATCAACGAACGTAGATAGCAGCACTTTTAGGAATGACAAGTCTATGTGGATTTGGCTACATAACTATAAAGGGAAGCAAAGACTAGCTGAGGGTGGGTTTCCTGAGATATGGCTTAGTGGTGGTACAATAGAGAAAGTTCAGGGTAAGCGACACCACGACTCCTCGAAATATGCGTATTTGTCAGACAACGTCATAGACTACAGCCTTAACAATTTCAGGATTTATGTTAACCACCAAGACTTTTTTATGGCAAAATTACCAGTTCTAAATCCAGGTAACCAGACGGACATTGCGGCGTTGTGGAATAACAACGAACCCTATTACCAACTTATTACCGCTGTCTACCTCAGTTCATACTGCTGTGGCATTGGGGTAGAACACCTAAAATTCTCAGAACACGTATACCCAGTGGTTACCTCGATCATGCGTTTCCACCTTTATTACACCACACGGCGTATACTAAGACATCTTAAAACGGAAACGAAAAGCAGTCTAATGAGAGAGTTTGGCGTGGAGCACAGTGATGTGATTGACAACATGGCGAATATACCTAGATTCTGGAAGCGTAAGCCTGTACGTGATCCTGGTTACGAACACCATCTTATTGGTAAGTGGGAGTGGCATCTCAATAGCGATTATAAGACACACTACAGAAGGTTCATACCTTTACGAACAAATGGTTTTACTGGGGTAGGTACACAGTATCTGAATGAGTCCATCGAGGCTTATGTTTACGCCGTTCTCGGTTCACAGGCTAAAACAGGGATCAGTATTGTTAACAGAGGTGCTGGCAGTCTCGAAACACAACAAGAATTCAGAACCCTAGTACAAGATGCTGTCGTTAACTATTCTATCAGCACTTGGATTTTGAATATGGACAAGGCAATATTAGATACTAACGTCACCCAGAATGTGGCTATTAGCCCTGACACGTGGTTAGTCCCAGATTCACTGGTAATATTAAACAAGAAAATTCCGGGATATAACAACGTATTGAAACGTGCGTCAAAAACGTTCGGTATTAATTCTGAAGTCAACTACCAAGGTGCTCACAAACAACCACCAAAGAAGCTACACCAAGAAAGCGGTCCACACCTGGAAACACTAGACGACAAACCAACCGTCCACACACCTGACAAACCAGCCATCCGTACACCTGACAGACCAGTCGTTCACACAGCTCATAGACAACCGAAGCCGGGTAATCTGGGAATTCTGTTAGTCATAACAGCTGTGTCTGGATATATGTTCAGTAAATACGTCATATAGTATATGAGTCTGTTCTACGGTTACAACAAACCGATCACTAAGAAACAACTCAACGATAAACTAAAAGCTTACACAGAAACCCCCGACTACAAGGTCATTTTCGACCTGAACGTAACCAGAGCCAGTAAGAACGCGATCTCCAAGTTACCTCCCTTTGTTGATTACATAGAAGACAGGGATACCGGAACCTACTCAACCATGTTTCGGAGACCTAGTATCAACCCACAGCTAAACACTGCCTCTCATCACTTCCTTTATCCTGAGACGACGGTAAGAACGACCTTTCACGCTAATGTGCCCAGATTCATGTTCGCCGATGTCTCGGTTTTCATTGTGGTAAAGAGAAACACTATAAGACCGGCGTCGAATGTCTGGGAGGTAATCGTTACCAATGACAGTGTTAACGAAGGTAAAAGCCTTGGGTTTAAAGCTGGGGTGAATGACAAACTGGTCTTCAGTGGGATGACACCGACTAGGTTTCGCGAATGTACTGTTCCAGCGAAGTTTATTGGGAAGAAGATCCTGGTATCTGCTCACTGGCTATCCGGACTTGTTGTGTCACACGTCAGGATAAATGGTGAAAAACTGAGACTCATACTCTATCTGTGACATCGAACAAATAGGGAAACCTTATCTTAATGTCTTCGGGGTAAACAGCTTAAAACGTTTTTACTCAGACATCAACTTTTACGGTATGAAGATTGTGGAGGGTCGTCTGGAGAGGGGGGGGGGGGGGGGGTCCGATATTGAGAAGATCTGTAAGGAGACCATGGTTGAATATGATCTGTAATTAGAATGAAAAGAAAAAGCGTTATCAGCTTCAACCACATTGGTAAAAACCTCCAATTGGTTGAAGTAGACAAACTACAGAGGCTCCACTCGTATTACCACAAGCTAGCGACTTGTTACAAATGGAAACACACCAGGTTGAAGAGACTGAAGATGATCCTCGAGACGGTCAGTATTGGATTGACTGTGATTGGGGGGATAGCTGGTGGTGTTACAGCTAACCCGTTGGTCCTCGGAACTATAGCCGGTCCCGGTGTCCTAATCCAAGGGTATATGACCAAGTCGGGGATGCCTGGTAGACTGGAAAACTGTGGGTTCGCTCATGTTAGCTACCACAAGGTTCTGACACAAATCAGAAGCTTCTTACGTGGAGCTTCCTACGATGAGACTGTCTTCCTATCCGACATCCGTGTTCTCGATGACATTGTGACTGAGGTCTGCCCACATTTCGACAGTATGATTACGCGGTACCACAAGACCTACGGTTCGCCAGTCGGGTCTGGTTGGCGATCTCTGGTATGTAGATGTCTCGGTTACCTACACGAGCTATCCAACCGTGGAACCCACTGGGGGTTCCATTAAGAACATTGATTACCTCCGATTCGTCCGGATCGAAGTTTTCCCGATCGAGGGCCACCACCTTGGTTCCCTTCTTCCAAACCATTACAACCATTTCTCCCATATACCTTTGTATCCACTCTAGGTAGTCTTTGGTTACACCGGCTTCACATTCCCGACCTCTCCTTAGCATTCGCTCGTAACAGGTGTCAACTGAGGCTTTTAGAACTATCAGGGCATCAGGGGTTGGAACCAGGTCATTTAATTAACCCTTTATTGGTCGCCATTAGAAATAATGGTTCAAAAAATTTTTTTATTTTGTTTTTGTATTACTCTGATACCAAAAAAATAATTCATGCGGAAAAAAATTTTCCTGACATCCGCAACACAGATTTCTCAATGGTTGCCATATGGCAACTATGAACAATAAGGGTATATATCATGAAATATTATATGCTTGCAAACAACAAATTGAATGTATTATAACACCAGTTTTTATAATCTATGTGTGAACTAATAAAAAATTCTTAAAATATTTATAAAAAATTTCTTCTTATAACCCCTTTGTAAATTTCTAAACCTAGCAACCTTGTATCTATTATTGTACAGTGCAAGTTATTTTTGGCTTACAATGCCATCAAATCCATTTACTTGGTATGAAAGTCACAAAAACAGTTGCGAGTATTGTTCAAGCAAAGGCATAAATTGCATTTCTGGCAATAAACCCGGCTATAGTTGACCTTGCATAGTCGACATTTGTTCTTGTTCGTCTTGAATTCTGGCCAATGTCCAACATTATCATACCGAACATCTTTGCATGGTACAGCACCTGTTTGCTTTCTGGAAACAGGTACTGGTGATGGTGTGTCAGTTGCCCTTCTCTTCCTTGGTCTGCCAACATCATTGGTGACTTTACCACTTCTGACAAGACTCTCTGCGATAGCACTAATAAACTTTAGTAAGCTTAGTTGTTGTTTTCTTGGAACATTCATCTGGTCTGCATGTCGACGGTACAAAAGCCAGGCATTGACTTTTGAAATGTCGACACAGTGAAACAGAACTTTCAGGTACCATCTCCTTGTCTTGATTGTAGTGCGGTACAGTGATATCAGCATATCTGCAAGGTCGACACCACCCATTGATTCGTTGTACTCCTTGATTGTTTTGGGACAATTTATATCCTCATATTTCTTCTGGACTTTATCCCACCTGCGCACAGTTGACATCACACTTGGACTGGAATATGTAGAGCACATGTGGACACATTTGTTGTCATGCCACTTGAAGACGGTCACACCAGAGTTAGCATCACACTGGTACGTACTGCTGCCTCTCCCCTGCTTGACAAGTTCCCTATCTTTGGGCAAAGGACATCCTTTCAGACGGTCTGTTCTTAGGGTACCAGTTGCCAATATTCCCCTTTCTTTCAACTTTATCAACAGAAGCAAGGTGGAAAACCAATTATCCAAGAACAACTTGTAATTATGGTGTCTTGGAAGATTTTCACAGAGACGGAGTACAACATATTCACCCGTGCATTTCTCTGAACTTGTACTGGCTCCTGCATACAGAAAGAAGTCGTACATCATACCCGATTTGCCAGCTCTGATAAAGTTTTTAAACCCCCATTTGACTGGTTTTCTTGGATTGTACTGACGAATGCCGCTATATTTTGTCTTGGCTGGAATAATCTGTTCGTCAACAGAATTCTCAACTTCGGGATCAATCTTCAGGCAGTTATTCCTTACATGCTCAAGCACAGGTTGAATCTTGTAGAGACGGTTGCCTTTGTTTTCATCGTTCTGAGTAAATGTGTTATCGCTAACATGCAAGAATTCTCTCAACTTCTTGTAACGGTTGATTGGCATGATGTTAGCTACATGTGGATATCGAGTCTCGATGGCCCAGTACAACACATACGATGGCAACTTGACTATTGACATGTACATCTGGATGCCTAACAGCTTTTCAATTTCATCTTTTGTTGTGTTGATGTTTGTACCTGCCTTCTGAACACTATATAAATTTGTTTGTTCAGCAAGCAAAGATGTTAACTCATCATTCCAAAACAACTTGAAATACTGCAGAGCACTCATATCATCTGCATCATCAGGTGGTAGACTGAATTGATCACCGGTAAAGGTAGTATCGATTTCTTCTGTTTTCTTTTTTCGCCATCTGAAAACATGTTCTGTTTTTTTTGGCTTCTTGTTCCTTTTGCTAGTTGAATTACCTTCATCATCTTGATTTTCTTCTTGTTCTTCTTCACTAGTTTCGTCGTCTTCAACAGGTACTTGATCTTCTAATATTGTATCAGGAATTTCCACATTCTCTTCATCACTGTCTTCTAGTTCTGATAGCTCAGACTCCTCACCTGGCTCAATAACAAGTTGAAGAGCCTCTTCTACATTATATCTGTGCCTTGTATGCCTTTCCATTTTCTATTTCTAATAATTAATGCATAAAAGAATGTTAAAATCCAAAAGAAAAAAAAGCTTTGACTCTACTAGATTTTTATTTCGGCTTTTATAAACCAATACATTTGACTTAGTAGTGATAGGCTAAAGACTGAAGGGCAGATCCTTTGCTATATAGTCTTGAAATATGTATGTGGGGAAATACTGTAGTAAAAGCGAGTCTTTTTTGTAACCCATGTGGCGGAAAAAGAAGGAGCAACATACTTATAATGCAACAATCAATTTTACCCTTACTGTTCATAGTTGCCATATGGCAACCATGCTTTCAAAAGCAAAAATTTACTCGATAAACTGCACACACAACAAGGCAGTTAATTTCAGGTAAAAAAGCAGTTGTAAGGTAAGAAATCTGCAGTGAAATAATCTTCATAACACACAGTGTTTAAATTAAATAAGTAGGAGAACACTCACCATTTTCAATGGCCAAATTTCTCAGAATATAACAGGCAACAACGGGCAACAACTCGATCCTATAAAAACAAAGAAACCAAGATGGCGCCTCATATGCGTTCTACAAGATGAGTACTTCATGTAAAACACAATAAACTGGAATTCACCTTCAACCTGGTCCGCAGGACCTTTTTCAAAATGGCAGTTGCCATATCGTCAGCTGAGGGTTAACAAGGTCTATCTGACTAATTTGTCAGATTTGAGGTCCATGTCTCAAACCGCTTTAAAGTTAACAGGGTCTATCTCCATTGCTGAGTTATGCGTGTATTGTGAATATTTTGAGGTCAGCGGCAATCTACATAGGTCTATGTGCATAATTTAGCGTAATTTCGGAGCTACAAAGGTCTATCATGGATTTCAAGATGGCCGCCAGAAAGCATGGTTTGAACCCGAACGAAGTTGCCGCTTTATTAGTAAGGTAAGCTGGTTTTCTTTTCACTTGCACTAAGAAGACATTCGTTAAGAACCATGGCAGACCCTAATATTATTTTTAAAGCCTTACAAATTGCTACATAACCCCAAACTAGCGAACTTGGTTCTGCTGGTTTGATGTATTATTTAAACAAGTATTTTTATAATATTTATCTCAAATTACTCATATCTATAAAGAAGAAAATAAGCCTTTGATATTCTTTGATTCTTAAATGTGTTATAAGAATAATATTAGGAATCGACCACTGCATAACTTTGAATTTTACACAGATATTTAGGACAGATAATGATGATATTGTTATGGACGAAAACAGTGATGTAAATAGCTCAGATCTTGATGAAAATAGCTCAGATCTTAAAAATAGCTCAGATCTTGATGAAAATAGCTTAGATCTTGACGACGATTATGACCCACAACAAGAACTAATTGATGATAGTTCCACTGATGGTAAGGTTAATATTTTTTGCTGATTTTTATATCCTGATTTTTAACCCTGTAACGCCTGTGGTATCACTATAGTATTTTACTCTGGCTAACACCAGACTATTTTACTCTGGCTAAGGCCAGACTATTTTACTCTGGCTAATGCCAGACGATTTTACTTGTCAATGTGAAAACCCCTTGGTGTTACAGGGTTAAATATGGTTTAGGGACTGTTTACATGAGCCTGGCTAGCTGCGCTGACCTGGGATCTTACTTTAGTCAAACAGGGCACCTGGCTAACCGGACTGAGATGTTTCCATAGCCGGGTTCATGTAAACAGCTCCTAAATATTGTATCTTATTGCACCATGAATTATAGTGTGTAAAGATTGAAGTTTATAAATTTTTCAGATGATGAAAGTGTGCTGATCACCAATAAACAAATTAACATAGAAGAAAATTCTGCGGTGACAGATCAGCCTGATGGACCTAATGATCCTGATCAAGTAGAGGAAGAAGAACGAACAGTCCACATTCACAAGCGCATTGGTATTCCGCTCACTCGAAAACGGAAGCGTAACCCAGCTAGTTGGAAAAAAAAACATTAGAAAGAACAAAAGGCAATCTGGAGAAAAATATATCAATAGTCGAGGAAATGAACAGGCTGCAAGGTCTGTAAAAACTAAAAAAGACTGTACTAAATGTAAGCTTAGATGTAGTTCTAATATTAGTGGGGAAGATAGATCTGCCATCTTCAAAGAGTTCTGGGGAATGAGTGACAATGAGAAATTGCACTTTTATGGCAAAACTACAATGCAAGAATCGACAAAGGGGTCAAGAGCTGCAACAGCTAGTCGCAAGAAATGCACCATCAGTTACAGCCTTCCTGTTGATGCCCAAAATGTTAGAGTTTGTAAAATATTCTACTTGACCACATTGGATATTAATCACAAATGCATACAACTTTTCCATGCGAACAAGCAGAAAATGTGTGGAACACCCAGGAATTTGCAATGGGGCAAGAGCGCAAATAATGTAGTTTCGCAAGAAGTGAAGGATGGAATCCGTGCACATATTAATTCTTTGCCCCGTGTAGAGTCCCACTACAATAGGAAGAACACAAAGAAAGAATATTTATCAGCTGGTTTGAATGTTACCATTCTTTATGAAGAGTATGTCAAACAATGTACAAGTGCCGGAGTCACACCAGCTAAAATACATCTATACCGTCAAATATTTAACAACGAATTTAACATTGCATTCCATACACCCAAGAAGGATAGATGCGATACCTGTGAGGCGATGAACATTGCTAGTAATCCAACTGATGAAGAGAAGGAAAACTATGAGAAACATCTAAGAGGAAAGGAGGAAACGAAGACTGAACGAGACAAGGATAGAAAGGATAAGAACAAATTTACTGTATGTTTTGATCTGCAAAATGTGTTTGCTTTGCCAACAGCTGAAGTATCAAACTTTTTCTACAAGAGAAAGCTTAATGTTTACCACATGACACCTCACTGTTCTGGCAATAAAAAAGGATATGGGGCACTGTGGCATGAAGGACAAAATGGTCGGGCAGGAAATGACATAGCCAGTTCTGTTGTCAAATTCTTAGAAGCTATTGTGGATGAAAATTCGGGTGATCCAAGAGTTAAAAACATAACTTTATGGAGTGATTCGTGCGTGCCTCAAAATCGGAACAGCTTTTTCTCTACGGCGATAAAAGTGTTCCTCAAGAATCACCCCGAGATTGTGTCCATAGAGCATAAATATTGCGAGCCCGGGCATTCTACCATTCAAGAAGTAGACAACCTGCATAGCCAGATCGAGGCTGTGTGTCGTCACAGTGAAATATATAGCCCCGTTGGATTGTTACGGATGTTAAAGAAAGTTAACAGAAGCAAACCGCTGAAGATCATCCAAATTAAATCACAAGATTTCAAAGATTTTGCATCCATTGCTCGTCAGGGAAAATATGACAGGGTGCCATTCAACCCAAGTTAAAGCTCTGCTCTACAAGCAAGTGGAACCAAAGGTTCTCGACTACAAGACGCAGTTTTCAGATAAATGGGTGACGAAGAATGTGGTGGAGCGCCAATTAACAAGAAGCAAGGTCAAGAACAACCTGCAATACCAAGTCCCTGAACCTGAAGTTGCAAGAGCAGGTGAAGGCCTTCCTCAAGCTAAGAAAGCTGATATCAGGTCAATGTTAAAGTTCATGCCTGCCGGTGACAAAGACTTTATGTCACTACTAGTTTCAAATTGATGGAGTCATAACAGTAAAGTCCTTGAACTTCATCTTTGATAAGTTTATCTAAGTTAGTAATAATGCAGGAACAAGTGCATTTTAAACATTCTGCTGTTAAAATAATGTGTTCAACATTATTATAGATATGTTTAGTTATATTGTTGTGTAAATAGCCAAAAAATTAAACTTTCAGAAATGTGTAGTTGTAGATGAACCTTTGTAACTTTAATTCCTTAAAACATTCAGCGTCACAAAGGTCTATCTAGTAGATGAACCTTTGTAAGTTTAATTTTTTGAAAAATTCAGAGTCACAAAGGTCTATCTACAAAGGCGGTACCACTGTTTCCCATAATTCATGCTGGGTATCAAGGCACAACAAGCTGTATTTAAACAACCTAGTGTATAGTATGATGTAGATCAAAACTGTTTGGAATTAAATTTTATTCTTTTCCTTTTATGCACATGCAAACTTTCATTTGTCTTTTCCCAAAAACTTGTTAAAGTGCAGTTAGACCTTGTTAACCCTCAGCTGACGATATGGCAACTGTGAACAGAGTGGAAAACCCTGGAGTACTCAGAAAACTGTTCGTCGGTTATCCACCCATTACGCCAACAGTTTTTGGTGAAACCTAAGCAGCTGTGATGTGTTCGCTCCACAATCACATTCTCCCCCCTCGTTGATTAACTCCAAAGCCCTCAGGTAAGCGTCGATTCTTTGACCGAGGAACCAGGTTTCCATTTCGTACGCCCAGGTCTCGGGGTTGGCGTAAAACCTTTCGAGGTATGGATTGTCGTCAACTGGCTCTTCGATGAGATGGTAACTGTTTCTCCTAGCGAATGGTTTGACGAACGTTGTCTTTCCCACACCAATGTTTCCGTCGAGGGTGATCAGTCGGGCACTGAGCTTTGTGTTGGTCATTACTCCAGGCTCACGGTTTAGTCCTAGACCTCCTGTATTTTATATGAGGATTCCAAAGAGGCTCAGACGACCCATACTGGCTGTCTTCCACGGACTCAGAGGAGCTATCGGGGTGATGAGACATTGTGTTAGGAAGAACCGTAGGGGGAAGTACTACGTAACCGAATCTGAGCCTGGCCGGCAATCCTGGGTTCCCCACAGGTTCCCATAGATTCCCCACAAACAACCTCAGAGATTCCTACAGGTGACCTCACAGATTCCCTACAAACGACCTGAGATTCCTACAGATGACCTCATGGGTTCCTCACAGACTCCTACAAACAACCTTACAGATTAACTGACAGATTCCCTACAGATGAAATATAGATCAGTATATAGATGGTGGACGAAACACCTGAGAAAACCCTGGTTTCTAAGATAACATCGGTGGTCAAGACAGAGAAACCAAAGATCCAAAACGAGTGGCTGCTGGTAAACGACTGGCTCAGATATCGAAGGCAGCCAAGGAGAGGAAAGCCAGGGAGCGGTTGGTGGCTGATATCGGGGTCGGTGGGGGTTGGTCAACTTATTACGGCTACATAATCGGAACCGTTGGATTGGTTATCGGTGGGGCCTCACTTTATTACAGTATGAGACAGGAAAGAAGAGAGGTTCAGAGGCTGAAAACCGTTGAGGGGGAGAGGGTAATGGAAGGAACCGAGCCACAGAACCCCATCCAGACTTCTCCGGTTTTAGACAGTTTTGACGAATGAAATATGTGGTACTGTAATGTCAACCAATCGAAAAGAACTGTTGAACGAGCTCTACGACGCTCTCCTGATTACAAGCGGAGCTGTGGCGATTTCCATGACCTTGAAGAAGGTGTTGAGGGAACCTTTGGGTACTCCTGAGTGTGTAAAAGGTACCGTCAAGCTGGCTCTAGCCGTTGGAATCAGCACTGTTGGGATTAAGTATGCCGAATCGGAAGGGTACCTACCTGTTGACCCCTTCAAAACCTAAGTAGCCTAAGAAAGTCCCGTACTTGGTGGTTATTATGAACACTGAGACACGTTGGCTTCCCCCTATGTCTAGGGGAGAAAGAGATGTACAGAATGCCCTACGCGCTAATGGAGTTGAGACAATTAGGGAGAAGACGTTTGATGGGTTAACCGGGTTAGGTGGTGGTCTTTTGAGGTATGACTTCGCGATACCTCTTAGTGATGGCGTTTTCATACTGATTGAGTATGATGGTGAACAACTTTTTCGCCCTTCCATCTGGTCGGGTAAGTGACCCAAGAAGAGGCAGAGAGGTGCTTTAGGGTACAGAAGGAACACGATCGGATGAAAGACGAGTATGCCAAGGACAACGGTCATGAACTACTCAGGATTCCACATTGGAACAGGCTTAATATCCATTCTATTATCACAAAATACTTATAACGAAGAACCGTATTATTTCTAGTTATATAGATGGCTGGTGTAGTCGCTGGTGGACTGTTTAACGCCCTGGCCTTCGCAGGCGCTGGACTTCTGTTCTCAACGTTAAATCACACCGGATATGAAGCTGAAATTAAGAGACACAACCACGCCCTTGAGCAGCTGGCTAAAGCTAAGGAGAAATGGTATGAAAAGGAGGTAGCTAAAAAGGATAGAATACAGAGGTTGAGACAGCAGCTGTCTGACGCCAACGCTGACATCAACACAACGAACCACGCTCTGGATCTGTTGAGGGACAGCCTAAGACAGGCTGAGCTGTCCCGGCCAAAGCCTGAGTTGTCTGACTATTACAAACCATCTGGTGAGATGAAAGAGTACCAAACCCTGTTTATTGGGTCTGTTGGTCTGGTTGGTGGGTATCTGATATCGAAGCTGGTTTTGTAGGGGCTAAGGGGTTCTGATGACTTAGTTATAATGTCTGTTTCTTGGTCGGACTTACCAAAAGGGTTGAGGGACCTACCGTCTTCAAGTGTTGAATGGGTCTGTGAGCAGATGGGGTTTAAGTTAACGGATCTGACTCGGGACTCACCCGGACGTATTACAAAACTGTGGTGTGGGAATTGTTCCAAATTCCGTGTACGGGTAAACACTGAGATGTATTCCTGTCCAGGTGTGGTGACGCAGAATATGGGTATGTTGTCGGGAAATACCAGGCGGCTGTTGGCCACAGAAGTGAGCACTCGAGAAATCGCTGGATGAGAAATAGACTCGCCAAAGCTGTTAGGGATACAGCCGTTGATATGGTTTTAGCCGACTTCTCCAAGGTTCTCTACGTGATGAACAGTAAGGATCTGATAAAAGGTCGTAACCTCTCCGAATATAACTATTACATCATCCGATTGTGTTCAAGAAGAGGGATTGAGTTATTGGATAGCCTGAGGGATCTCAAAAATGGAAAAACGAAGGACTCATTTGATAACAATCTGTTTGGGGTTGTGTATCAGGAACTTGGTTGGGATCGTACCCCGGACAAATTCTGCACCGAGTGGTTGGGACGACACCTAACGGAATGTGACCACCTCTGTTATAACGATGAGCTCTAATGTCATGATCCATCAGGACGATGACTTGGACCCTGACATGTTTGACTATTCCGATGACATAGACCACCGTCTCTACGAGAGACTGATTGGTTATGACATACGTCAGCTAAACAGAGCCTTGACGGGTAAAACCAAGTCGTTCAGTTGTGCTGTTGTGTCCCAGTACCCATTGGAACAGGTAACCGCTCTCAGGAATGACGTGGTACAGTTACTACGTCGGGAGTTGGCTGAAATGAGGGGTTGAAGTTCGCTGAAACGTTGGTTGTAACGCTTGAAAAGGAGGTGTTCGGTGGGAAAACCTATAAAACAGCTCACTTCAACAGCCACAACAAGACTGTAATCAACGGTAGGTGAGATCGGTCAGGACGTTAACACCGCGAATGAGGAGGTGGTGCTTGGGGTAGCCCGGTGGATAAGTGAGGGATCTGGCTGGACAGTAAACTCAGTCAACGGTCGCTACGTTAATCTGTGTACAGTCCACTGGAAGGTTCGTCTTACACCGACCTCCCTAAGGAGTTGAGGAATAGTCGGTGACCCCTGTCACTACTTCACCTCTCCTGGGTTGGCCTGGGACGCCATGTTGAAGATGACTGGGGTTACGTTGGAGCTAATGACTGACATCGACATGTTTCAGTTTACTGAGAAAGGAATGAGAGGTGGGGTTAGCTACATAGCCAACAGATATGGGAAAGCAAACAACCCACATATGAAGGCGTATGACGAAAACGAGGTTGTAAAGTACATAATAGGGACCTTAAGATTTGGCGACGCGCTCATCTAGGACGCGTCGATTTACGCGGTCGGACTGAGGAGAGTCGCGTCGTCGCACGTGTGCAAAAAGTTGTTAAGATTTTCAACGACGCGGACGCCGATTCCTATATTCAATGATCTTTAAAAATGTCTTCTTTCAAAAAAGCTAGAAATGCTCTTCATCTGGCCTACGATGATTCATTGATAGACGACGAAGAGTTCGTGGTATTATACAATGCTTGTCGCTCAAAGAATCCAGAGTTACCGTATCAAGATTACCCAGCTTTTGATCTAGAACAAATGGACGAAGCTGAATGTTCTTTAGATTTTCGGTTTAGAAAAAACCAAATTCCAATTCTTGCTCAAGCATTGGATTTACCGGAAAAGTTCACTTGCCAACAAGGGACGGTTTGTGAAGCTACAGAGGCTCTGTGTATGGTTCTTCGCCGATTTGCCTACCCTTGTAGGTACAGCGATTTAGTTCCTCAGTTTGGCAGGCCAATTCCTGAGATGAGCATGATAACAAACACCGTTGTCGACTTCATCTACGAAAGGCATGGGGAAAAAATAACAAGGTGGAATCACGAGTATCTTCGCCCAGAATCACTGCGAGTATATGCTGAAGCAGTAAAGAGAAAAGGGGCAGCTTTGAATAACTGTTTCGGTTTTATTGATGGGACAGTTAGACAAATATGTCGTCCAGATCAGATGCAAAGGGCTGTTTACAACGGTCATAAGAGGGTACATGCTTTAAAGTTTCAATCTGTTACCATACCTAATGGAATCATTGCCAACATGTTTGGGCCTTTAGGTATGTTTATTTTACTTTTTCTATTTTTCCTTAGCTAAAACTGCTTAACTGCATGAATAAAATGCACCATTTGGGGGCTGTAAAATGCCATTGTATAATATATTAAATGGCATAATAATGTCATAGTAATTTATACTTGTTATTGATATGTTTTTAGAGGGAAAAAGACATGATGCAGCAATGCTAGTAGACTCTGGGCTATTGAACGACTTGGAGCAGTATGCCTTTTCCGATGGTCAGCCCATGTGTTTGTATGGTGACCCAGCCTACCCTTTGCGGGTACACCTGCAAGCACCATACAGGAACCGGCAGCTTACACCAGCAATGACAGCATTCAACAAGTCCATGAGCGCTGTCCGCATCTCAGTTGAATGGATCTTTGGTGACATAGTAAACTATTTTAAATTCCTTGACTTTAAAAAAAACTTGAAAATTGGTCTAAGTAGTGTTGGGAAGATGTATATAGTGGCTGCCCTCTTAAGAAATGCTCTTACTTGTCTACAGTCCAACTCTACGTCTACCTTTTTTGAATTAGAACCTCCTGCTCTTGGAAATTACTTTTCTTAAACATTAACACCACATTTATCTGTCTTAGCCAAATAATATTATTGTGTAAATTGTTACTGTAATTGTTTATTTATTGACATGCTACCACACTTTATTCACACACTACCTGTACCACACTTTATTCATACACTACCAAATAAATAAACACAACCAAATATTTATTAAATAATAGACAAGTCATTTGTTATGGGCTGAATCAGGTAATGGAAATTTGAATGTTATATTTTAGTATAACATCGGTAATTAAATAACACCAATGAAAATATATGTAATGTTTACAACACGAGCGGCCGTGTTGTATTGAATATACAATCACGAGATGAAGGCAAGTGATTGTATATTCAATACAACAAGGACGCGAGTGTTGTAAACAACTTGTGAAATGAATAAATGGTAAAATCCCTTTGGGATATTGAGATGCTAATTAGTTACAAGCACTAGTGGTTGTATCAGAAGAGTATACATCCACTAGTGGTTGTAACTAATTAGCATCGTTGGTTTTAGTTTGTATGGGGTTTACAGGGGTATACATGTGATGTAGTTTCTGAAATTGGATTGACTGCAAAACTCATGAATTAGTAATGAATTTCACAATATTGTATACTTACACTGGGTACAACCCATAAAAAATGTCTGGTCTATTAAAATGTAAGTAGTTTTCTATGTAAATAAAATTGAAATAATTTGTTTAAAACGTTTAAAAAAATGCAAACTATGAGCATTGTCCTTATTTTTCAAGCAATTTGCTCAAAAGAGCCATCAATGCCTGTCCTTGTTGTTGCTGCTGTTGCATCATCACCATTTGGTTTGCCTGCATTTGTTGGCTTTGCTGCCACTCGCATTCCGCTCTTGCCTATCCTTCTTCTTAAATTGTTGAAGCAATTTCCTCAGTCGGTCCCTCACAGATCGTTGATCAACCCGAAAGCACAGTTGCTCCATATTTTCTAGTTTTTTGGCAATGGCTTCCCAAATTTTGCCTCTCTCCATAGACTTCTTTTTTGTCTCAAAAAGTCTCGAGACCAAAACTTCTTTGGCAAATTCTATGTCATGTTGTAATGACCATTTCATAACAAAGCAAGTTCTAAAGAAAAGCAAATTAAATGTGTAAATGACTATGTACAGCATGAGCAAACAAGTGTTTATTATTTTTCTATTATAAACTACATTTGGATGATTAAATTCAGCCATAACATAAGACCATAGACCCCTAATACAGATAGAGTTAAACAGGTAATCATTGACTATTTATCTTTGACCAAGAAACAAACAAACAACGACGTCAATAAGACTACTAATTTAGCATTTAATTAGGGAAAGGCACAAAGAAAGCTTCATAATTACTACCCCTAATACAGATAGAGTTAAACAGGTAATAATTGACTATTTATCTTTGACCAAGAAACAAACAAACAACGACGTCAATAAGACTATTAATTTAGCATTTAATTAGGGAAAGGCACAATGAAAGCTTCAGCCGTAATAGGTTGTTAAATTTCACAACAATTAATTGAGATAAACGCAACTTACTGTGATTTACTTCCAGCATTCAAAGACGAAGGCGATTGCTTGGCAGACATCTTTGTTGGTCTTGTTGAGTAAACTAATAAAAACAGTATAAAATTGAACGGTTTTAAGGACATTCAATCGAAGAAATAAGTCGACAACAAGCGTTCACCAAATTCAGAACATATAAGTTTAAAAAAGCGTGATAAAACTCACCTTTCGAAGCGAGAGATGTGGACAACTTCACAGTGATCTACGACGACGCCAAAAGAACCTAAAACGCAGCGTCGCAGATTGACGACGAGATTCAAGGACGCGCGCGCATGCGTATTTCCACTAAGATCACTTCCGGCCGCGTCCCAGACGAGCGCGTCGCCAAATCTTAAGGTCCCTAATGTATCTGGACGCCAACAACCTGTATGGTTGGGCCATGAGTCAGTGCCTCCCAACTGGTGAATTTAAATGGATGAGTGAGGCTGAGCTGATAAACCTGGATTGGAAACTTCCTGACGACGGTCAAACCGGAATTTTACTTGAGGTCGATCTTGAGTATCCCTCTAAACTCCACAACCTACACAACGACTACCCATTAGCCCCTGAGAAGATGGAAATACGAGAAGATATGCTGTCGGGGTATTGTTTTAAAACCAAAGAGAGGTTCGGCGTCAGCGTTGGTGGTGTCAGTAAGTTGGTAACTAATTTGATGTACAAGGAAAAATATGTCGTCCACTACAGAAACCTACAGCTGTACGTCAAGCTTGGGATGAAGGTAAAAAGAGTTCACCGGGTTTTGTTGTTCAATCAGTCGGCTTGGCTAAAGCAGTACATCGACTTCAACACGGTGAAGAGAACCGCCGCCAGGAACGCCTTCGAAAAGGACTTCTTCAAGCTGATGAACAACAGCATTTTCGGTAAGACGATGGAGAATTTCAGAAAGCGTGTAGACGTCCGGTTGGTCACCAGTGAAGAAAAGCTGTTGAGGTTGGCTTCCAAACCAACCTTCGTGTCCGCCAAAATATTCAACGAAAACTTGGTTGCCGTTCACAAAATTAAGGAAGTCCTGACGCTGAACCGACCGGCTTATATCGGTATGTGTATTCTGGATCTGTCGAAGACATTAATGTACGATTTCCATTACAACTACGTGTTAGAAAAATATGGAAATAATGCTCAGTTGTTGTTTACAGATACGGAGAGTTTGACATATGAGATCGAAACAGAAGACGTTTACAAAGACTTCTGGGTCGGTAAAGATATTTTTGACAATTCGGATTATCCAGAAAGCTCACCTTACTACAGTAAGCTGAACAAAAAAGTCATTGGAAAGATGAAGGACGAAGCGGCTGGCGTTCCCATAATCGAATTCGTTGCTCTTAGAAGTAAAATGTATTCGTATTTAAAAGGCAACGGAACAGGTGGTAAAACCGCGAAGGGAATTAAAAAGAGTGTCACTAAGAAACAGATAAGACATGAGAACTACAAAGACACACTATTTGGTAAGAAACAGCTGTTTCAGAAAATGAAAACCATTCGAAGTGTAAAACATAAGTTGGGTAGTTATGAAATTAATAAAATATCACTCTCATGCTTTGACGATAAGGGATACCTGCTGGAAGACGGGATTAGTTCCTACGCGTACGGACATCAGAATATTTAATCAGAACTGACAATTAGTCTACAGTAAACAAGGCAGTCCGGAAGCTGATTACAGTCGACAAAAGCCGATTGTGGTTAACAGAAACCGATTGTAGCCAACAAAAGCCGACCGTAGTCGACAAAAGCTGATTGTAGCCGACAAAAGCCGATTAGGGTCAACAGAAACCGATTGCAGCCAACAAAAGCCGATTGTAGTCGACAAAAGCCGATTGTAGCCAACAGAAACCGATTGTAGCCAACAAAAGCCGATTGTGCCAACCAAAACCGATTGTGGTCAACAGAAGCCGATTGTAGCTGGCAAAAGCTGATTGTAGTCAACAGAAGCCGATTGTAGCCAACGAAAACCGATTGTAGCCGGCAAAAGCCGATTGTAGTCGGTGAAGTCTGTATATTTTTATTCACTTATGTTTATAGATTATTTTCTCTTAGTGGAATAAGAACGGTAGGAAAATAATCCAGTCGCCATAATAATCACTACTAAATACTCTCCAGTGAAAATAATAACCTTTCCACCAGCTGTTTGTATTTCTGTCCATGGTATTGTGTCTCTTCTCTCCGATGGATGTAACTTTTCCCATTTCTTAGCCTGATGAACTATATCAGATCCCTTCCTGGTTAGACCTACCGACAGACCAGTTACTAATGTAATCGCTCCCAAACCAATAGCAGTCACAATTCCAGCTTTCTTCAGTGTCTTTTTTAGGTTAACCTCAGTCTACTGATCATAATAAGTTCTAATACCGTTCCTTAATAAATCATCTTCCTCTTCGATTAAAGCCCGTCCAATTGTCTGAAACTCACCTCCCAGATATTTCACAGAATAATCCACCACTAAACCAGACTCACTAAACTCCCTGAATATACTTAGTATGTTATTATCAATCAGATAGTCAAGAAACAGTGGATCTGTACATTGTGGTTCCAGTTCTAGTATATTTGTGAAAAAATCCTCACAGTCTCTATATGCAGCCCTTCTCCTTATCCTTCAGTTCTGTCTTCTGACACATTATTCACAATGGGGCCATCAAATAGCGTGACCAAATTCAACACTATTATACTCTGAAACGTTCCCCGAAGCATCAGTACCCCCCAAATCTGTTTCCTTCTGATCATTCTCAGGATTTGGGTCTAAGTCATAATTTGGGCCTAATGGTTTAAACTCAATTTCCTCCATATTAAAGTTGTTATAATTACAAAAAGATAAACTGTTAAAAAGTGACGTTGGTAGAATTGTGGCCATGATCACACCGTATATACCATGTCTCGGGCTGTTATCTGGTGGTGCAACTGTTGGAAAACATGTATACCAACATAAAACAAAAGTAGTGGAGCAGAAACCGGAAACTAACTAATTTGATCGTTCTGAAGCATTTTCAGAAAACCTGGGTCTGTCGTATCTCCCGGGGCCCACTTTTCGGTCTGCTTATACTTTAAAAAATGGACAAAAACAGTTCACCCTTTCAGACATCCTCTCCCGTCGAATTCCAACTTTTTGAGGCTGTTTTTGGCAAAATAAAAAAAAATGCGCCGGCACCCTCAAGTCCTATACTATTTCCAATTTATCGGAGTATCCATCAAATTCAAACTCTTATGAGGTGTTTTAATGAGACGGCTAATTTTCCACACTTTTTAAAATCCATTTTCCGGTTGCTTATACTTTGAAAAATGGAAAAAAACAGTTTACCCTTTCAAACAACCTTTCCCGTCGAATTCCAACTTTTTGAGGCTGTTTTTGGCAAAATAAAAAAAAGTGCGCCGGCACCCTCAAGTCCTATACTACTTTCCCTATCAAATTTATTACAATCCGCCATCTTGAATTTAGTTTTTGTGAACCTTACTGTCCTCGATTTCTCACCATGATGGTTTTATGATATTACTGTTAGGATTTACAGGTTATGCATATGCCACAACATGCTATGACTGCGATGCGCGGGCGAGGGGGTTGCGTTCATGTATTTCTAGTACATGATGATAATAACCACTTGAGTAATGGCGAATGGTTGAGGAAAATGAGAGCGGAAAACCCTGATAGTGAGTATATTCCACACACTGAGGAAACTATTGAAGAAATTGTTAAAGAAAGAAGTAAACACTATAATAAACCGCCAACAGGTGAATTAATTGATTCCCTAAGGAAAGATCTTAATGCTCATACTTAAATATAAACTCCACTCAGAATAAACTTGACGAGGTGAAGGATATGTTTAATAGAAATCTATTTGATATTCTATTCATTGCAGAAACTAAACTCGATAGTACATTTTCAAATAATTTGCTCACGCAGCCAGGATATCGAAATATCAGACGAGATCGTAAGAAGGGTGCTGGCGGCTTGTTTGCTTTCTTACGTGATGATATGTCAGTATATCGCAGACGTAAACTGGAGCCGGAAGGGGTTGAGTCAATATGTTTAGATGTTACGGACTCAAGGAAATCTCGATTTATTGTTTGCGCGTGCTATAGATCACCAAAGTTTTGTAAAGTCCCTGATTTTATTTCATCGTTAACCTCTGCGACTGAGCTTATGTATAGGTCGCGAAAGGAACTTCTATTGCTAGGTGATTTCAACATGGATATGACTACGGATGAAAAGGAGGATAGGAAAGCTGATGGTAATCTAACTGACTTCTGCGATTGGTTCTGTTTGGACAATCAGATAACTGAACCCACTAGGGTAACAGAGAGCACTCGAACACTTATTGATGTTATGCTTGCAAGTCACCCAGAACGTTATGCTACTTGTGGTAATTTGCATCTTGGTGTAAGTGACCACGACCTTGTCTATGCAGTAAGAAAGAACAAGCTTCCAAGACCTAAACCAAGGGAAATCGAATATAGAAGTATGAAGAGATCTAACGAAAGTGATTTTCTGTCTGATCTCAAGAATGTTCCTTGGGATACGGCGTACATATTTGATAATGTTGACGACCTGTGGGACCATTGGGCCAAACTTTACAACGAGGTCTTAGATAAACATGCTCCACTTAAGAAGAGGCGAATCAGAGGTGATCAATTACCATGGATTACACCACAGCTGCAGCGGGAGATCTCTATGCGGAAACGCTTGTTTAAGCTACATAAAAGAAATCCATCACAGTCCTCCTGGGAGGAGTTTAGGAAACAGCGGAGCAAAGTCACCTCATTAAAGAGGAAAGGTATGAAAGCGTTTTGTGTTGATGCTTCAATTAACACGAAACACCATGGCGAATTCTGGAGCAAAATGAAACCTCTTCTACCAGGCAAGGCAAAAAGTAAATGTAAGATTGCGTTGTTAGAGGATGACGGCGTTATAGCTGACTCTCTTGCTGTAGCTGAGGTCTTCAATACGTATTTTTGCGAAGTGGTCGAGAGTGTTGGGGAAAATTTGGAAATTGATGACTTTAAGAATCATTCGAGTATTAAAGTTATTATCGAAAATGCTGCCTTGCAACCGGAATTCAATTTTGTTCCAGTCGGAGTAGCTTACATGAAAAATATATTGGATAATCTCAATCCACGAAAAGCGGTTGGTTGCGATAATATCTCTCAACGGTTGTTGCATATATCAGCTCCTGTAATTGTACAGCCGCTAACCAACTTAATTAATCATTTTATTCACAACCGTGTATGGCCTTTGGTTTGGAAGAGTGCTAATATATCACCAGTGCACAAGAAACATGATCAGACGGACAAAACCAATTACCGACCTGTGTCTGTGCTCCCCTCTGTTTCGAAGATATATGAAAGAGTGATGTACGATCAAATTTATATCGTATTTGGTTCTATTTTATCGCCTAATATTTCTGGTTACCTTAAAGGTCATTCTTGTTGTACAGCACTTCTCAAAATAACAGAAGACTGCCGGAAAAGTCTCGATGAACGTGAAGCTCTTGCAACAGTTGCTGTTGACTTGAGTAAAGCATTTGACTCTGTTTGTCACAACCTCCTGCTCGCTAAGTTGAAAGTATATGGATTTTCTGATGACTCTATAGAGCTCATGGCCGCCTATTCACGGGGAAGAAGACAACGTGTTAAACTTGACAATGTTTTTTCTGAGTGGCGGGTAGTAAAGACTGGAGTGCCTCAAGGATCTCTTTTGGGCCCGTTGTTATTCAACATTTATATTAATGATTTGAACTACAACGTTTCTAACAAGTCATTGAGGCTCTATGCAGACGATGCAAAAGAGTATGCTTCCGACGTCTCACCAATGGTCTTGGAATATACTATAAATCAAGATCTTAAATATCTTTCGAGATGGTTTGAGAGTAATTATTTAAAGGTTAATGATACGAAAACGCAAGCAATGGCAGTTGGCCCGTCGGCGTATGAATACGATTTCAAGCTGGATGATTCCAAGATTAAACTATCTGATAATTTGAAGATACTTGGAGTCAATTTGATAAAAAATTGAATTTCAAGGCTTATATAGCAGAGCAGACGAAGAAGGCATTCGCTAAGGCATCAGCCCTTCGCAGGCTACGAAGATTTATTCCACAGGAAGTAATGATTCGCCTTTACAAGGCTTATATTTTACCTCATTTGGAATATTGTGGTCCACTTTTATTGGGGATTGGAAAGGTGAACAGGGAACTGTGCTCGGACCTGTACTTTTCTTAATCATGGTGAATGACTTGGCAATTCATCATGAACGACGATGGAAATTTGTAGATGATACATCAGTGTCTGAAGTCATTAACAAAGGTGAGAAGGGGAAAATACAATCCCTAATAAATGAGATGAACATTTGGTGTATAGAAAATGACATGAAGCTCAATCGTCTAAAGTGCAAAGACATGATCATCACCTTCGCCAAAGAATATCCAGATCTGGATCCAATTTTTGTTGAAGACCACGAACCCATCCCCGTTTCTTCGACTAAGATTCTTGGTGTACACATTTCTGCCGACCTTAAATGGAATGTCCACATATCCCATATTCTGACTAAAGCCTCAAAGCGTCTCTATTTTCTGCGTTTACTTAAACGGTCTGAAGTTGACCATGATTCACTCTTATCTGTTTACACCACTTGCATAGGATCTGTGCTGGAATACGCCTGTCAAACCTGGAATTTCGGTATTCCACGATATCTCTCTGAAGAAGTCGAACGTATCCAAAGAAGAGCTTTAAGAATAATTTATCCGCAACTATCTTATAAGCAGACTTTGGAAATCACCCATTTGCCAACTCTATCACAAAGACGGGATAACCTATGTAGATCACATTTTAATAAATTAATGAACCCTAATCATAAACTACATTATCTTCTTCCTGAGAAACGTAACAACAATCTTCGAAATAATGACAATTTTACGAACTTTCGTTGCCGCACTTCTCGTTTCAAAAATAGTTTTATCCCAAGTAGTGTAGTCCTTTTTAATGATACTTGAATTGTCTCCTAGTTTTATCTGTACATTTACTTAAATTTTAGAGTAGTCATTTTTAAATTTGTGAACTGAGCAATTCAGCTCTGTGAGCTGCAATTCGGTTTTTCCATATTAAAGTTAAAGTTAAAGTTAAAATTGGAAAACACTAACTATTATATTCTTAGAACTCTCCTGGGCTTGTCTAAGTCGCTGACATACGAAGATATACTCAAAGATTATGCAAACATTAGATCGCTTCTTGAACGGAGATACATCCAATCGCTGATTTTAGTTTATAAATCAATTAACAATCTTGGTCCGACCTACATCAATGAACTTCTTAAACTTAAATTAATTAAATACAATTTACGCGGCACTGGTACAAGACTAGAATAGCCTCGTTTTAATCTTGAATGGCTCCATAAGTCATTCATGTATATTGCCAGTACATTATGGAACGACGTACCTGTAAGAATAAGAGTGTCTGAAGATATTTTATCTTTCAAACGTTCTATAAATACCCATATGTTTTCGTAGATTCTGCATGTAATAGTATTTATTATTATTATTATTATTTGTATACAAGTGTATACAACTGTTTATATATTTTTAAACTCATAAATTATTAGTAAGGTATATTCTAATTCATAAACATGTCTGTAATAATCTATTTCAGTTTGTTACATTGTAATATTTTAATCTCTATATATGTCACGTTCACGTTTGCGCGAGCTTTTTAGCTCCTTAGTGATACGTGCTAAAATAAATTATCTTATCTTATCTTATCTCGTCTCGTCTCGTCTCTCGTCTCTCGTCTCTCGTCTCTCGTCTCTCGTCTCCCGTCTCCCGTCTCCCGTCTCCCGTCTCCCGTCTCCCGTCTCCCGTCTCCCGTCTCCCGTCTCCCGTCTCCCGTCTCCCGTCTCCCGTCTCCCGTCTCCCGTCTCCCGTCTCCCGTCTCCCGTCTCCCGTCTCCCGTCTCCCGTCTCCCGTCTCCCGTCTCCCGTCTCCCGTCTCCCGTCTCCCGTCTCCCGTCTCCCGTCTCCCGTCTCCCGTCTCCCGTCTCCCGTCTCCCGTCTCCCGTCTCCCGTCTCCCGTCTCCCGTCTCCCGTCTCCCGTCTCCCGTCTCCCGTCTCCCGTCTCCCGTCTCCCGTCTCCCGTCTCCCGTCTCCCGTCTCCCGTCTCCCGTCTCCCGTCTCCCGTCTCCCGTCTCCCGTCTCCCGTCTCCCGTCTCCCGTCTCCCGTCTCCCGTCTCCCGTCTCCCGTCTCCCGTCTCCCGTCTCCCGTCTCCCGTCTCCCGTCTCCCGTCTCCCGTCTCCCGTCTCCCGTCTCCCGTCTCCCGTCTCCCGTCTCCCGTCTCCCGTCTCCCGTCTCCCGTCTCCCGTCTCCCGTCTCCCGTCTCCCGTCTCCCGTCTCCCGTCTCCCGTCTCCCGTCTCCCGTCTCCCGTCTCCCGTCTCCCGTCTCCCGTCTCCCGTCTCCCGTCTCCCGTCTCCCGTCTCCCGTCTCCCGTCTCCCGTCTCCCGTCTCCCGTCTCTCGTCTCTCGTCTCCTCTCGTCTCCTCTCGTCTCCTCTCGTCTCCTCTCGTCTTATCCGGATTTATTCAACCATGTTAGATTACCTGCTGATGGTAATGATGATGAGTCTGCTGCTATGGTAGACTTGATGATATAGTAATCCCTGATTCTATTGTGGGTGAGATAGTGGATGACTCAGTGAGTACGATCCGTAAGCATTTACATTATCGGGCACAGGTTATTGAGGGTCTGGTAATATCAGATCAAGAACTGCGTGAATTCAGTGGAATATTAAGTCCTAAGGAGGACGCTGACACTAAAATAGCATCATTGGAAACTGTATCAGATGAATACAGACTAAAAGCCTTAAGAGAAGCTGAACCAAGAAAAGAGCAACTGTATAGGAACATTCATGAAACCGCAGAACTGAAAACAGACCTAATCTATCTTAAAGAAAAAGGTGAGCCACCAGTACATAGAGAAGCTACTGAGATACTTAGAGAAAACGTGGAAAATAATGAGTCTATAAGTGATCTATCACGGTTAGAGAAGTTCAAAAAATGGGCTAAGGGTAATATGGCTGGACTAGCTGGTATAGCAATCAGTATAGCTAGTATAATCACCACTGTTACAGTAAGTGCGAAAAGTGTTATTAGGAAAGGGGCACAGAAACTAGTAGATTCGTTAAAGCTGTTTATAAAACCTTTAGAGATATAGCTAAGAAATTAGGTCCTATACTTGGTCCAGTGTTTAGTGCTATTGGAAGTATTCTGGCAACTATACTAAAATATGCTGCTAAGGGATTGGCATGGTTGGCTCAAAATTTATACATTTTAGTTATAGCAGTAGCACTATACATTTTTAACAGATTGTCAGCTAAAAGTAAAAATGGTAGAAAAAGGAGAGGAAAATAAAATATTACCAGTAGTATGAAGCAGGACGATAGGATAAAAGCATCATTTAAGAAGAAAACATCAGACAGTAGGAAAAGAGGAACACGGCGGGTTGTGGATGTAACTTTCAATCTGACAGAAATCCAGTCAGGACAAGATCTTTATGTGAAGTTGGCTACACTACTTATGAATCATGTGTTAATACCTGGCAGTAGATATTTGACATTTGATTTTAAAAACGGTAACACAGAGTCATTCCACCAGCCCAATCTGAAAAGTACATTATTTAAGCAGATCACCCATAAGTTCAATGGGGAAATCTACAGAGATCTTAATGAGGCCCATGTATATAAATGCTATGAGGATCTTTGGTCCAAGAGTGGTAGGATAGGGAAAGTAGATCAGGGTCTTGGTGGGACAACTAACTTGGCTAAGTTGAGGTGTAAAGATGCCTCTGCTAGTGGGTCCAACGCTAATGATAATAGTCTTAATGCTGTATATGGTATAAGGTTTAAAGATATTGATGATGACTTTCTGAGTGAGAATGGAGCTGTCTACGCATTTGCTTTGGCTAACACTCATGAAACTATTTTAAAAGTCAATAGTCCTGGGAAAGTGCTGGTACCTGGTGGAAGTGGTAAGGCTGTACCAAGCAGTTTTAAACTGGAGAATATAAAAATGAGATATGAGACCATAGATAATGAACCACTGGCTATGGAAGTAGAATCCAACTATAATAGTGGGAAATCTGGTTACTATGAGCATGTGACTCTGGTGAAAACTTTCCCAGTGGTGACTGCAACTACTAAGATACATGAAAATATTAACCTCCCTAGAAAGTCCATGAGAAGTATTGTCCTACTGTTTAAGAGAGCCACAGACAACAGTGAAAGTTACTACTATCCAAATATAGAGAGTGTGAAAATAAGTTTCCAAGGGCAGCCCAATTTTCTATACAGTCAGAGTATGAAAAAATATGACTTCTATGGGGAGGTTAGTAGAGTGTTTTTCCCAAGTGATAATACCAATGATAGAAATGTTTCTGAAGAGAGCTTCTTCACAAATAAATTTGCACTGGTGGTAGATGTATCATCTACTAAGTTGAGGGATGTCCAGGGACAGCGAGCAAAACTGACGGACAGCCAAAATGGGGTTCTATTGGAAATAACTAAGGCAGCCCCATCTGCTAGTGTTTGTACCTGCTATATGTATGTGGTGAGTGATGGACTGTTGAACATTAGTAATGCTATGTTACAATCAATTCAATATTAAATACCTTCTATGTCCCATCATATGGATAAACCTAATACTACTCTGATAGTTGGACCTTCTGGATGTGGAAAGACCTTTAAACTGTTGGATCTGCTTACTAGGGAGTATATGCATCACTATGATTATATAATAATACTCTGTCCAACACTATTAGTAAATAGAACATACTTAGACTGGAAATATCTGGAAACTGATCCTGATGTAATAGGACTACCGATAGCAGTAGATAAACTGGACATACTTTTAGACTCTATTGTGAAGACTTATTCAGGAAGTAGAGTAGCTATAGTTATTGATGATATGAGTAGTGTTGGTGAACAACATCTTAACACCAATATGGTAACCTATCTTGCCTATAGTGGAAGACATCACAACATGTCTGTTTTGTTCTATCACAAAAACTCAACAGTATAGCAACAGGAATAAGAGATGCTACCAGAGTCATCTTCTTTAAAACCCACAATAAGCGCAGTATGAAAATACTTAGAGATGAATTCTTTGGTTATCTGGATGGTGATCTAATGATGATTTTCTAGAAATAAAACTGTAGACAGAGGGGAAAATAAAGTTATATACCTTCTAGTATACTAAAAGGAATGGGAAAACATCATAAGAAAACGGAAAAGAGAATTTTACCTACAGTGACAGAGAAGGATGAAGAGACTGCTGCTGCTATTGAGGAAAAAGTAGAAGATATTATTAATTATTTAGATATAGATATAGATGATAGCAATAGTAACTTTTCTTCTTTAGATGATACAGTATATAATGAGGATAAAAAGCGTGATGAACTAATAAAAGCATCACAAGATGGAGACATTACCCAGAAAGTAAGCTACCTAAAAAAATGCTCTAATAAAGTTGTTGACAGGATCTATAATGCCATGACAGCTAAGAGAACAAAAGAAGCAAATGAGTTTCTCACAGATTTATTTCTGAGTAACTTTGCTGCTATGCTTGGCGGATTGGATGCTATAGAAAGTCCAGAAAATTTAACAGATGAACTAAAAGATAATGTCCTACTTAAGAAAGATATAGAAGCAACCATCTCACTCATCAGTCCCTATATTCCTGTTATAGGTATGTTAGGAGGTATTGCTACAACAGGTAAACATATTTATCAATATAAAACTAAAAATAAAGAAGTAACAACAACAACAACGAAGGGAAAAGGTCTAGTATAGTAGTAAAAAAAACACACCCTATATCGGTGTAGTATAGTAAATGGGGGTACGAGCAAATTTTTTATTTTCTTAACCGCTCTTATTACTTTTTTTAAAAAATGATGAAGTGTTTTATCTTAGAAATTCCTTGATAAATATGTTCCAGAGCGTATAATGGAAATTTATAAGGGAGCAGTGAAAATATTCCTGTACCTCCATGTGCCTCTAAAGTGGTGATAAGACTTCCACAGATTTACCAGGGGATTTCTGAGCTGAAACACTTCAACATATTTTTAAAAAGTAATAGGAGCGGAAAAAAAATAAAAAGTGTGCTCGTACCCCCATTTACTATACTACTTTCAAGGTTATGCAAATTCAAAAGTATATATAAAGTTAGGGAGTGGGAATAATTAGGTAGAACGTCGAAGTTTTTAGCTAACAGCAAAGGTTAATCGTACAATCGAGGTAAAATACACGGAACAACGTATTAACGAGAACTACACCAGGTCACAAATGTAAGTCGAACTTTTTTGTCTAATCAAGTTGCTAAGCCATGTTTTGTAAATAGTGTTACTGATTTGTTTGTAGTTTTTTGAACCGTATCAAATCATCGTGTTATCGTACTATCGTACATATCGTGACATCGTATTATCGTACCATCGTATGTATCGTATATCATATCTTATCGTGTAAAGAAATTATAAAGTTACATCAAAACGTATATACGCGTCTCACTTATGACCTGTAGCGAATGGTTATATCGCAGCTACACCATTACCCAAACAGTATAGCATTATACTAAATAAAATAACTCATTAGGTTAATTGTAACATTGTATCAGATTACTAGGCGTTCCATAATATTTGTATGTATATATGGCTTTATATTTCATTTTATTATCCTGTTGAAGGCTGCAGTCTGGCAGCCGAAAGCTCGAATTAAATTTAAATATTTGGTCAGAGAACGTTTGTCTTTTCATGATGTATAATCCTGGCCGCGCTTCGTCAATTTTTTCAACTAGAACACTGTTTAATATACTTTTAACTTGCTTCAACTATAATGGCTGTCATGGGGTGATGACGATGCATCGGTGTACTGGGAAATAGAGCTTTACACTTATTAGGAAGTTATAATAACCTAGAAAACAATGTAGCGGATTATATTATTGAACGAGAGTCCCGCACGCAACGCGAACAGAGGGAACGTGCTGCCTTTCTGGAAGAGTGAGGAATACAACCAACAGTTACTAATGTATGCGGAAGAGATAGCATAACTGATATATCTAATGCATTAACATTTTGGGCAAAAAATTGTGCATGGCATTATTGTGAGCAATGCGATTCTCTCTCCACTGTCAAGCTAATGCCGACATTTGTAAAAAGAGACCCCCCAAAACTTACAGTTCAATGTCAATGTGAGACAAATCGGTACATTGTGCCACGTATTCTGTTAATTCCACCACTACTTCGAAATCTCTCCAAGGAAAACATTAAAACACTACGACCTTTCGAGTTAGACTGTGGACAATATCAACGTCAGGCGCACGGCTATAGGGTAAAGACAGGAATGATCAAAATAACTATATCTGGCGTTTCTGTTCAAGACAAAATTCAAGCCAGCACATGCCGAGAGGGGCGTAAAAAATGCCAACAATCATACGCATATTTAATTAATTCAGACACGTCTGCGTACTCAGCGTTTATAAAAATGCGTGTCGAAATGATTAGAAATAGGGAATATTTGGGCACCAATAGAATGTTTATGTTTTCCATCTGTTGGTCTGTATTGTAAAGAGTAATATAAATAATGTAATAACTTGTGTAAGGATACTATAACTATAACTATAACTTGTTATCAGACTAACATAACGTAACAGGTGGTCTGTCTTGCATAGGAGAGGGTTAGAATTACAGCCACCCCCTATTGGGCATAGTGCGATCTAGCTGTTATAGGATATCTCTTCCACGCGTTCTGTCTCATTCAGCACTGACCTTCAAGAGGTGAGGTAGAACCCATTTCATTTGAATTTGGAGAATTCAAGATGGTATTCGTGTTGTTCTTTCTTTTCAAGGTAAGAATTGTTTGCATCTTATGTTACAATAGTTTTTCTACCCATCTTAATGATTCTCAGTATAAGATGAGCTTTACATACTGTATTTTAAAAAGTTCACGCGTCGAATGTTTATAATTTTTCTGCTATACAATATGGCGATATTTTGCGCACTTCTACGTTTGGTTAACACGAATTTGCCAACTAAATGTTATCTAACAGTGATGCGTTCCACAACCTAAATAAGTATTACTAAGTTCGAATATTTCTCGCGATAATGAAGGGGTTAAGGAAGATGGCAGTCACTTATTTGTCACTTGGCCATCGTTTACGAAGCTTGCATATATCGGCCATTATCGGCTAGGCCACATTATTGAGCCGTTTACGATGAGTAGATTTGTTCCACGTATTATTAGTGGGTTACGGCGTTGTTCAATTGCGCACTTTGTTTTTTGAATTGACCACATGGTCATGGCCGCAACTAGATCACATTTTAATAGCATCATTGCGGCCGGACATATCTACGGCGGTTGTAGTTCCCGCGGTATAGATATGTATGTATGTACGGCTGTGCATATGTATGTGTGTATATATATGTATGTAGATATGTGTATGTATATGCATGTCGTATGTATATGGGTACGTATATAGGTATGTATATATTAATATATTAATTTTTGCTGCCGAGCGTTAGCGAGGCAGCTCACTAATCTTGACATGGGTTACCTGTGCCTCATGTCCAGGCCTCTTTGCCGAGCTATGTATAGTCAACGAAATCTCGATTTTGAGAGGGATGTTTATTTGTATGTTGACCATTTTATGACGTTTTGTGACGTAAAAGTTCTTTCTACAACTTACATCACATACGCCAGAAGGATTTGCTCTTACAAATTGCATGTACGTTTGAAGTTTGTAAACACCACGACGGCGATGGATTTTCTAAATTGGCAATGAATCGTTCTTGTTCTCTAACCTCTGAACACACTTGTGAACTGTCTTACAATTTCGGTGGGGAGAGTTTATCTTGTCGAGGTAAGATATCAATTTCTACAACTGACAACTCTGTTTCTTTGTAGGAGATTTCAGTTGTTTTCTTCTATTTTTAGGTGTATATTGGTGTGGGTTCATTGTGTATTTGTGTTTGCATTTTACACTGATCAGCATTCTCATCAGACGCTACTATCTGCGTGTGTGTATTTTGACTTATACAAATTCTACAAAATAATGTGATGGGCTCAATGGTACATTGCTGTATAATTTTATTAAAGCTCTTGATATGTCAAAACATATTAAGCACTTGGAATTGCATTGACAATTTTGCCATAAGAGCAAGAGGTGTGATTATTTAATTGTGTGTATATCCTGTCAAAACCCTTGTTGTTTTCAATCTTATAGTTAAAAAATATAGAAGAGATGTGTAAATACTCTGGCTATTGTAATTAATATTACATTTTTGGACTTCCCAGTCTTCTTCGAAAAGCAACTCTGTGGGCTCTTATGGTGAAGAGGTGAGAAAAAATTGGATGGAATGGGCAATCTTAGGTGGAGTGGGCAATCTCGAGTGGAGTGGGCAATCTTTGGTGGAGTGGGCAATTTTGGGTGCAGTGGGCAATCTTGGGTGGAGTGGGCAATCTCGGGTGGAGTGGGCAATCTCGGGCGAAGTGGGTAATCTTGGGTGGAGTGGGCAATCTTGGGTGGAGTGGGCAATCTTGGGTGGAGTCAGCAATCTTGGGTGGAGTCAGCAATCTTGGGTGGAGTCGGCAATCTTGGGTGGAGTTGACAATCTTGTGTGGAGTGGGCAATTTTGGGTGGAGTGGGCAATTTTGGGTGGAGTGGGCAATGTTCGGTGGAGTGGGCAATCTTGGGTGGAGTGGGTAATATCGGGTGGAGTGGGCAATCTCAGGTGAAGTGGGAAATCTTGGGTGGAATGGGCAATCTTGGGTGGTGTGGGTAATCTTGGGTAGAGGGGGCAGTCTTGAGTGGTGTGAGCAATCTTGGGTGGTGTGGGTAATCTTGGATGGAGTGGGCAAGAGGGGTGTCACATTGGTCACAGACTGCAGATATTTTCCTGTGGAGTAGGCTAAAGGTTTTTGTCCCTTTCGAGGCAGCACTTCACTTGCGGTAGTAACTTCTAGTTTAATTCATATTATGCGATAGTGCCAATACACACCTCAGCTACAGCAGTCGGCACTAAGTGCCTTTTTGGGTCGACTTATAATATTTATCTGAATTACGTTTAGCAAGCACCTTGTGCCGTGAGATTCAGTCATGGTTTAATTATTTTAACAAGCATTGTTAAACCTGGCTACTGCAGTGACTGTCTGCCAAGCCAGTATATTAGTAAAATAACATCAGAACATAGCAAGACAAAGATGAATAATGGTATTAAAGAATGTATTTCAAACTCATTGTCAAATCAAAAGTGAATTACAAACAAGATTAGTAATTACAAATTAGATTTGCAAGATTAGAAATTACAAATTAGATTTTCCAAGCTTGCCTTTGGTTAACTAGAAGGAACGATAAGTTCGTGTATGAGTCAGTTTCAAAATATCTTCATTTTTTCGAGCTTTTTCTGCCGTAAATCGTGTTGCTTAAAAAATTATCCTTCTCAGTCTTGTCCGCAAGTTGTTGCTCAGGAAATTATGGTTTTTGTTTCATATCTTGTTTCACGCCAACACACGTGGTCGGTATCAGTGATGTAATACTACGCACTAGTTCTTGTAATTGATAAGTTTAGCCGTTTAAAACAAAACAAAACAAAACAATAAATTATTATGCTAACGTCAAGATTGCCTCGTAACAATTTTCAAATGTTTTTGTTGGTTTCAATAAGGATGACAAAGTGTGATTATCCTAACAACTTAATCTTGTTTATGCAAAGCCGGATTTCTCCTTGGATCCAATTTATTCTCAAAATATTATATTAATACTTGTAGGAATGTAACTTGTCAAGCTCCATTTCCAAGCAATTAACAACTATCTCGCGCCAATGGGATTAAAGCGTTTATTTTTTGCGCGTAACAATTTGGTCGGTTGCTACCGGCTTTACATATGACCATCCCTGACTTCTATATGTGTTGTCACGAACTAGTTTATAACTTGGCTACTGTGGCGACTATATGTCTGCCATGCCAGAATATGTTAGTCTCATGACTCTGTTCAGAGCCAGAGACGAACTTGTTAGTCCCTTCGGAGGCGAAATTGTTAGTCTCTTCGGAGGCGAAATTGTTAGTCTCTTCGGAGGCGAAATTGTTAGTCTCTTCAGAGGCGAAATTGTTAGTCTCTTTGGAGGCGAAATTGTTAGTCTCTTCGGAGGCGAAATTGTTAGTCTCTTCGGAGGCGAAAATGTTAGTCTCTTTGGAAGCAAACTTGTTAGTCTCTTCCGAGGCGAAATTGTTAGTCTCTTCCGCGGCGAAATTGTTAGTCTCTTCAGAGGCGAACTTGTTAGTCTCTTCGGAGGCGAAATTGTTAGTCTCTTCGGAGGCGAAATTGTTAGTCTCTTCGGAGGCGAACTTGTTAGTCTCTTCGGATGCGAAATTGTTCGTCTCTTCGGAGGCGAAATTGTTAGTCTCTTCGGAGGCGAAATTGTTAGTCTCTTTGGAGGCGAAAATGTTAGTCTCTTTGGAGGCGAACTTGTTAGTCTCTTCGGGGGCGAAATTATTAGTCTCTTCGGAGGTTAACTTGTTAGTCTCTTCGGGGGCGAAATTGTTAGTCTTTTCGGAGGCGAAATTGTTAGTCTCTTCGGAGGCGAAATTGTTAGTCTCTTCGCAGGCGAAATTGGTGTTAGTCTCTTCAGAGGCGAAATTGTTAGTCTCTTCTAAAGCAAAATTTTTAGTCGCTTCTTCTCTTAAATTTAACCCGCTTTTTGTTAGCCAAGCTATATACCTGCTAGTGCTAATTGTAATTCGCTGTTGTAATTCGCATTTTAATTTAATATGGCTTCAGCCCATTTAGATACAGGTGCCAGTTTCATTGGTGCTTTTTAATTTTAAGTATTTGGTGCAGCAGCGCCCTTCGGGTTAGGCTATGCCTGTTTTCGCCATGATTTTTGTTTTAAGTTATTGAGACGTCATTCTCAATCAGTTGATATCTGTTTCAAGGCTTTGTCCTCTTGTATTATTGTTTATATCATTTGGCCTTGATTATGTTTCACATGATATGGAACAACAGGTTCACATTGTTTTGACCTGCCAACAAAATATGTTTACATTGTTTCGACCTGCCATTATTTGTTTTCCAACAACATGATTGGTGATTTTTTAACCTTTTTTACCTTTGGTAACCTGACTATACCTTCCATTTCTCTCCATTCATGCTATAGCATTTAAAGTTTGTCCATGCTATACATTATATATTTTGTTTTCTCTGTTACAGTTACTACAACATAGTTAATTTTTCAACTGTAAAATATCCGAAAATATTCAGGCGCAGCGGTTTTCCCCGATAACTTCAATTTATTCACCCGGGAATAGATTCTGCCGTCTTTCTCTCTTATTTTACAACATTCCGTACTGATTATCTTCAACATGCCACTTACCATTCAACCCGACCAAGAGATTGTCAACTCTATTTTACCAATTGCCATAATGGTTGATCCCAGGTAGAAAAAAAGTTTTCTATGATGGCAACATTATCTGCATCATAATGAGGAAAGCTGAGGAATTGTCAAACGACAAGGAAAATTACTACCAGCAGAATGTGCCACTGTTTTGTCACTTGGAGCAATCAATTTGAAGTACACTGTATTCACATGCATGTAGACATGTGCAGTATCGTGTAAAGCATGCAGAGTCAAATAGTTAGAATAATATGGATATATTGTAGTGAGCTTTGTATGGCCATATCTATACCTTAGAACTCTATAACAACTTTACTTAAGGAAAGACATTGTAGTTCTTCCGAAATATAGCACCTGTCTAATTTTGATGCTTCGTGGGGAGGCTTGCTGGTTTTATCTTGTCCCCACTCAAGCTTTCCTGTTTCTGGCTTTTCCCAAAGGGTTTTTACCAGTGACAGGTTTTTTCCTGGCTACCCTGATATACCAGCCTTTTAGCACAGTAATAGATGTGTATATGTATGTATGTGTGTATGTGTATATGTATGTGTATGCATATGCATGTGGGTATGTATATATATATATATATATATATATATATATATATATATATATATATATACATATATATATATATGTACATAAGTAGTATAGAACATGAGGGTATGGGGACACTTTTTATTATTTTACCAAAGACAGCCCCCAGATGATCAGATTCAGCAAGGAGGGTTGCCCGAAACGGTAAGCTTTTTTAAAAAATTTTTTAAGTATAAGAAAAAGGGACGGAAATAGACCAAAACCAAAAAAAATAAATTCGGAATTCATCAAGAAAGGATGTTTGAAAGGGGAAAATAATTTTCACGCCTCCCAAAACCCATTTTCGTCTGCTTATACTTCAAAGAAGTGAAAAACGGCCCACCCCTTTTAGACGCTTTTGTTGGATTTGATATGAAACACCTCAAAGCGATCATAATCCCGTCCTCCAGCAGGTAGTAGCTTCTACGCATGCTCAGTCCCACGCGTGGGACTACACATGCGCAGTTGCCTTTGAGCGTTTAGGTGTCCGTACGCGTAGGAACTAACCCCGTCTTCCAGCAGGTATCTCTTGTCGTCAAAGCATGAGAGTGATATTTTATTTATTTCATAACTACCTAACTCATGGTTTACACTTCGAATTGTTTTCATTTTCTGAAACACTTGTTTTTTACCAAATAGTGTGTCTTTGTAGTTTTCATGTTTAATTTGTTTCTTAGTGACACTCTTTTTAATTCCCTTCGCGGTTTTGCCACCTGCTCCGTTGTCTTTCAGATAAGAATACATCTTACTTCTAAGACCAACGAATTCGATTATGGGAACACCAGCCGCTTCGTCCTTCATCTTCCCAATAACCTTCTTGTTCGACTTGTTGTAGTACTTCGAGCTCTCCGGATAGTCCGAGTTGTCGAAGATGTCTTTGTCAGCCCAGAAGTCCTTATAAACATCCTCCGCCTCAATTTCATATGTCAGGCTGTCCGTATCTGTAAACAACAACTTAGCCCTACTTCCATATTTCTGTAACACATAATTGTAATGGAAATCATACATTAGGGTTTTCGATAGATCCAGAATACACATACCAACGTATGCTGGCCGGTTCAGCGTCAGGACTTCCTTAATCTTATGAACAGCAACAAGGTTTTCGTTAAATATTTTGGCGGACACAAAGGTTGGTTTGGAAGCCAACCTCAGCATCTTTCTCTCACTGGTGACCAACCGGACGTCCACACGCTTTCTCAGGTTTTCCATCGTCTTACCAAAAACGCTGTTGTTCATCAGCTTGAAGAAGTCCTTTTCGAAGGCGTTTCTGGCAGCAGTTCTCTTCACCGTGTTGAAGTTGATGTACTGCTTCAGCCAAGCCGATTGTTTAAACAGCAAAACCCGGTGAACTTTCTTCACCCTTATTCCAAGCCTAACGTACAGCTGTAGGTTTCTATAGTGGACGACATACCTTTCCTTCCCCATCAGATTAGTTACCAGCTTACTGACACCACCAACGCTGACGCCGAACTTTCTTTTAATCTCAAAACAATACTTCGACAACATATCTTCCCGTATTTCCATCTTCTCAGGGGCTAATGGGTAGTCGTTGTGTAGATCGTGGAGTTCGGGAGGGTACTCAAGATCAACCTCAAGTATCATCCCAGTCCGACTGTAATTTTCCGGAAGTTCCCAGGCTAGGTTTCTCAGCTTACCCTCACTCATCCACTTAAATCCACCAGTTGGGAGGCATTGACTCATGGCCCAACCATACAGATTATTGGCGTCCAGATACATTATATACTTTACAGCCTCGTCCTCACTATACCCCTTCATATATGGGTTGTTGGCTTTCCCATATCTGTTGGCTATGTAGCTAACCCCACCTCTCAGTCCTTTCTCGATAAACTGGAACATGTCGATGTCAGTCATCAGCTCCAGCTCAATCCCAGTCATCTTCAGCATAGCGTCCCATGCCAACCCAGGTGAGGTGAAATAGTGACAGGGGTCCAACCCATAGTACTGAACACAGGTCTTCCTAAAGTTCTCAAAGACGTCAGCTAACAGCAACACATCTGATTTTAGATAGACGTCATGGTAGTCCCCCATCGTTCTCATCCCAAACGACTCCCAAACCTTCAAAGCGTGTTGGTAATCGGTGTCTGATATCTCCTCATCATTCAACACGCTATAAAACTCACTCTTTGGTGGTAACCCCGTTTCCTCAAACCGACTGAAGTTGTCCATGTAGTCATAGGGGTAAACACCCTTCGTCCTCATCAGGTCCGACCGGGGACCAAATTCTTCAGCTGTGTATCTAAAGGCGTCCCCCGGGAGATTCCCCACCAACCTATCCAATGAACTACTCATGAACTGAAAACTGTCCAGAAACACAAGGTTCTTACCTAACATGAAGGCCATGTACTTTTCCATATTATTCGGTATGACGTTAATCTCCTGTCCAAACTTTCCGATCTCCCCCATGATGAGATGACTATCATAACCCCTCAGGTTGGGTAAGATGACTGGTATCTTATCAGTCATTCTATGATTTCTGTTACAAAGCTGATGGGCCGATCCCCGATATCTTCCCGTCACATGACAATGGTCCCGGACCTTAACGTCTTCTGCTACATACTCCCGCCCACAGATGTGACACTTTATAGCGTCTCTGATGTCCGCCCTGTCGGAATCAGTCAGAATCATATCCTGGTTGAAGTGCTTTTTCCGGATACCCTCACAATACTCCACCTCTTCCAACATCTTTCCGATAAACTTGTTGACAGCACCAGGACCTCTGTACACCTGAACATCCTTACTATACCTATCGTCATAACAACAGACAACCTTGTACCCATAACCACAATCAGTATGTTTCTGATACTTCTCCATGTATGGTCTCTTCTCTTTCTCCTCTCGGTCTGACTCCGACACCTCCGGTCTGTCGACCTTCTCCGTGATCGCCTCGAAGTCGGAATACACAACAAACGGAACGTTTAACTGTTTATGGAAATTACTGTACTTCAACACGTTCTTACCGGGGTCAGGCATCCTAACAGCTTGTTTACCATTCACACTGATACACACAACCTTATGTCTGGTCAGGACCTCCGTTGAGCTGAAACATTGAAGACAATAAACACAGAAATGTTTTTTCCTCTTGTGTTTCGTTTTGTTGTACATAAACCTATCAAAGTCCCTGATGAGGACGTAATGTCTGTTGTCCCCGTTGGTTATAATCAGGAGGTTCATAAGGTCGGTGAACCTTTCCTCTGATACGTAAACCGGAAAGGTTAGCCCGTTTTCATAACCGAAGACGTTGATACGTATCTCATTCTGTTTCTCCACCCGGTTGTACTGTTTTTGACTCACTGGGAAGCTGATTCCACCATAATCCAAGTCGTCAACATGGTCCCGGTACTTAGACACCCTTTGTGGGTGCTGTGGGACAGGAAACTTATGAGCTAGATGACACCACATAAAACACCTGTCATCACTATTCTTAACATTAATCAGTCCCTTCCGACTATGTCTCAACTCCTCCGGGAGGTCAACATACGACGAGCCTTCCAGTGGACTGTACACAGTCAGATTAACGTAGTGACCGTCGATTGAGTCCACCGTCCAGCCAGATCCCTCGCTTATCCATCGGGCTATCCTAGTCACCACCTCCTCATTCGCGGTGTCAACGTCCTGACCAATCTCACCACCGTTGATTATAGTCTTGATGTGGCTGTTGAAGTGAGCCGTCTTATAAGTTGTTCCGCCGGACACCTCCTTCTCAAGTGTTACAACCAGCGTTTCAGCGAACTTCAGCCCCCTCATCTCAGCCAGCTCCCGACGTAGCAGCCGTACCACATCATTCCTGAGGGCGTTTACCTGTTCCAGCGGACCCTGACTCACCACAGCACAGCTGAACGACTTGGTCTTACCCCTCAAGGCTCTGTCTAACTGATTTATGTCGTAACCGATTATTCTTTCATAGAGACGGGAGTCCACATCATCAGGATAGTCAAACATGTCAGGGTCTAAGTCGTCGTCCTGGTGGATCATAACATTCGGATCCATCGTTATAACAGGGGTGATCACATTCCGTTAGGTGTTGCTCCGACCACTCGGTGCAGAACCTGTCCGGGGTACGATCCCAGCCAAGCTCCTTATAAACAATTCCGAACAGATTGTTATCAAACAAGTCCTTCGTTTTCCCCTCCCTAAGATCCTTCATACCACCCAGTAACCCAATCCCTCTCCTTGAGCACAGTCTGATGATGTAATAATTGTATCTGGACACATTACGACCTCTTATCAGACCCTTACTTCTCATCACCCGAAGAACCTCGGAAAAGTCGGATAAGACAACGTCAACGGCTGTGTCCCTGACGACTCTGGTGAGTCTCTTCCTCATCCAACTATTTCTCGAATGCTCACTTCTACGACCGGCCGCCCGGTATCTCCCGACAACATATCCATACTCCGTGTCACCACATCCTGGGCAGGAATACATCTCAGTTCTTACCCTCACACGGAATCTGAGACAATCCTCACACCACAACTTCGTACTACATCTGGGTGGATCCCAGGTCGGGGCTTTGATCCCCATCTGCTTACAGACCCATTCAACGCCTGAAGACCCACAATCCTTCAGCCCCTCCGGTAAGTCCGACCAGGAAACAGACATTATAACTAAACCCTCAGAACCCCTTAACCCCTACAAAACAAACCTAGACATCAGATACCCGCCAACCAGACCAACAGACCCAATAAACAGGGTCTGATACTCTTTCATTTCACTCGATGGTTTGTAATAGTCAGACAGCTTAGGCTTTGGTTGGGACGACCCAGCGACCTCAGCCTGCCTTAACCTGTCCTTCAGCAGATCCAGGGCGTGATTCGTTGTGTTGATGTCAGCGTTGGCGTCAGACAGCTGTTGTCTCAACCTCTGTATCCTATCCTTCTTGTCCACCTCACTCTCATACCATTTCTCCTTCGCCCTAGCCAGCTGCTCAAGGGCGTGGTTGTGTCTCTTAATCTCAGCCTCATACCCGGTGTGATTTAACTTCGAAAACATGAGTCCAGCGCCAGCGAAGGCCAAGGCGTTAAACAGTCCACCAGCAACCACACCAGCCATATATATAACTAGACATAATACACTCCGTCACAAAGATCCGATAATAGAATGGATGTTACGCCTTTCCCAATACGGAATCCTGATTAGGTAATGACCGTTGTCCTTGGCGTACTCGTCTTTCATCCGATCGTGTTCCTTCTGTACCCTAAAGCACCTTTCTGCCTCTTCCTGAGTTAACTTACCAGACCAGGTGGAAGGGCTGAAATGTTGTTCACCATCATACTCAATCAGTACGAAAGTACCATCGCTAAGGGGAGCCGCGAAGTCATACCTCAAAAGACCACCGCCCAACCCCACTAACCCATCAAAAGTCTTCTCCCTAACCGCCTCAATTCTGTTAACGCGTAAAGCATCCCACACATTCCTCTCTCCTCTAGACATAGGGGGAAGTCAACGTGTCTCAATCTCTACGCTCATAGTAACCACTGCATATGGAACCCCCTTAGGCTACTTAGGCTTTGAAAAAGGGTCAACCGGTAGGTACCCCTTCGACTGGGCATATTTAATCCCAACTGTGCTAATTCCAACGGCCAGAGCCAGCCTGACGGTACCCTTCACAGACTCCGGAGTACCCAAAGGTTCCCTCAGGACCTTCCTCGAAGCCATGGAGACCGCCACAGCTCCACTTGTGATCAGGAGGGCGTCGTAGAGCTCGTTCATCAGTTCTTTTCGGTCGGTTGACATTATACTAACACATATTTCACTCGTCGAAGGTGTCTAAGACCGGAGGGGTCTGGACGGGCTTCTGTGGTTTGACAGTTCCTTCCATTACCTTCTCCTCATCAACTGTTTTCAACCTCTGAACCTCCCTTCTCTCCTGCCTCATAGTGTAATAAAGTGAGGCCCCACCGATAACCAACCCAACGGTTCCGATTAGATATCCGTAGTAGGCTGACCGACCACCAACCCCAGGACCAATCTCAGCCGCCAACCGCTCTCTGGCTTTCCTCTCCTTGGCTACCTTCGATATCCGAGCCAGTCGTTTACCAGCCTCCACCCGTTTCGGATCCTTGACTCTCTCCGTCTTGACCACTGATGTTATTTTAGGGACTTCTAGGGTTTTCTCAGACTCTTCAGCCATCTATACACTAATCTATGTTTCATCTGTGAGGTCATCTGTAGGAATCTCTGGGGAATCTGTGAGACCGTCTATAGGAATCTCTGAGTCTGTCTGTAGGACGTCTGTGAGACCATCTGTAGGAATCTCTGAGGCTGTCCGTGGGAAGTCTGTTAGGTCATCTGTAGGGGTCTCTAAGACCGTCGGCCAGACAGCAACAGACTCAGTCACGTAGTACTCTCCCCTACGGTTCCTCCTAACACAATGTCTCATCACCCCGATAGCTCTTCTAAGAGCGTGGAAGATAATCAGTATGGGTCGTCTAAGTCTCTTTGGAATTTTCATATAAAATACAGGAGGTTTAGGGCCGTACCTTACACCTAAGGTATAATGACTGAAACAAAGCTCGGTGCTCGACTGATCGCCCTCGACGGAAACATCGGTGTGGGAAAGACAACGTTCGCTATACCATTCGCTAGAAGGAACCACTACCACCTCATCGAAGAGCCGGTTGAGAGCAACCCGTACCTAGAAAGGTTTTACGCCGACCCTGGGAGGTGGTCGTATGAGATGGAGACTTGGTTTCTTGGTGAGAGAATCGACGCTTACCTGAGAGCTCTGGAGTTAATCAACGAGGGGGAGAATGTGATTGTAGAGCGAACACATCACAGCTGCCTGACTTTTACTAAGAACTGTTGGCGTAATGGGTGGATAACCGACAAACAGTTTTCTGATTATTCCAAGATCTTCCACTCACTAAACAATCTGCTCCCAACCCCTGATGCCCTACTACTGCTACAGGCCTCGGTTGACACCTGTTACGACCGAATGCTCAGGAGAGGTCAGGAATGTGAAGCCGGTGTGACTAAGGATTACCTAGAGTGGATACGGTGGTATATGGGAGAGACGGTTATAATGGTTTGGAACAAGGGGACTAAGGTGATTACCCTCGATTGGGAAGACTTCGGTCCGGATGAGTCGGAGGTAGTCGATGCCCTCAGTGGGATCCCTAGCAGGTTTCACGGTTGGATGGCTCGTGTGGATGACCGAGACGTCTACATACCAGAGATCGTCAGAACCGTTATCCAGGCCCGACAGGCTCAGCTGAGTCATAGGTCCTATGGTACCGTGTGATCATACTGTCGGAATGTGGACAGACCTCAGTCACAATGTCATCGAGTACACGGACATCGGATAGGAAGACAGTTTCATCGTAGGAAGCTCCACGTAGGAAGCTTCTGATTTGTGTCAGGACCTTGTGGTAGCTGACGTGAGCGAATTCACAGTTCTCCAGTCTGCCAGGCATTCCCGACTTGGTCATGTACCCTTGGATCAGAACGCCAGGACCGGCTATAGTTCCGAGGATCAGTGGGTTAGCTGTAACACCACCGGCTATTCCCCCGACCACAGTCAACCCAATAGAGACCGTCTCGAGGATCATCTTCAGTCTCTTCAGTCGGGTGTGTTTCCACTTGTAACAGGTCGCTAACCTGTGGTAATACGAATAGAGCCGGGTTAGTTTGTCCACTTCAGCCGATTGGAGGTTTTTACCAATGTGGTTGAAGCTGACGACGCTTTTCCTCTTTTTCCCCATTCTAATTACAGGTCATATTCAACCATGGTCCTGTTACAAATCCTCTCAATCTCATGATCCCCCAGACGACCCTCTACGATCTTCATACCGTAAAAGTTAATGTCTGAATAATACTTCTCAAATTTGTTTAGCCCGAAGACATTCATATAAGATGTCCCTCTCTGATCGATGTTACTGATAAAGAATGAGTCCTTCAGCATTTCACCATTTATTCTGACGTGTGACACTCTAAGTCCGGATAGCCGGTGGGTAGATATCAGAACCTTCTCCCCAATGAACTTCGCTGGGATCGTACACTCATGAGTCCTACGTGGTGATGCCCCATCTATGAACAGTTTGTCATTTACCCCAGCTTTAAACCCAATGCTTTTGCCGAGATGGTTGTCATTATTCGAAACAATCATTTCCCAGGCACCCGACGCCGATCTCACACTGTTCCTCTTTACCACAACGAAAACGGAGACGTCGGTGAACGTGAGTCTGGGCATGATAACATGGAAGGCTGTTCTTATCGTCGTCTCAGGGTGAAGGAAGTGGTGGTCGCCAGCAGTGTTTAGCTGTGGGTTGACACTAGGGGGTCTCCAAAACATGGTTGAGTTGATTCTGGTCTCACCGTCCCTGTCTTCTATGTAATCAACAAATGGGGGGAGTTTGGAAACCACGTTCTTACTGGATCTGGTTACGTTCAGATCGAAGATAACTCTGCTGTCACGGGTCTTTATGTGAGCTTTCAGTCTGTCGTTGAGTTGTTTATTAGTGATTGGTCTGCTGTAACCATAAAACAGACTCATATACTATAGGACAGATACCCAGACGCGGCTACAGACCGTACTCAGCCATAACCCCCTTACAGATCCTCCCAATCTCAGGTTCCCCTAGACGACCCTCCACAACCCTCATACCGTAGAAGCTGATGTCTGAATAAAAACTTTTTAAGCTGTTTACCCCGAGAACACTCAGGTAGGGTGTCCCTATCTGACCGATGTCACACATAGAGTACGAGTCCCTCAGTATCTCACCATTTATCCTGACGTGTGACACCCTGAGTCCTGATAGCCAGTGGGCAGATATTAGAACCCTCTTCCCGACGAACTTCGCTGGAATTGTACACTCATGAAACCTAGTCGGTGTCATCCCACCGAAAACCAGTCTATTACTCACCCCAGCTTTGAACCCAAGGCTTCTACCATCGTTAACGTTGGCATTGGAAACAATTGTTTCCCAGGCACCCGACGCCGATCTCACACTGTTCCTCTTTACCACGACAAAGACCGAAACATTGGTGCCCATGAATCTGGGCACGTTAGCCTGGAAGGCTGTTCTTATTGAGGACTCAGGGTAAAGGAAATGGTGATCACCGGTGGTGTTTAGCTGTGGGTTGACACTTGGGGGTCTCCAAAACATGGCTGAGTCGGTCCCACCGTGTCTTCTATGTAGTCAACAAAATGGAGTCTGGAGACTGCGTTCTTACTGGATCTGGTTACGTTCAGGTCAAAGATGACCCTGTAGTCGGGCTCCGTGTTAAGGACCTCTCTCAACCTGTCGCTGATATGTTTATTAGTCACTGTGTCCAGTCTGTTGTAACCATAAAACAGACTCATATACTATAGGGCGTATTTACTGAACAAATACCCAGACACAGCTGTGAGGACTAGTAGGATTCCCAACTCATTGTCTGGCTTTGGTTGTCTGTCAGGTGTGTGAACGGTTGGTTTGTCAGGTGTGTGAACGGTTGGTTTGTCAGGTGTACGGACGGTTGGTTTGTCGGGTGTACGGACGGTTGGTTTGTCGGGTGTACGGACGGTTGGTTTGTCAGGTGTATGAACGGTTGGTTTGTCGTCTAGTGTTTCCAAGTGTAAACCGTTTTCTTGGTGTCGCTTCTTTGGTTGTTTGTGAACACCTTGGTAGTTGACCTCAGAGTTAATACCAAACTTCATACCCTTCGACGCACGTCTGAGAACGTTGTTATATCCTGGAATTTTCTCCTTCAGTATCGTCAGTGACCCCGGCACTAACCACGTGTCAGGGCTTATGGCCAGGTTCTGGGTGACGTTAGTATCTGATATTGCCCTGTTCATATTCAAAATCCAAGTGCTGATAGAATAGTTAACGACAGCATCTTGTACTAAGGTTCTAAATTCTTGCTGTGTCTCAAGACTGCCACCACCTTTGTTAACAACGCTGGTCCTTGTTCTAGCCTGTGAACCAAGAACGGCGTAAACATAAACCTCGATGGACTCATTCAAATACTGTGTACCTACCCTGATGAAACCATTTGTCTGTAAAGGGATGAACCTTCTGTAGTGTGTCTTATAATCACTATTGAGATGCCACACCCACTTACCAACAAGATGATGTTCATAACCAGGATCACGTACAAGCTTACGCTTCCGGAGTCTAGGTATGTTCGCCATGTTGTCAATCACATCGGAATGCTCCGCGCTGAACTCTCTCATTAAACTGCTTTTCGTTTCCGTCTTAAGACGTCTCAGTATACGTCGTGTGGTGAAGTAGAGGTGGAAACGCATGACTGAGGTAATCACTGGGTAGACGTCTTTTGAGAACTTCAGATGCCCTGCCCCAACGCCACAGCAATACGAACTGAGGTAGACAGCAGTAATAAGTTGGTAATAGGGATCATTGTTATTCCACCATGCCGCGATGTCCGTCTGGTTACCTGGATTTAGGGTTGGTAATTTTGCCATAAAGTAATCCTCACCGTTAACATAAATCCTAAAATTGTTGAGGTCGTAGTCTATGGCGTTGTCTGACAGATACGTGTGTTTCGAGGACTCTTGGTGTCGCTTACCCTGAACTTTCTGTAACGTACCACCGCTAAGCCATATCATAGGAAACCCACCTTCAACTAGACTTTGCTTCCCTTTATAGTTATGTAGCCAAATCCACATAGACTTGTCATTCCTAAAAGTGCTGCTATCTACGTTCGTTGATACGATGTCACTATTCTTAAACCATACGTCACTTCTTTCGATCTCACCGTCTTTCCTAAGAGTTGTTGTAAAGGTGAATTTGGATAATGTGGCATGGGGGTACTTCTTGAGTAAATTAATCTTAGCTGACTTATTCCCCTTTCTGATATTCTCCATTGCCTTCCCATAGTTTTCCCCATAATACTTGTGGTAGAGTTTGTCGGTATCCATATATCATAGGTTAGGTTATATGGACGCTGGGGTTGGGTTGGAACAGGAACTGAGAGATATATGGTATAATCCGAAAACAGGATATCAGTCGGCTGAACGGTTGTATCAAAAGGCAGTGGGAGAAGGTCTTGATGTGGGTAGAAAGGTGGTGAGGGATTGGCTGAAAACACAGGACACGTACACGAGGTATAGGCCGGTTGTGAGGAGGCATAAGTTCAGACAGACGTTCGTCAGCCACCTCGGTGAACAGATACAGATGGACCTGGTTGATATGGGGAAGTACAAGAACCAGAATAGAGGGTATTACTGGATTTTGACGGCTGTTGAGATTCTGAGTCGGTATGCTTTCGCCGTTCCCGTTTACAGGAAGGACATGAGTAATATGACTGGGGCTGTGGGTAAGCTGTTGGAACAGTTCAGAGACCGCTTTGGTGGTTACCCTGATTTGGCTCAGTTCGACGACGGGAAGGAGTTTTATAACGTTGGTGTGAAAGGTCTACTGAAGGAACATGGTGTTGAGTACTTCAGTACGTTTTCGGACAAGAAAGCAGCAGTCGTCGAACGGTTTAACAGAACACTTAAGACTGCTATGTGGAAGTATTTCTACACCAAGGGGACTTATAGGTGGATTGATGTCCTGGACGATCTCGTTGAGGGTTATAACAACACAAAACACAGTGTCGTCATGCTGAAGCCTAAGGATGTGAGTAAGTCAAACGAGAATCAGGTTTGGGATACGTTGTTCGGTCATCACTTTGGTGATCATCCCTTACCCAAGTTCCGGGTTGGAGACACTGTAAGGGTGTCAAAGTATAAGAGCATATTTACGAAAGGTTATGAGGCTAACTTCACTGAGGAAATCTTCAGGATTACGAAGGTCATCCGTGGTGATCCAAACGTTTACGAGATAGAGGACGCTGAGGGTGAGCCGATTATTGGGAAGTTTTATGAGGAAGAGCTGTCGCCGGTGGATAAAAAGGATAACGTTTATAGGGTGGAGAAGGTGTTGAGGAGGAAGAGAGTTGGTGGAAGGAAGATGGTGTTGGTCAAGTGGTTGGGTTATGACAGTAAGCACAACTCATGGATACCTGAGAGTGACGTACAAAACCTAGGTTAATGTATACCTGGGTAATGAGGTTAACATTATTCATTGAAAACGGTGAGAAGACTGTCTACTTCGAACAACCTATCATGGTGACAGGCCCAAGACCACAGGTGATGCTGAAGAAAGCTACGGTATACTGGAACTACAGCAATGTGGTGTCAGGTCTGAACGATTCGGTGTCGTTCGATGGTAAGGAGGCATCCACTCCTGAAGGTTATTCCGACTTTGACGCGTTGGAAACGTTCGTTAAGGGTTTGGCCGGGACCCACAGTGGGGTGGTTGAGTTCGGAAAGAATGTTTACAACGGAACTTCTAAGGTGAAAACGTCTGAAAAGCTGAAGCTTGGAAAGATGGGTCTTCTTTTGGGGTTTGGTGAAAACGATGTGATAGACGTTGGTGGTGGTGGGTGGACGAACAGTCCTAATCAGGTGGACATCAACAGAGGGTTGAGGTATGTTGAGATCTCGTGTGACGCTGTTGAAAGTGAGAAAAGTCTGGACAATGGGAGGAGGAGTGATCTGATTGGTACCCTCCCGATAACCTCTGAGCAAAGTCTGAAAGGAAGTGTACAGCACTACACAGACATTGAGTCGAAAGCTGAGATCCGGAAGGGTGTTTATGGTAAGATGACTTTTAGGGTCCGTGGGAATAATGATCATTCAGTACGCCGACCGGTTGGGATCGGAGCCGTTCTGCTTGAGTTGTACATAGGTTAGTATATAATGGCCGAAGGGGGAGTTGATATCAGAATGGATGATCTCGGTAAGGAAGAGGAAGAAGAAGAGGAAGAAGAAAATGCTGACGAAACAAGCTTCACCGATGAAGATCAGGGAACGGAAACGGTGGGTCAGACGTCTGGTGGGGGTGACATAACCCACGTAGCAGATGGAGATATTCCTAATGTTGGACGTGATGCTGGAGTAATGAGGAGGTCTGACACAGCTGGTGTTAAGCGGGGCTTTCTCGAGGCGTTCAGTATGGATATAAAAATAAAGGATGGTGAAGAATCTAAGGACCTGATAAAACGGACTAAGTTTAATTTTGATAAGAAAGACACCGTTAGCGGAGTGTCGTATGATAAGAAAAAAATTTACATACGTAAGAAAGGTGGTGGAGTTAAGATTAACAGAAATGAGATTAACAGAAATAAGAAAAGCGAAAAAGCCCTCCTTAATTTCTGGGACCATATAAGGAGAGTTAAAGCTGAACATTCCAAAACATTTGCAGGAGCTGTTGAAAAGGTTAGCGGTGACTCAGCAACCTCTCAGGATGTCGTGGATGATATAGCCTCACAAGTCATCTCAGAAAGTGAAAGTATGATTGAGGGAAGTGTGGAGGACCTACGAGAACAGGCCAGAGAAATCCTAACTGAGCAGGACGTAAGAGAATTCATAGGAATGCTCGAACCAAAGGGTACAAGCGCATATAAAATTAAGCTTCTTGAAGCAGAAGTCATATACTACAGAGAAAAAGCAATTGATGAGAAAGATCCCCGTAAGAGGCAGCTGTATGAAAAATTCAGCGAGGTGGCGGAAATGAAGGCGGACACAATAAGAATTAGGATCGGTGACGCCCCCCAACACATTGATGTTATATCTATCTTAAAAAATGAGGTGGAAAACAATGACCTGAATAGGTTGGAAAGGTTTAAGAAGTGGACTAAGAAAAATATGGTTGGTCTGTCTGCTATAGCCATCACCATAGCTGGAATCATAACCACAATAGTTGTGGCGACCAGAAGGACTGTCTCGGGGGGAGCTAGAGCCGTTGGTGGTTTCGCTAAGGCACTCGCTAATCTGGGTAAGAGTCTGGGACCTCTGTTAGCACCACTATTCAGCTTGATAGCACAGGTTCTGACATGGGGAGCAAAAGGAATAGCGTGGTTAGCCAACAATCTGTGGGTTCTTGCCATAGCTATGACGTGGTTATTGTATGACTACTGGAAAAACAGGAAATAAAACCTGTTATGTAGTATATGACCAACAGAAGTCAAACAGAGCTGTTACCTGGATTCAGACGGGCAAGGATGTCGGAGATTAAGGGACTACGGACAAGACATACGATCACCATGAACCCCAACAAAGTCAACCCTGGTGAGGACCTCTACATTGACATACCAAAGCTAAAACCTGATAGCTGTTTGGTCCCGGGTAGCTTTCATCTATTGTTCGACTTCAAAAACATAAACACCAAGTCGTGGTTCCCAAACAATCTCTCCAGGCTTCTGGTTGAAAGGCTGGTTGTTAAGCTAGCCGGCGAGACTGTTTACGACAATACGGGTGAAAGTGTTCTTGGTGTGTATAGAGATCCCTGGCTACCGAAGAGTGTGAGGGATCAGATGGTTGGGTATGGAATCGGTCCAGAAAACCTGAGAAAGTTGATGTCTAAGGACGATAGTGGGGCCTCCTCTGGGGACGTTGAGAAGGTAGCTGACGCTCTAATGCTCACAATCCATGGAGTGAGGATGAAGGTGAGATTGGATAAGATCCTTGGGGACCACGGACTCTATGCTCCCTTTGAAATGTACAACAACTTCCGCTATGTCATTAGCCTACCGAAAGCGAGTGGCATCATGGTGGCCCAGTCAAGTGAATCTGTTGACGGGTACACACTGGAAAACCTCGAACTGGAGTATGAGACGATTGATAACACCGACATCGCCAGTGAAATAACCTCACTATACACAGCTGGCCGATCGCTGTCCTACGAACACGTCACGTTGATGAAGTCAACTGAATGGTTGGCTGGATCAACCCTAATCAACGAACACATTAACCTCCCACGAAAGTCTATGAAAGGGATTGTGATGATGTTCACAAACAAGATCCGGACTGATAGTGAGAAATACGTCTACCCAAACATTGACAGTGTTAAGCTAACAATCGAGGGTGTACCCAACGCTGTCTTCAGTCAGGGAATCCCAAAGAGTCGGTTTTACGATGAGGCTAAAAGACTGTTTGGTGGGAAGGAAAACACAGATCAGTTTATGACAATCCAGAAGTTCTATAAGGACGGTTTCACTCTAGCGATTGACTTGAGAAGTATTGAGGACCGTGACAGTGTTGGAACTGGTAAAAGGATCGTTAATACACAGTCTGGAGTCCTGATTGAGATTACTAAGAAGGTGACTGTGGCTAACGTAGTCTGTCGAATCTTTGTGTTGAGTGATGGTTTGGTAAATATGGTAAATAAGAATCTAAAATCAATCCAGTATTAAATGGACCACCCATTCAATATGCTGATCGTTGGTATGACGGCCTGTGGGAAAACCCGGTATCTCCTGAGGATGTTAGAAGATGAATACTTCAGGTTCTTCGACTACATCGTTCTGCTCTGTCCAACGTTCAGCTGGAACAAAACCTACACCACCTGGAAATACACCTCCGACCCGGACTTCATTGCTGTGGATTGTAGTCAGGACGACGTTGAGATTGTACTAGAATATGTTGTTCGGATATTCAAAGGATCCAAAACACTGATAGTCCTCGACGACTGTGCCAGTGGGCAACCCGTAAAAAACAGAACAAGTGAGTTGGTTAAATTAGCCTTCAGCGCCCGGCACTACAATCTGTCAACTATTGTAATCACACAACAACTAACAGCTATCACAAAACCCTACAGGGAGAATATCAGTAAGTTGGCAACGTTCTACAACCCTAACAAAACCGACATGAAGGTCATCACTGATGACTACCTTGGTGGTTTAGACCGTTAAAACGTTATGGGGATAACCGAAAAGCTAAAAGAAAACAAATACGCTAGGCTTGAAATTATGTTAAGGCATCCGTACGCGTATAAGGTGGTCATCCCCAAATCTGGTTTGTAGTAAGATGGCTGAAAAGAAGAGTAAAACGATGAAAGTTGGAAAAAAAATCAGGGCACCCGCTGCAGAACCAGCTGAGATATCGGTTGGGGAGCCAGAAACGGAAATACCTACTGAAATCCCCAACCTCGTCGACGAGCTCGTCAATGATCTGAAAAAGACTGAGGAAACCAGCCCAACACCTCCACCAACCGATGATGCCAACAAGAAGAGAGGTGAGCTGATAAAATTATCAGAAAACGGTGAGATAACTCAGTCAGTTGGCTACATCAAAAAGGCGTCTGTAAAGGTTGTGGATAAGCTATATGCTGAATATGAGGCCAAAAGAATGGAAAGAGCTAATGAATTCCTGACTGATATGCTAATCAGTAGGTTCTCCAATGTTCTCGGTGGTTTGGACGCTGTAGAAAGCTCTGAGGAGCTAGACAACGAATTACAAAAAGACAAACTGTTGAAAAGTGACGTTGGTAAGGTTGTAGCCATGATCACACCATATATACCATGTCTCGGACTGTTATCTGGTGGTGTAACTGTGGGAAAACATGTGTACCAACACAAGACAAAAGTATCTGAACAGAAATCGGGGAGTAAGTAAGGTGTGTCAAAACCACAACCCTGATCGCTTTGAGGTGTTTCATATCAAATCCAACAAAAGCGTCTAAAAGGGGTGGGCCGTTTTTCACTTTTTTGAAGTATAAGCAGACGAAAATGGGTTTTGGGAGGCGTGAAAATTATTTTCCCCTTTCAAACATCCCTTCTTGATGAATTCCGAATTTATTTTTTTTGGTTTTGGTCTATTTCCGTCCCTTTTTCTTATACTTAAAAAATTTTTTAAAAAAGCTTACCGTTTCGGGCAACCCTCCTTGCTGAATCTGATCATCTGGGGGCTGTCTTTGGTAAAATAATAAAAAGTGTCCCCATACCCTCATGTTCTATACTACTTACATATATACAATCCACTGTGTGTTTGAGTAATGAGACTGTTTGCAAGGGCGGCAGTCTTTCATTTCACTTGAAACAAATTATCCAATGTTATAAATGAAAACTCAGATCGGTTTATGTTCTTTATCTCAGAATATGATTGTCTAGCAAGGGCAGCAATCTTACGAACTCTTCGACTCAAATAGGTGAAATTTACACATAATTTAGCAAGCAATTGTCCAATGACACGGAGTATAATCTTTTACAATCGTTAATTTACACTGAGCGTTAATACTGATACATACTTGACATTTTAAAATTTATCTTAAAATGGAAGTACTTATCAGACCCGTGCACCGTGTTATTACATTTGGAAAAATTGTACATCCACATTTTGAAAGATTTTACTAGGCTGCATTGCTTTCCAGTGGTCGCACTTAGCAGGAGAAATACTTGCATTTGGGCAGTTTGCATCAAGGTGGGTTTCAGTATTCCGAAATGTTCTAATGATCTTCACTCTTATTATGCTGCACTGCATTTCCTGGGGTGGGGCTGCATCATCATTTGCATAATGATGCTTTGGCGTTTCATTGCCCTCACCTTTACTGGGCTCAATCATCAGTTTGCCCTATGGAAATTAATTAGATAATTTAATAACGAATCTGTAATAAACGCGGCTTTGGTCCAGGGGGACCATAGCCATATTCATTCCATATTGTGTGTAAACGTCTTTTACTATTCCCAGTAAACAGAGCTCAGGTAATGCAATGCACATACTAATAGTCAAAGACCACGATGGAAAAGCATAAAGGGAATATTTGGGCACCAATAGAATTTTTATGTTTTCCATCTGTTGGTCTGTATTGTAAAGAGTAATATAAATAATGTAATAACTTGTGTAAGGATACTATAACTATAACCTGTTATCAGACTAACATAACGTAACAGGTGGTCTGTCTTGCATAGGAGAGGTTAGAATTACAGCCACCCCCTATTGGGCATAGTGCGATCTAGCTGTTATAGGATATCTCTTCCACGCGTTCTGTCTCATTCAGCACTGACCTTCAACAGGTGAGGTAGAACCCATTTCATTTGCCCACCTGCTCCCCGTTGGCTGACCACCATTATGTTATGATGTCTATTAGAGTATATTCTTTCTTATGTGTTTGGCGTTTTATTGCCCTCATCTTTACTGGGCTCAATCATCAGTTTGCACTATGGAAATTAATTAGATAATTTAATTATGAATTTGTAATAAACGCGGCTTTGGTTCAGGGGGACCATAGCCATATTCATTCCATATTGTGTGTAAACGTCTTTTACTATTCCCAGTAAACAGAGCTCAGGTAATGCAGTGCACATAGTAATAGTCAAAGACCACGATGGAAAGGCATAAAATGACACTTTTAATGGTTTGACATGGAGAAAACTCACGGTATTGAGTGTGCCTTGTGGCCTAATTAATCTCTATCCTTTCACTGAGTGGTGCGAAAGCACCTTGTGTGGAAAGACTTCTCGGCACAGTGGCATTTATGGTCAAAGTCATGTGTTACGGATATGCCTATCCTTATAGAAGGCAGTTAATTAACTAGACGTTATTTGATCACTGAACACTTAATAAGTACTTGTGATCAATTAGTACATACTTGTTACTTAGCAATGAGTCAGCTACGATGTCATTTAGTAATTACGTAAACGTATTATATATAGAATGAAGTATGTTACTATAATTATATGCTGTAGAAACTATATAAGCAGACATCAACAGTTCTCAGGCATGCATATGTATGAGAGTGAGCTATATGTATCAAAGTGGTTACGAAGTCAGTCCTGGAGTTCCTGCCGTTGGTTTTATTATTCCTTCCTTTTCAAGTCCATACGGATTGTTATACCTGTGCCGGAATCTCCTATTGGCTGTTTCTTTACGCACAGATGACTGATAAGTTTCTGAACTTTAGTTTAGTTTTAATCTTTATATACATTTTCAATATCTGTTCTAAGTTTCTTGTTAATTAAATACATAATTATAAAAACCAAACCGCTGAGGTTGCACTTTTTGTTGGGTATAGCGGTCACGTAACAATTGGGGGCTCAGGCGGGAAACGTATACGTTAGTGTCTTGGGAATCGTATACGTTAGTGTCTCGGGAAAGTATACGTTAGTGTCCAGGGAATTTCATTCAAATCAAAGTTCGGTAAACTTTTGATTTTTTTTTGTTCGGAGGTAAATTTCGAATTTGTGTGAGCTCAGCTATTTGATAAAAATGTCAGAATTTAAACCGGAGCAGTTTATGTGAGAACCCGATCAAGAGGTTTTTAATAAGTTGAGAATGGAGGACCTGATCTCATTAGGTAAACATTTGAGTGTAGAGGTAAAAAGTTATATGGTAAAAAATGGACATGCAGAAGACGATTATGGAATACTTAGTTAAATCTGAATACTTTGAGGAAAGTGTTTTAAATTTGTATAAGAATCCCGATGCAAATCCAGAAATAGAAAGAACGAGGTTTGCAATGGAATCAGAAAAAATGAAATTGAAATTAAGGAAATTAGAAATGGAGAAAGAGGATAAAGAAAGAGAGAGGGGGAGAGAAGATAGAGAAAAGGAAAGAGAAGAGAGATTAGAAAAACAGAAGTTTGAGTTGGAAATGAGAACATTAGAGTTACAAGAAAAATTGGGAGATGTGCATACTGGAACCAAATTAGATTCGAGTTTTGATGTTACTACGCACATTAGAATGGTTCCACCTTTCCAGGAACGGGATGTCGATAAGTATTTTTTACATTTTGAAAAAAATAGCCGAAAATCTCAAGTGACCCAAAAAAATTGGACCATGTTATTGCGAAGTGTTTTAGTTGGAAAAGCTCGTGATATTTACCCACAGCTTTCGTTAGATATCGCTTCGGAATACGATAACGTAAAGGAATTAATTCTTAAGGGGTACGAGTTGGTCCCTGAGGCATATCGTCAAAAATTTCGAAATTTTGAAAAAATGGGTAGGCAGACCTACTTAGAATTCGCTGGAGGAAAAGAGCAATTGTTTGATCGCTGGTGTGCCTCCGAAAAATCCGATAAGGAATATACGACCAATTGAGACAATTGATTTTGATTGAAGAATTTAAAAGATGCATTCAAAGTGATATATGCGTATTTCTAAATGCACAAAAGGCGACAACCTTGACAGCTGCCGCGCGTTTGGCCGACGATTTCATTTTAACACATAAGGTTTCATTCACAAGCGAGGCGCCACAGTCTTGGTCTTTTCGAGGTGGTAATTCTTCATCATTTGATAGGAAGCGTGTGTTTGGTGCTAAGAACCTGTCAAAGGAAAATTCAGAGAATTTTGAGCCTGACGCTAAAAAATCCAAACCACCGCCTTCAAGATTTGAACCACCATTTCAAGCCAAGCCTTCAAACCCTGCTTTCAATAACGTAGTTTGTAGTTGTTGTAAAAAGAATGGTCATTTAATATCAGATTGCTACAAATTGAAACGGAGACAACAAGAGCAAGGTGAAGTAAAACCCAATGGCTGTACTTCAAAACAGTCCATGCGTGACAATGTGCAAAACACATCTGTCATTAAGTCACTTCTGTCTCGTAACTGTGAGGTCAAGTCCCCTATTGACCCAATTATGAATGTCTTTCAACCATTTATCCATAACGGTTTCGTATCACTTACGAATGATCTGTTAAAAACTGTTCCTATTAAAATTTTAAGAGATACTGGGGCTTCCCAATCTCTTTTGTTGGCAGATACTTTACCATTTTCTCAGGAGTCTTACTCTGGTAAGAATGTTTTGATTAGAGGAGTTAATTCTGAAACTTTTAATTCTCTTCCCCTTCACAAAGTCAATTTGTCATCCGACCTTGTGCCTGGTACCGTATTTATTATTGGGTATTAAAACGACTTTACCATTCGAGGGAATTCATCTGCTTCTCGGCAATGACCTTGCAGGCAAGAAGGTAGTCGTTAACCCAATTTTGACTGATAAACCGCGTGTTAATCAAACTCCTGATCCTATTGAGCGAGAAATTTCAGATTTATATCCCACATGTGCAGTAACTCGAGCCATGCGTAAGCAGAAGCAATTAGAGCATGACGCTAGCGAATACGTCATCGATATGTCAGACACTTTTCTTGGCCAAGCTTTCGAAGGCGTTAATTCAACATCTGAATCGTCTCAAGAAACCTTTTCAAGGGCAAATCATATTAATTCACAACAAAATGATCCTGAGATCTCTGTATTATTTCATAAAGCAGTTGACGAGGCCGAAATTGCGAAGAATCCGGTCTGCTACTTTATTAAAAACGATATTTTAATGAGAAAGTGGAGACCGCCTGATGTTCCGGCAGATGATGAGTGGTCTGTCAGATATCAGATCGTTGTGCCAAAAAACAAACAGCTGAGGTTACACTTTTTGTTGCATATAGCGATCACGTAATAATTGGGGGCTCAGGCGGGAAAGAAAAGACCTACCGTTCTGACATACTTAGCCTAGCACATGAAAGCCCCCTTTCTGGCCATTTGGGTGTTACCAAAACCTATCTCCAAATTCTGAGTCATTTCTACTGGCCTAATCTTAGACGATATGTAGTGCAATTTTGTAGAACTTGCCACACTTGTCAAGTTGTTGGGAAACCAAATCAGGTGAATCCAAAAGCCCATTTACAGCCAATTCCAGCCTATGAGGAGCCGTTTAGTTGAGTAATTGTAGATTGTGTTGGCCCATTACCTAAGACTAAGGCGGGCAACGAATACCTGTTGACTATTATCGGCGCTTCTACAAGGTTCCCTGAAGCTATACCTTAGATATATTAAGGCAAAAACCATTGTTAAGGCCTTAATTAAATTCCTAAGTCCATTCAGTCGGACCAAGGTTCAAATTTTTTGTCTGGAATTTTTCAGCAAGTAATGCACGAGTTAGATATCGAGCAGTATAAATCTACTGCCTATCATCCTGAAAGTCAGGGTGCTCTCGAAAGGTTTCACCAAACTTTAAAAAACATGAGAACCTATATACGGCATCCATTTACTTTTATTCGCTGCTCGAGAGTCAGTTCAAGAATCTCTGGGCTTTAGCCCATTTGAGTTAGTTTTCGGACATAGGTTAGAGGACCACTTAAACTCCTAAAAGAAAAATTCCTTACGGAAGATGGCGGTTCGTTAAACCTTTTGCAGTACGTTTCGGACTTTCGCACAAAACTTACGAAAGTATGTGATCTAGCTAGAACAAATCTTCGATCAACACAGAAAAACATGAAAAATAGGTTTGATCGAACGCAGTAAACCGCAAATTTAAACGCGGTGATAAGGTTCTTGCAGTTCCTGGAAATTCCCTTCATGCTAGGTATTTTGGTCCCTATGTTGTAGACAAGAAAGAGAGTGATTTAAATTATGTCCTAATAACTCCAAATAGGCGTAAACGAAAACAGTTGTGCCATGTAAATATGTTAAAGCCGTATTACGATAATGATAGGGTGATACATTCTGTAAATGTAGTGAGTTCTGAGTCTGATAAAGACAAAGACAAAGACAAAGACGATGTAGACATAGGAGAACTTTCTTGTCTGTCTGCCACATAAAAACTCAACAACTCTGATGTCCTACATAATCTGGATTCCAAGCTATCTCATCTTCAACCGAATCAACGTCAAGATCTTCAGAACCTGGTTAAAGAATTCGAACACCTCTTTCCAGATATTCCTACCCGAACAGACAAAATTTTCCACGATGTCGACGTTGGTGATGCTAAACCGGTGAAACAACATCCATACAGGTTAAACCCAGTGAAGCAGAAATACCTACGTGAGGAGGTCGAATATGTTTTGGAAAACGACTTCATAGAACCAAGTCAAAGTAATTGGAGCTCTCCATGTATCCCGGTGCCGAAACCTGATGGAAGCTATCGTATGTGTGCCGATTACCGAAAAGTCAATAATATGACTAAGTCGGATACATTTCCAATCCTACGAATGGATGATTGTATCGATAAAATTGGAAAAGCCAAGTACGTTACCAAGTTTGATTTATTGAAAGGATTTTGGCAAGTTCCACTTACTGATCGTGCCAAGGAAATCTCAACCTTTGTTACCCCAGAGGGTTTGTTCCAGTACAAGTTCATGTCATTTGGAATGAGAAATTCACCAGCCACTTTTCAACGTCTCGTTAATAGCATCATTTCTCGCCTGGACGGTTGCGAAGCGTACATTGACGATATCATCATTTACAGCAATACGTGGGAAGAACATCTAAAGATCATCCGAGAGTTCTTCAGGAGGCTCAGCAAAGCAAAACTGACCATCAGTTTGATCAAAAGTGAGTTTGGGTGTACACATGTCACCTATTTGGGTCATGTTGTTGGTCAGGGTTATGTAAAGCCTGTTGATGCCAAGATAACTTTATTTCAGAGTTTCCTAGACCTCCATCAAAGAAACAGTTGATGCGTTTCCTGGGTATGGCTGGTTATTACAGATAAATGTGAACTGGCGTTTGGAAACCTTAGAGCCATGTTGAAAAGTGCTCCCGTTCTGTCAGCTCCAGATTTCAACCATCCATTTAAATTAGCTGTGGATGCAAGTGATGTGGCTGCTGGTGCTGTTTTGCTCCAAGAAGATGAAGACGGGATTGACCATTCGGTGTGCTATTTTTCCAGAAAGTTCAACAAACACCAGAGAAACTATTCAACCATCGAAAAGGAATGTTTGGCTCTGGTTTTCGCTTTACAGCATTTTGAAGTTTATGTCTCTTCCTCAAGTCTGCCGATCGTTGTATTCCGTGATCATAATCCTTTGGTATTCCTCCACAATCTGAAGAACAAGAATCAACGCCTATTGCGATGGAGTCTAGTTTTACAAAAATATAATTTGGAAATCAGACATATTAAAGGAAGGGACAATTTGATTGCGGACTGTCTTTCTAGGCCAAAGACATGGTCAAACATTTTATATTCTAAAAAAGAAAGTTCTATCAAACTTCTTTTTTTCTTTGAGAGGGAGGGAGGGTGTTATGGATATGCCCATCCTTATAAAAGACAGTTAATTAACTAGACGTTAGTTGACCACTGAACACTTAATAAGTACTTGTGATCAATTAGTACTTACTTGTTACTTAGCAATGAGTGAGCTATGATGTAATTTAGTAATTACGTAAACATATTATATATAGAATGAAGTATGTTACTATAATTATATGCTGTAGAAACTATATAAGCAGCCATCAACAGTTCTCAGGCGTGCATGTGTATGAGAGTGAGGTATATGTATCAAAGTGGTTACGAAGTCAGTCCTGGAGTTCCTGCCGTTGGTTTTATTATTCCTTCCTTTTCAAGTCCATACGGATTGTTATAACCGTGCCGGAATATAACTGTGCCGGAATCTCCTATTTACTGTTTCGTTGTGCACAGACGACAGATAAGTTTCTGAACTTTAGTTTAGTTGTAATCTTTATATACATTTTCAATATCTGTTCTAAGTTACTTGTTAATTAAATATATAATTGTAAAAACCAAACAGCTGAGGTTACACTTTTTGTTGTGTATAGCGGTCATGTAACACATGTCTGAGATCCTAGATTATTCACTGAATTTTGAAGTACAGCATTTCCAGTATGACAGGTGGTTGTATAAAGTGGTGAGCGGCGCTGTCAATACCGCGCGTTCCTCTAACTGCTCGCCAGCTCGCGCGTTAGATACAAAAACTTTCTCACCTACTTACTGGCAATGGAAACACCATTTTCTACTTGATCCAGTTAGCCAGTTTGGTTGGCCAGATGTCTTTATTACAATCATTCGAATGGACCTTTCCTTTTTCAACATGGTTGGAAAATGCCAGCACAAAGACTGGTAAAGGGCCAGCGCAAATGGCCAGTTTTGAAACAATGCGTATTGCCAGTGTACTGGAGCAAATCGTGAGAGGTTACCTTTGGCAGCAATAGTGATAGATGATCTAAGCACGTTTTTAGCTACAACAGACTCGCCACTAAGTCCAATGTAAAAACATATTTTTATCGTTTCGAGTTCCAACAAAGAGGTACAGTCCACCTCCATTTGCTTGTTTGGATTCATGACATCACTAAAGTACAACACAAATTGATTAGAGCTGATATTCCGCATGATCATGAAAATTTAGCTTATCTAGTCCACAAATTACAGACGTCAAACGAGCATGCACACTCTTTGAAACTTCAACCTCAGGATTCGTATTTTTCCACGAATGAAGGTTCAACCTCTTTCAATTTAAAACATCCAGCAAAAGAATTTGCATTAAAGTTGCGAGCATACATCTCCACAATAACACCAACTCTACAATGTAAAATGGATTTCCAAACAACAGATGGGAAATCTATGCTTTTACGATATGTCTCATTATATGTCACCTAGACACATGATACAATTAACATTGATAGTTTATACTCGTATGAACTGCAAGGCAGCTATTAGGCATTGTAATATTCAACCACACATTTCCGTAGACAGTACAAGTCTGGCTTGTACCCATTTCCCTTTATTAATATCAACAATCGTCCGCATGACGTCATTGGGACATGACATCCCTCCTCTTCTTACATCTGTTAGTCTGTAAATTAATGTAACTTAATATAAACAATATTTCTGACTAATTTATTAGTTCTGGTAGGAGTTCATATAGGTAAAATGTTACGACTTATGCTGCGTATTGTTCCCATAAAAGATTGGTAAGTGTCCCTCTCGGAGTGGTTATCTTCTTTCCTCCACTTGTCCTTCTGGGTCTGGTTCAGGTGGATCATAATGTAGGTCTCTTCAAATCCGTCATCATCAGTTTCATTCGCTGGAAGAGTGGTCTTCAATTGCTTGAAATGCGTTGAGTTTCTTGTCACCCGATGACCTTCGTTTTCCGCCGTGATCCTAGATCCCTTCTTTTCCACAATACGGGAAGGTTGATGATTGTATGGAGCTGTTAATTTTGTTTCTTTTGACTTATCAGTACGACATCCCCAGTCTTGAGGGTTGATGGCGCGTGGCTTTCCCCCGATGATCGGCATAGACTTTCATCTTTTGTTTTGCGTTGTCGTCCCGAGATCGTAACGGTTGGTTGTCTACCGTTTCCATGACTTGCGGTAGCTTTATTTTCATCTTTCTATTGAACATTAGCTCGTACGGGAAAACTGTGTGGTGCTGTGGGGTGTTGCCTTGTAATTCCGAAGGAATCTATACAGTTCCTGTTTGATATTCTTCTTCTCGATGTGACTGGCTTGGACTGCTTTCTTTCGCGTCCTCATAAATCGCTCGCTTTCGGAGTTAGCTTGTGGATGTAACGGTGTTATCTTCCTGTGCTGGAATCCTAGTTCCTTGGAAAAATTGGTGAACTGCTCAATGTTGAATGGGGGTCCATTGTCTGTTTTGACCACACAAGGAATCCCCAGAGAGGAGAAAATCCTATCCATTTGTGGGATTACTGTCTGCAGCAGTGGAGTTCACAATAGCCACTTCTGGAAAACGGCTGAACTCACAGATCATGACGAGGAGGTAGAACCCAGTTGGGAATGGGCCACAGAAGTCCATTAAGAATTCCTGTCATGGTCCTTTCGGTCATTTGGTCATTTGTAAAGGCTCGTGCGGTGCCGGTGTCGTGCTAACAGTTGCTTGACAAGGAATGCAGTTTGCCATTAGGTTGTCCACCATTCGATCAATCCCCGTGAACCACACTTTTTCTCTGGTGAGTTTCTTAGTTTTCACTGTGCCTTGATGGCCTTCGTGTGCAATTTTTAATGCTTGTTCGCGCAAGGTGGCTGGTAGTACTAGTTGAGTTCCACGCAACAGCAGGTTCTCATCTGTGTTGATGGTCAGCTGTTCTTTGATGTGAGTCCCTTTGTGATACTGAGGGATCATCTTTTCTGCTCTGCATGATTGTATTCCAGTTGTTATGGCGTTTGGCTTGAATGCCTTTCTGAAGTGTGATGTCGTTTTTTGTTTCCACTGTACTTTGTCCAGTGTGATGGCTTTTGGAACTGCGTTTATGGCGATGAAATCCATGGCGATGAAATCTACGTAAGCTTCGGTGGAATCTTAGATTGTGGGAGGAACAGGTTGCCGGTGGATTTCCGGACATAAAATCTGCAGCTGGATTTTGCTTCCCAGGATTGTAGTGCATTGTGAAATTGTACTGTTGCATTTTTAGACGCCATCTTAAGAGATGGGGAGGAACTTGTGATCTCGGGTTGTTGAACATTATGACCAGCGGTTTATGGTCCGTGATAATTTTAAAATCTGGCAAACCATACAGAGATACAGATGAAATCTCTCGGTTGCCCCGGCGATGGCGAGGCATTCACGTTCATTTGTGAGTATCTTCGTTCAACCGGTGTCAGGGTGCAGCTGGCATAGCACAAGATGTTTTCTTTTCCATTTTTGGTTTCCTGGGTGAGAATTTCCCCAAGGCCTACCGGACTGGCATCCACGATGATGCGCACTTTTAATTCAGGGTCGAAGTAGGCCAAGACTCCCTTGAGAGCAGGTCCTTCAGGTGGTTGAAACATGCTGCTTATTCCCATCGTGCGTTTGGTTTGGTTAACTCCCATAGGGGGCTGCTCTCGTGGCGAAATTGGGCATGTATCGAGAGCAGTACTGTGCCATACAAGGGAAGCTTGTGCAGCTAGATGATGCGTTGGTAGGTGGCGTTGCTTCTTTAAGGGCACCGATTTTCTTTGGGTCGGGGGACGTTCCCTGTGGTGAAAAGAGTGAGCCAAAGAATTCCAGGGTCGTTTTGTTGAACTTGCAGTTGGAGCGATTCAAGGTTAGCTTTTCCTCGCTGAATCGTTGTAGCACAGCTTCCAGGGCGCGATCGTGTTGATCTTGGTCAGCACCAAAGATGATTATGTCGTCGCTGATGTTTCTCGCTCCATTAATGCCTTGGATAATTTGCTGAATGGCGTTCTGGAATATTTCAGCACTGCAAGTCGTACCAAAGTTCAGTCGTGTACACCTCTTTAGGCCTTTATATGTTGAAAAAGTAGTGATATACCAGGATTCTGGGTTCAGTTCGAGTTGAAGGTAACCGTGATTCATGTCTAGCTTACTAAAGACTTTGTCCCCGTTTAGCTTGTGCAGTAATTCTTCCATTGTTGGTGTTGGTGTTGGATGTTTCTCACGTGTCATGGCTTTATTAGCGTCCCTTATGTCGACACAAACGCGAACTTGGTCAGGATTTTTTGGTTTGTTTCTAACCACCAGCTGTGACACCCAGAGTGTTGGGCATTCTGTGTTCTTGATGATGCCCAGTTTTTCTAGTCGGTCTATCTCTGCCTCGGTCTACTTTCGCAAGTGGAAGGGAATCCGTCTTGATTTTTGCGTGACTGGTTTAACCGATTTATCGATGTGTAAAGTCGCTTGAAATCCGGCGAGTTTGCCAAGACCATGGAATACCTTCTCATGCTTCTTCAAGATTTCTTGTTGGCGTGATGTTAGTTGACTGTCTTCAGTGCGAATGGCATTTGCTGTGTGTTCCGTGTTTATTTGGACAAGTCCTAGCTCTGAAGCAGTTTTAAATTACATCAGCGAAACGTGTTTCCCTTTTACGACATGAAAAGTGGCCACAGTAATCTTGTCTTTCGTATGTACTTCGGTAGTTACTTTCACGTGTAGCGATATCGGGGTCGTTGAGCCATAGGGAAGGATTCGTTCCTTGGATTTGACCAGTTCTATGTTTTTGGCGGTTTTCTTGACTGTCTCGAAGGTGTGTTCGTCTAAGGTGTTTACAAAGGCCCCGGTCAATCATCATGGTCATTTCCGTCGAGTCGTTCAAGCTCACTTTCGCTTCAAGTTCTATTGGGCAGGAGATACTGTTTATTTTGGTTGGAGAAAATAAGTAATCTAGTATTCTTCTTCTGACGAACTAGGCGTTGACCCAGTATTGTGTGGTTTTTGTTGTTCTGATGTGGCTTAGCTATCCTTTTGAACGCTGTGGAGTGTGTTTTGTTTTGAATATCGAGTCTGGCGTTGTTCTTGTTGTCTTTCGCGGTGTCCGACAGCACCGAGCAAAATGATTGTTTTTCCCGCAGTTTCGGCATCTTTCCCCTCACTGGGCAAGAATTTCGTCCATTTTGGTGTGGAATTTCGCCACCACAGTTAAAGCAGACTTCTTGGTTCGCTAGTGTTGTTTTGTGTGTTTGTTGGCTCTGTTCTTGGCGAGGTCTGACCTGGTTAAGATTAACCGTGGCGTCATTGAAGTGAGAGCGGTGAGGGTTTTTGTCTTTCCTGATCGTTGAAGCGTGTAGCTCTGATATTTCCTGGCATCTGCCTTCAGCGAGAAATTGTTGTAGTGTCAGCGACGGTTCACGTAACTTTCTCAGTTTCGATGGTAGACGCCGCCGACGGGTCAATTCGAAGGCGGATAAGTTTCTTGTCCTGAATTACTTGATGATGGGCAAGCTTTCTTGAGATTTCAGAGTCAGCCAGAAATTTCAGATGTATAAGATCAAGGAAGGAAACCAAACTGGCGAGGTTGGATTGGAGGCTTGTGGACTGAGAGATCAATTAACGAATTCTGGAGGGTTTGATCGAGATTTCTTCATCAAGAAGACATCTTTGGTATTGGCGGTAGGCAGTCGAGTTCTGCAGGTTACGGTTAGCTAATTTGAAGTTCAAAAAACGAGGAACGGCTTCATCTTTCTTACATTTTGGAAGGAACTTGAGATCTAGTTTGGCCTTGCTGAGCTTCAGTTCGGCACATTGAAACTTTAGAAACGCGGACAGCGATCCATTATAGTTGTATCTTTTCCTCAAGATTTCAGCGATGGAGGTACCAGGCGGGAAACGTAGTTGGGTGATAAATATTATTGCCCAGCAGATAACTTTTAAAAAGACCATATCAAACACGAATACATTGAGAGAAGGCTAAATATTTTAATAAAAACTAAGTAGTGATAAATAATAAGAGATTTTTTTAATGTGTAAGAGTCTGGACCTGAGTAATTGACCAATGAGGTTTGAGTTTATTTTTTGTTGACAAATCATAAAAAAGTTAAAAGTTTGAATATAATCATTTGGACGGAGAGTAGGTGTTGGCTCCTAATTATAAATGGAATTTTTAGTAGGCCAGGAGGGGTGGGATGGCTTTTTTCGAAAATCGGAAAAAATTATTGAAAATGTGGGAAAAAGTGAAGTGAAATGTGTTTAAGGGAGACACATTCACTTTTTTCTGACCCGAGCGGTGTATGCGTTGAACACATACCATGCATATTTTTTAATTTTTAGAGGGAAAAAAAAAGTACAGCTTTTTTTTTATTTTAGAATTTTTGTAGAAAATTTTGTAGAAAATTTTTTTAAGAAAAAAAATATTTTTTTAACCGTTAAACCGGCGGAGTTGTTGACTGCCAGATCAGTCATTTATGTTTGATGAAAACTGTACATGTTTACCGTTGCGTTTTCTTTGTTTCTTACAATTACTACTCGTTTACCGTTTGGAACGAAAGATATATTAATTTCGCATAAAATACGATAGGAATGAACAGGATTTTCCCTCTCTAAATTCGCAGTGACATATGAATGGGTATGTTTACCGTGAGATATCGAGAAGTTGATGAGGGCCGTGTAACCGAAGCTGCATAAGCAGAAACGATACATTGCAGTTGTAATATAATAGTTCATAATAAATAAATGCACAATAAATGTTTGGTATAAAGTATATGGCATAATACTTAATTATTTTCAATACTTAATTCTTATGCCATTTGAATTTAAAATTCTTTTTACTCGCTTAGATTAATGTATGACGTAATCATGAAGGAGTACGCAAATTATTAGTTTTTTTGTTTATTTTTATTTTATTTAACGGAATTATAAGGAGTAACGGATTTTATATCAATCAATGAAATTTTAGCCGAATAAACCCACCAACAGTGAGGGAAATGGTGTTATTCATTGACGCGGTTATTGTCAGACAATCCTGGCCAAAATTCACTCGGACAGTCGCGTAAAAAGAACTTAACGCATCAATTTCTAAGATTGTGTTCCAAAGACATCGCCCCCCTCTCCCCCAGTTCAATGTTGGTTAGAAAATGAAATGCAAAGTATGTTCAGTGCAATTGTTTTATCAACATTGGATGGGGGGAGCGGGGGAAATGATTTTCCGAAGGAAATTTGATTTCAGACGTCATTTAAAGCAAAGTGTCCGAGTGATTTTGACCAGGATTGTCTGAAAATATCAACTTGAAACAAACGTGTTTTTCCTCTGTTTAAATGAATCAGAATCGTGTAAAAAATTACATATTACAATTAAATTATTACAGAAACAACTCATGTAAAATGTTTGTAAATATTTCTGATCTGCGGTGAAATCTGTTGATGTATTCGCCTAATAGGGGAGTTCAAGGTTCTTTTCGCCATATTGCAAGGGGTGCAAAACCATTGGAGCGAGCGCGCGGCCATTCCTATTTATCCTTGTTAAAATCATGGCGAAACTCGTGAAGCAAGAAGGATATCGCTTCGGTTTTTGTCGAATTCGTCTTTAATCGTCTTTTGGATAGCTTTTCTGTGGTCTGATATGTTCGTTCTTTGATTTCAGACCATTATCGCTGATAACCATCGCGTAGAAACGCTATAATACGAAAGTTTCCTCAACTGAGGGGTGGCTGCGCCATTGTGGCAGACACGGGATGCGGCTGTTTGTCTATTTTTATAGCGGAGACAAAACGCCTCGCTGTGTAGTGGGATACTGCGATAACAACAAACGCAGTCAATGTTGGGTGAAGAGGTATTATCGTAACATTTTGGTCCTTAATAAGCGGCCAAATCACCAGATTTCGGCAGAAACTTGGCGTAAGCAAACATTTGTCTAGAATATCCGTAATCAGCCTTCAATGCCAATGGTTTCAAATTTCCCAAATAAAATTGCTTCGTTCTTCAAAATATTTACACGTTTAATTCGACAAAAATACAATCAATATGTACGATTCTATCTTTATGCTTAATAGTTAGACTTAAACTGTATTTAACTATATTTTGCCCTGTATATGCCAGTTAAGAACGTGTATATATAGAAGTAAACAAGCGTAACCCAAAACGTATCCCTTTCCTGCGAGAAGGCGATATACATATAAATACACTTCGTTTCATGACTTCAGATGACGAAGATGAACTCTGGTTACTTACGTTACTATACGCTTGAAGTTCGAGTGATTTACAAGAGAGTTGGAGGTAAAGTTTTACATTGCGTTACTGAAATCGTCACTCAGTCGTGCCCGTCATAACAGCGCAGCCACCCCTCAGTTGAGGAAACTTTCGTATTATAACGTTTCTACGCGTTGGTTATCAGCGATAATGGTCTAAAATCAAAGAACAAACATACCAGACCACAGAAAAACTATCCAAACGACGATTAAAGACGAATTCGACAAAAACCGAAGCGATATCCTTCTTGCTTCGCGAGTTTTGCCATGATTTTAACAAGGATATATAGGCATGACCGCGCGCTCGCCCCAATGGTTTTGCACCCCTTGCAATGTGGCGAAAAAAACCTTGAACTCCCCTATTGCCATCCTCAGAATGGCGTGGTGGACGATCGGGAGACGGAGATGATGGCGGTGAGATGGAAGATTATTTCCTTCAGTCACCAAATTCCGCCAGATCGTCAACAGCATATCCCACCCTGTGCAAAGTGCTTTACTACATTACTTCCTTTGTAAATATTTATGACATTTGTTATAAACATTCAAAGAAATAGACATTTCCACATATTCTATCGTTAATGATTAAAGCTGTTCTTTATTGAACACAGGAATGTCGAGCAAATAAACACACACACACAGCAGTTTCGTGAGAGAAGGGGTTTTTTTGGGGGAAGCACTTCTATAGTGTAAAATTATGGTCAAGCATCATCCCACAGACTCATTCTTTATACATGGCCTTAGATTGTTGTCCAGGGGTTATAATCCCCATTAGGACTCTGCTAATGCGCACACGCGCATATATACGCACACGCGCATGTACTGCCAAATAGGTAGCTAGCCTATAAGACATCAACCTGACCAACCGTACACACAGTTGGACAGTCCTTACGATTCGACTGATCTATAATTACAATCAATAGGCTGAGTCTATGGGCTTGAACGTGACAATCAGGAGCGCTTCATCCCCAAAATACACAGAATGTGTATACCCCATAGACGCATAACCCTCCCCCCGAAACGAGAATTTTAGTCATATGGACATACAGACATATGTACACATATGTACATATAACGACTTTAGGCGTGTATGAGGAACCTACTCTCTATATGGTAAATATTTCGAAACGTCGGCCAGTGTGGCTGATACATGATAAGGTAGATGTAGATGTCTTTATATATCGTTCAAAACAATCTGATGACCAACGTCCTAATGTTTTGATAAGCCAAGCAGGCAATATCTCATTGCGTTTACCCGGAATGTGCGTTGCACGAATGTAGATATTATATCGCAAAGTTAGTAGTATTAGTTGGCGGAGCAAATCCATAACCTCCATAACCATAACCAAAGAGCTAATCCTTTATTGTAATATGACAATCATGGCAAAGTTAATAAATAAAAAAAACAAAAAAACTCTTGGAATTTTGGAACATTTGCTGTTGATCATGTTGACGACAGCTTCGTTATCGCACTTAAATTTAATACGTTGGTCTCGAAGAAGGGCCCCCCAAATCTGACATGCAACTACAATAGCGAAAAGTTCTTGCCATGCAATACTTATACCAGGTACGCCTAGGTGTTGGTGGGAGTGCCATTTTCCCTTGAACCATTTAGTACCAAATATACCACCATAGCCTAGCTCCCCAGAGGCATCAGTATATAACGCTAAACTATCTGAATCCTACCATTCCCATGACAGAAAGAAATTCGTTCCATTCCAGTTCAAAATAAACTGCTTCCACATTTCAAGATCTTGGAAGAAACCCTTGTTCAGTTTTATATAGTGATGTTGCTTTTTCACGTTCCTTGTTAAGGCAATCATGTTTTGTAAAAAGGGTCGTCCAGCCGGGACAACTTTACACGCAAAATTTAGAGTGCCTATAAGTGATTGTAATTCCTTTAACGTACATGATCGCCTATGTTGAAATTTATCGAAAATTTCCTGTAAGCGTTGAATCTTGTCAGCAGGGAGACGTGCCTGCATTTTTAACCGTGTCTAAAATTATACCCATGAATTCAATAACTTGCGACGGGCCTTGTGTCTTGCCAGAAGCGATAGGAATTTTAATGTTTTGGAATATAAGTAGCATGGCGGATAGACTTTGTTGACAGATACTGTCATAAGGTAAAGTGGCCGCTTTAGGTTCAATGATCAAAAAATCATCAAGAATATGGCATGCAAATGAAATCTGACATTTGCGTAACAAAATCCACTCCAAGGCTTCAGAAAGTTGGTTAAAGATAAATGGGGCACTCCTAAGACCAAAGGGCAAAACATTGTCGTAATAATATTTTCCCTCCCAACACATACCTAGCAATTCGTAATCGTCCGGATGAACCGGTATTAGTCTAAAAGCAGATTCAATATCGGTCTTGGCAAGGAAACAGCCTTGGCCAAAGCGCTTAATTCCTTCGATCGCATCATCTATAGTAACGTACTGGAGACTGAAATCCTCTTGCAAAATTGAATAATTAATGCTGGTCATACCTGATTTCCGAAATGAAAGGTGAAAAATTGTGCGAAACTTATTCGAATTCTTTTTTGGTACCAAGCCAATTGGTGAAACTTGAAAGTTGGAAAATTGCATGTTGCCTCCAGGGTTTGAACTCAATCTCGTTCGCGTGCAAACCGACGATGTTACCAGGAGCAATTCTTGGGAACGACCGGGGAACTTGTGGGTTAAGACGCTCATATAGGTTGAGAAAGCAGTAGTCCACTGTTCCATCTCGGTAATTCTTGCAACAGACTGGGACGATTTTCTAACTTTAAGTACCGAGTTCTCAAGCGTCAAGGTAACAGGCGCATCTTCAGATATATTAGAAAAGTTCCTTGGAAGGAGTTTAGCTAGATCAAAGAACTCACCCGATTGGATCTGCTTCACATAGGCTGCAGGGACGTCGTGAGAGCCGTGTCCGTACGGAATGTTGGTTTCGGCTTGAGGCAAGGTCACGTTGGGGACAGAGGAACTTCCGAGACTTGCAGTTACCGTCTCTTCTTGTTCAGTATCGAGGGTGACGTTGTCAACGCTAAAACCGGTAGTGGGCGCCGAGTTCGTCATGGCTTGAACGGCAGCCCAAGCTGCATTCGTCGCTATTTCGTTGACGGATTGTTCTACGCTTTGAGTCACGATCGACTGGATTTGGGCTATCTGCGCGTCGGTTAATAAGTTTGGAGGTGGTGTTGGCGACGCTTGAATACCCGAGGAACTCGCGGAAGGACTGACAGACGGACTCGCGGTCAAACTCGCTGAGGCGTGCTGTTGTAGTCGGGCGACTAGTGCGTTTCTCCGGCCATGGATAGGCAAACCCTTTTTGGCGCAACGCTGTCGAAGGTTCGCTAGGCTGTTCTCGTCAGTCGACTGTGCCGTTTGTCGTTCTGTAGTTCGACGACGACGAACTGGAGGAATTGCCAAAGCCAATTTGAACGAAAATACTTTCTTTTAGAGCTTTACGCGTTTTGATTGTGCGTGCTATATCTTTGTATAGAGCTCATGTACCAAGTGAAAAGGGTTTAGCGCGCGTTTTGCTTATATGTGAGTCTTTTGAAATGCTATTGGTTACTTTTCCGCCCCAGGAAAATTAGAGATTTAATTGGCTAGAAAGTACTAGTCATTTGTTATTCACGTGCACTGGCAAGCTGGATGAGCAAAAGCAAAAGGACTTTAGAGCCGGTCTGGCGTATATCTGACATGTTGATAGCTTAAATCACCAGAAAAAAACAACTGTTTTGCCAAAACCCAAGACACGCCTTGATAAGAACGTTTCCTCATTAACTTTATTTTATTAATGGCTTAATAAAATGGCTTTATGTGACGTAATGCACGTCATGTTGTGCATCGCACGGTAAACAGGCGTGCACGGTAAACATGCGAAATTTCCCTCTTCATTCAACTATTAGAGCATGAAGGAAGTGTATATATACCGTGTTTTCAGTTTGAAATTGTTCATATACTCGAACTTATTCAATGAAGAGGAAACGTAGTGTGAATAAATGCGCATATTGAGAATGGTCACGGTCAACATTGTAAAATCACATTTTTAGAATAATTAAGAGTTGATCAGTCATTTATGTTTGATGAAAACTGTACATGTTTACCGTTGTGTTTTCTTTGTTTCTTACAATTACTACTCGTTTACCGTTTGGAACGAAAGATATATTAATTTCGCATAAAATACGATAGGAATGAACAGGATTTTCCCTCTCTAAATTCGCAAAGTGACATATGAATGGGTATGTTTACCGTGAGATATCGAGAAGTTGATAAGGGCCGTGTAACCGAAGCTGCATAAGCAGAAACGATACATTGCAGTTGTAATATAATAGTTCATAATAAATAAATGCACAATAAATGTTTGCTATAAAGTATATGGCATAATACTTAATTATTTTCAATGCTTAATTCTTATCCCATTTGAATTTAAAATTCTTTTTACTCGCTTAGATTAATGTATGACGTAATCATGAAGGAGTACGCAAATTATTAGTTTTTTTGTTTATTTTTATTTTATTTAACGGAATTATAAGGAGTAACGGATTTTATATCAATTAATGAAATTTTAGCCGAATAAACCGACCAACAATGAGGGAAATGGTGTTATTCATTGGCGCGGTTATTGTCAGACAATCCTGGCCAAAATTCACTCGGACAGTCGCGTAAAAAGAACTTAAACGCATCAATTTCTAAGATTATGTTCCAAAGACATCGCCCCCCTCTCCCCCAGTTCAATGTTGGTTAGAAAATGAAATGCAAAGTATGTTCAGTGCAATTGTTTTATCAACATTGGATGGAGGGAGCGGGGGGAATGATTTTCCGAAGGAAATTTGATTTCAGACGTCATTTAAAGCAAAGTGTCCGAGTGATTTTGACCAGGATTGTATCATATTATATTAGCATTATAAACATGCCCCCAAGTTTTACATGAAGTGAACTTGTAAAATTCAGATTTTTGTACAACGGTAAACAGGTAAACAGGCGTGCACGGTAAACATGCGAAATTTCCCGCTTCATTCAACTATTGGAGCATGAAAGAAGTGTATATATGCCGTGTTTTCATTTTGAAATTGTTCATATACTCGAACTTATTCAATGAAGAGGAAACATAGTGTGAATAAATGCGCATATTGAGAATGGTCACGGTCAACATTGTAAAATCGCATTTTTAGAATAATTAAGAGTTGATCAGTCATTTATGTTTGATGAAAACTGTACATGTTTACCGTTGTGTTTTCTTTGTTTCTTACAATTACTACTCGTTTACCGTTTGGAACGAAAGATATATTAATTTCGCATAAAATACGATAGGAATGAACAGGATTTTCCCTCTCTAAATTCGCAGTGACATATGAATGGGTGTGTTTACCGTGAGATATCGAGAAGTTGATGAGGGCCGTGTAACCGAAGCTGCATAAGCAGAAACGATACATTGCAGTTGTAATATAATAGTTCATAATAAATAAATGCACAATAAATGTTTGGTATAAAGTATATGGCATAATACTTAATTATTTTCAATACTTAATTCTTATGCCATTTGAATATAAAATTCTTTTTACTCGCTTAGATTAATGTATGACGTAATCATGAAGGAGTACGCAAATTATTAGTTTTTTTGTTTATTTTTATTTTATTTAACGGAATTATAAGGAGTAACGGATTTTATATCAATTAATGAAATTTTAGCCGAATAAACCGACCAACAATGAGGGAAATGGTGTTATTCATAGGCGCGGTTATTGTCAGACAATCCTGGCCAAAATTCACTCGGACAGTCGCGTAAAAAGAACTTAAACGCATCAATTTCTAAGATTATGTTCCAAAGACATCGCCCCCCTCTCCCCCAGTTCAATGTTGGTTAGAGAATGAAATGCAAAGTATGTTCAGTGCAATTGTTTTATCAACATTGGATGGAGGGAGCGGGGGGAATGATTTTCTGAAGGAAATTTGATTTCAGACGTCATTTAAAGCAAAGTGTCCGAGTGATTTTGACCAGGATTGTATCATATTATATTAGCATTATAAACATGCCCCCAAGTTTTACATGAAGTGAACTTGTAAAATTCAGATTTTTGTACAAAGCCCGGATAGCTTATGTGGTGGATAAATCCTAGCTAGAGAACCACCATAGTGGTGCTTTGAACAACCACATTTAACTTTTACCCACTGAACAGCACTATCAGATACTGTACATCACTAAATATTCAGTGGATAAAATTTTATATTAGGTTGTTCAAGGCATGATTAGTGCTGTTCTTTAGCTAGAACTTATCAACTAGATAAGCTATCTTGGCTTTGTACAACTCACCCCCAATCATATACATCATGTAGATTATTTTTGTGGATACACCATGTAAAATATTTATTTGCTAAGCTTTCAGCCTGTTGACTCAGGCCGAAAGCTTAGCAAATAAATATTATTTTTTCATGGTGTTTCCACAAAAATAATCTATATTACATCATCATCATGAAAACTTTCATAGAATTAATCACCCCAGATAATCAACATTGTGTTCCAAAACAACATTTTACCTGCCATAAATATGCTGTCAGTGGCATTCAAGTGTAATGCACATGTATCACTAATATTTTGTGATTCTGCTAGTATTTTAAATAAGACAGTACAACAATACTCAGTATTGTAGTGTCAACAGATATATTTCTTCATTTCAAGGCTTTCAACATATTCAAGGCTTTAAGTTTCCCAACAGTTCACAATAGCTTTACAACAATTTATCAAAATATACAATTGGCGGCACTTAGACACTAGATTATAGAATGTTTTAGTACTTTTACAAGAGTCAGACTTCTGGTGTATCTACTATTCTATGGTAAGACCATTGTACCAGCTCTGGTGTGCACAAACTTTGGTTTCTTAATTTCATTATACAGGATATTGAACAAGACCTAAAACAAGTAAACAAAGCACCAAGTCACGGTTTTGTAATGTCTATGTAACAGCCAACATATTTTGTTTAAATTAAACTACATTAAACTAACCTTATTTATACTGGATAACTCTATCAGTTATATCTAAACTGTTATCCTCAGAGGTCCAGTAAGGGCCCACCCTCATTGGTCCATTGTTACTACAAGAGGAGACCAGAGTACGGAGTACCTAGAGGAAACCTGTGGTATTTGGTAGAGTCAAACTGGAAGCACTCCTCACATGCGGCCGAGGTGAATTATTTTAATCAGATAACTGCACCGTGGAGTATCGAACCCAGCTCGCAGAGGTGAAAGGCACGTGCACTAACCACTGTGCTACCAACACCCCATAGCATAAAGCATAACTTTCTTATAGACGAAATCGGAGTTTCAACTGTGCAATACAAACTGAGTCGGGATAAAACGTAGTTCATTTATAACACGAGGCTGAAGCAGCCGTAGTAAACATAACATTTCTGATTTCAGAAACTTTTTATTGTTTAGGTATTCTATGAGGATAAACTTTGCTTATCGATTATCCTTGACAATAATTCTAAACGTAGTGTCTAAAAATAATGAACTCAAAACCATAGTTACCCGAAAACGTCTTTTATTTACAAAGAAATATCAAATTGCTCAAAAATAATTTATATTCTGTACTATATGAAGTACTGCGAATTACATAGTCTCCCCATTCTTCTATAGCGCGGTTAGCATTGCTTAGCAACACTCTCTCTATATATTTTATAAAAGGTAGGCAAGTAAATGTCAAACTTTAGACTATATGTAAAATGAAATCACAAAATACCCGTACAAAAACGTTTAAATTCACAGAAAAAACTAAAACCATCATGATGAAAATTACCTAAATAACTTATACATTGCATATTTTCTATTAAAAACAACATGACAACAAGCGAATTTTGTAAAAATTCATCACATTTTGCATGAGTTTTGTCTGAAACTATGCGGGATGCAAGCTGCCTGCCTTACATCACAACTAAGAGCTATCTGATTGGCTAGCTGAAGTCCTAAAATTTTTCCCGCCAAACGGAAACCGGGGGGGATTTGAGAGTTTGAAAAACTAAAAAGGACTGAAATAGCAACGCGACGGAAATTTCAAAGCCGAGAAAGACAGCTTAATTTTTTAAAAGAAAGTACAAGCTCCTAAAAATGTGAGGCGCTCTCGGAGAAGGTTTTTTTGACGACTTTTACCGGTAAGTAGCTTGTTTTGTTGTCGTTCTTAGCATTTAAAACAACACATATGTGATAAAATTTTATTAAAACATTGTTTAATAATTTCAGTCAGTCATATTCAGGATGGACGCCGGCGAGAACACAAAAAAGAATGGGTTTTGCTCAACAGCTAAGTGTTTTGAATGGTAAGTTTAGTTAAACTGCAATTATGAAAACCTCTCGGCTTTATTAATTGCCAAATGGTTTTGTTCTTGAAATTAAAATTCATAAAATTTTGCAACTATGTTGAAAGCCAAAGCCTTCGTTCATGTTCATGCTTACGGGTTCAGTCCGTCATGTTTATCGCCCTATATAATGCTCTGAACTTCCGAAAAATACTAATATCTACGCTGTATAGAATGCACAGTGGCGGTCCTAGGTCAAGCTTTAATAAAATCCGCCTTTCTGACAACATTGTACAACAAAACAAAGCTAGTATGCACGTAAACTACATAATATAGCTTGTGAAAGTACTCCGCGAGTCTCGTTCTACTGAATTTCCCTTAAGTTAGGTCGAAGTATTTTGTTTTTACGTATTAACTTGGGCTCGAGAGAAAGTTTTTAGCTCTCAATATAAGTTTCAAACCGGAAAGAACTAGGTTTTAGGCCTATTTAATGCTAAAATACAATAAATACAGCAATCAAGGCAGGTCTACTCAAGTACTACTGTATACGTTGTTTTTGATGCACTTTATGCACGAATCCCATAGACACAGCTTTTATTCAAGATCCCCTTTCCTTCGAAAGGAATTGAATGATTCCCCACTATAAACTTGCTCTGAGCTTTATTAATACATGTTGAACTATTAAGAGACTATCTCCCTAAAAACCGACCAACGGTTTTTGAAGGCAAAAATGAATTTCCTTTGTTTTCCCCCCATTATTTACCTTTACCTCACTTACTATTAAACCGCTATAAAAATTGCCACTTGATAATTTGTTCTTCATTTTTGACACATTTTTTATGCTTCGGCTGGAACGGCTAAGATTCGAGCGGAAATGAGAGCTGACAATACCTCGAAATGATCTTGTTATTTCTCCACCAATTTAGGGCCTGTTTACATGAGGGAGGGTGCCCCTTCCTAGTAGGGTTTCCCTACCTGGTAGAGTTTCCCTTCTCCTTTGTATTACACGGTTTGTTTTACAAGCGAGGTAGGGTGCCCCTAGGGGTAGGGTTTCCCTACCTCCGTGGTAGGGAAACCCTACCTAGTAGGGCCAAGTTTTGTTTACATAAGCCCATGTGAAAGCTCAAGATAGGGTGTCCCTAGGGGGTAGGGTTGAGTTCGTGTGTTCTCGGGTGGCAAGCCTGCGAACCCAGACGTATTTGCCGCAGCAAACGCGCGAAAATGTTAAACTGATCGAGCATGGCTTCGCGCGGGTATAAATCAGGCGATGTTTTTCGTCGACATCAGCTAGAGAAATTCATACACCCTCAACCAGAAGGGTCTGAACCCGTAGAAGAAAGTGACAGCTTGTCCTTGGAAGATTCAATTCCGATAGAAACGTTGTTTTGCGAAGAAAATGAGACGGAGAATATCAATCATGGCGGCGAGTCTACACAACAATGTACACAACAATCCCGAACGACTATGGCTCGCAAACGAAAAGCGGAGCCTGCCAAAAAATCGACTACCAAGAAGGCAAAGACTACAAAGAAGTTTTCATGGACCACGGAGAAGGTTGAAGTTCTTTTGAAATACATAAAAGAGTACAAAACTACGTGCGATTTTAGAGGAATCGACTTTGAAGCCTATCTGGCGAGCATGTATACTGAAGTACGCAGATGCATGGCGCATGACTATGCTTGCGATTTTGGCCCACCACAAGTTACGGAGCCAACACCTAGTATCAAAGACATGAACAAGGAACAGTACGATGCTTATACAAAGGAAAATGAGGCCCAGAAGCAGCTCATTAAAGGAGGTTACCAGAGAATAAAGGAGAAGGTCAAGGCCTTGCGGCAAGACTACCGCAACGCGGTCAATCGAGGAACAAGAAGCGGCAGCGGGAGAATGGTCCAGGAACACTACGATCTCCTCTCTGATATTTGGGGAGGATCTCCAGCAACGACCTCCTTATGTTTTGGAGTCGATGGTGACTCGATGGGAGCAGAGAACCTTGAGGAGAATGACGACAACTTTCATGATTCTCCAGACAGTCTCGAAGGTAAGGTAATGTTGGGCAACACAATGGGACGTTCCATTGGGGGGGGGGGGGGGGGGCTGCAAAAATTAATGAATGTCCCAAATGGGGAAGGCATTGGTAAAATTGAAAGACCCAAAATTCATTTTTATTATTCAGATATGCCATAAAATCAACTCCTATACTCCTGAACCAATCCGAATATATTATATAAGCCCCTGAGGATGAGGCTAGAATATTTAGGATCTACATTGTCTTATTTTAGCTCATGCCCTCAATATTATCATTTGCACATTGAGTAATTGCTGACAGAAGTTGGACTTAAAAGGCACAGCCTCCTATAATGCCCCTTCTTATATTTCAGAATTTCATGGTATGTATATATTTTTTCCAGACTCAGTTGCAACTGACACGACTGATGATTCCCTAGTCACAGTTCCAAGCAAGCAACCGAAGGCATCTGTTTCCAACATACCAAAACTCGTAGACAATAAAAGAAAACATATGGAGAAACGTCTATCTCAAGCCCAAAGAGATCAGGTCCTTATGAACAGTGCCAAGGAGGACTTGTCGATGAAAAAGAATATGTTGGAAGCTTTCGATAGGTCCAACAAAACATTGGAAGACTCAATATCCAAAATGACATCCTGCCTCACCTCACTTGGTGATGGAATTTCATCTGGGATGCAAATGCTGGCAATGGCCTTAACCCAAAATAATCAGCCTCCTGCTGCCCAGCCTCCTGTACACCACTTCCCACCAGGACAAGCACAGCCTCATAATTATCCAGTACAGTATGGCAGATTCAATGCACCACCTTATCAGCAGTTTCAAAATGCTGATCGGCCCTCCACAAGCGGCCCTCAGGTAAATTTATCTGCTATCCATGGAGTCATCACAGCAGCCAATCACACTTTGTATGATGGTGATAACAATGGAAACATGTATGGCACCAAATCTTAAAAAAATTAATCTGCTAGACACCAATCTAATTTAGGGACCGGTCATTATTTATGGAGGGGGGTGGGGTAAATAATTTACTTGAAAGAAAAAATTACCTTTGAACCGCCCTTTAATTAAGGCCTACAAATTTCAAGTGACCCCCCAGAAAATTGCTTTTACTTTTGGTGACCCCCCCTCAAAAAAAGCACAGTATAATACTGTACTGTTATTTATTAAAGAGCACACAGCAGTAACCAGTCTATAGGTGATGCTGATAATGATCAGGGTTATGAACTGGACCATAAATCTAAACCTTGTCTGATCTGACAAATGAAGAAGTACTGAAAATGTGTGGCAACTTTAATACTCAATTATTGTTTTATACTTAGTTGTTCTACAAAAAATGTTAATGAAGGTTGTTCTACAGAAAATGTTAGACTCTGTTCAATCAAATTCCCACTGCAAAGCAATGATTTAAAAAATGGAATTTGTTTTTCAACCCCCACTTTAAGGGCTTAAATGAAACATGACCCCCCCTTTTTGTAAATTAAATACTTGTGACCCCGCTCATTCCCCCCCCCCTCCATAAATAATGACCAGTCCCTTACTAAAATTTTAGATAATGTTCCTGTTAATCAAAGTATAAGGGTGTCAGCAAGAGAAAAGGAAGATGGAGGCCTCATTGTTTCTTTAAAATGAAGGCCTTGTTATTTAGTTACATGTTATATTTTGAATACTTTGAAAAGTATTTAGTTTTGATTAAAAAAAACTGCATTGACATTAAACACACACTTGAGACAATTATAAATATTTCTAGAACAATATCTTGAGACAAATATTTCTAGAACACGTCTTGTTAATTAATTAATGAAATCATTCTGTACCAATGCAAATTTGAAAAAAACCACCTTGTTGATTATATTGGTGCAATAAGCTAGTTTCACAATCATGCACAAATTGCAGCATGTACAGTAAAGTAAAAAGTAGTCCATAACAGATACAGAAGATCAGAGTTGAATGAGTTCCAGTGGTGATACTGATACTTTACTAATTCTCTGTGTGTGACTGAAATTCAACTTTTGCGCCCCCCAAAATCCTAACCCTAAAAAAACTTCCCTGACATTGTAAAATACCCCCAAACTCCAGAAACAAACAAATACACAACGAACTCAAACTCAAACTAAAAATCTGAAGCTTAAAATTCCAAACCCCCAAAATCCTTCACACCTCCCCACCACTGAAATTCTGAGTATCACCCCTGGGGTATGAATAAAACTTCAATGTGGAATATGCTCTCTGAAAAGAAAAGTAAGAACATTTCGAGCATTGGTTCCCTCTGCAGTATTGAAGGAATACAATCGGACAGGAGCATTGTCAGGCTGCAGTCTTTCGAAGGCAACTTGATGAGCTATTGCATCATCTTCCAAACTAGCACCATACTTTTCGCAGAAATTGTGGAGAACAAAGCATGCGTATACAAGGTTTGGTACAAGAGCCAATCCCAAGTCAATTCTCTTATTAAGAATCTGCCATCTTGCTTTTAGCCTACCAAATGCACACTCGATTGGGTTTCTGGCACTTCTCAACATATTATTAAAAATGACTTCTTCATTATTTCTAGCATTTGCATACTCTTTCATGCAGTATGGCAATAGCGGGTAGGCTGGATCACCAAGCAAAGTTACTGGAATTTTGTCATATCCAGGCAGAATTTCTTTGTAAAGCATGGGTAGTTTTTCCTCCCTCAAAAGCCTATTTATTCTTGAATTACCAAAGACCCTTCCATCATGCACACTTCCAGGCCATTTCACCTCTACATCAAGGAACATCACTCTCCAATCACAGACTGCTTGTGTGTTTATGGTGTACTTCTGTTTGTAACTAAAATAGTCATGTGGATTCTCAGTGGGCTGCATAATTCCAATATGGGTTCCATCCACACATCCAAACCCTTGGGGAAATCCATATTTGTTCTCCATTCCTCCCACAAGCAAGGCCATTTCTCTCTCACTCTGAGGCAATTTTATATAGTGTGGCCCCAATGCCCGAGTTATAATTTAATTCGTTTCATACGTCGCAGTATCGTCGCATTTAATTAATTAATTAATTAATTAATTAATTGATTGAGTTAAATTCGTCTGAATTAAATGCGACGATACAGCGACGACGTATGAAACGAATTAAATTCGACTGAAGAGTTAAATTCGTCTGAGACGTTGTATCCGTCACGGTGAGAACGATACAGCGTCTGAAATGCGTGTTCGTTTCAGACGTCGCTGTATCGTCGCATCGAATTAAATGCATAAATTATGATAACATATTTTTTGAGCCAGTGATCAGATTTTTGTTTACTTCGCATGCGTATTGGACGTTTTTGGCGCGATCTAGCGGGATTTTCCTTGCTCGTTACTGAATTAAATTCGTCGCATGAAACAAATTCGAGTTTACGTCGACTTTAACTATGAATTAAATTCGTCTGAATTAAATGCGACGTATGAACCAGGCCTTAAAAGCGATTTAATTTGTTCTGAAGTCTAAAAAATTCTTAAGACATTTAATCGATTCTTCCAGAGTATAAGATGCTGCCACCTTTTCATGCTATAAAAATATGAACAGTACACCGAAATAAACAGAGAAAATGATAAACTTTCAGTTGCTCATGAATTATAATTATTTAATTGTCACTTAGGAGGCTGCGACATGTCTGCTCCTATTGTATATGAGTATATATGAAGAATCGGCTATAGAATATTTAATCATTTTTACCCTAAAAACCGAATAGACCTATAAATTATGTCCCGTTCGCTTTCTAGGGATAAGTTCAAATAAAAAGAAGTTGTTTTTATGTAATATTGAGAAACGAAAACGGCCTTATCTGCAAAGCGTAAGGCATTTCCGGTTCTGACAATGTAAACAAAGTGAAACAATAGCTTAACTTTGAGCGGTTCGTGCGCTTACAAAATACGTTTGCCGACAACTGTTTTTAAAGATTACTAAACTTACGGTATTATATTACGACGAAATACACACGACATTTCCAGGCTAGGTGCCACTTCAGAGAAATCTTAATTTATAAAACTTGACTAATCAGGTGCCGTAAGCGAATTTAAAAAGCAAGTCAAAAGAAAGAGACCATATCTGATACAAAACAAAACAAAGAGCTTGTATCCTTCAACCCAGATGAAACACAAGGTCTATATATTGCACTGCAAGAAAAAAATTTGAAATTCAAATCTAAATTGGTGGAGAAATAACAAGATCATTTCGAGGTATTGTCAGCTCTCATTTCCACTCGAATCTTAGCCGTTCCGGCCGAAGCATAAAAAATGTGTCAAAAATGAAGAACAAATTATCAAGTGGCAATTTTTATAGCGGTTTAATAGTAAGTGAGATAAAGGTAAATAATGGGGGGAAAACAAAGGAAATTCATTTTTGCCTTCAAAAACCGTTCGTCGGTTTTTAGGGAGATAGCCACTTAAAAATTTTACTCAATACCTCTACTCGGCCAATGTAAATATCAGAAAGTAAACTGTCCTCCACATATTATTGCTCCATCAAGGCTACTGTGTTCTGACAAGTTATAATGAAGTAAACTCCAAAAGCATTTTGTACATAAATATGCCCAAAACACGCTGCCCCTGGCCATGCTCTGCTGGTGTTCCAACTCCACTTCATTTTCCATGTTTTCATGCCCACGAGAAATTTCATTGAGGGGTGGGGTTTTGAATTGTAAAGAGGCAAATTAGAGATTATTCATGTATTTCTACATTTGTTATATGTAGGATTGTGGAAAACTATGAGTATCATGTGATTTCGGAAATATCACTATGAATGGAAAATGATATGGACAAAGGCGCAAGAAAAAGCAATTGCATTTGCTAAGACGGGGCATAATCTTTGCATATTTGGAAAAGCAGGTGCGAGGAATTATTATAATTTGAGAATTACGAAAATCTCTGTCATGACAATTACAGTTTATGGCCTGTTTATCGCACTCGTCAATGAATTTAGTAATGAATATTGGTTTGCAATGTATTTTTTCAATAGGTGCAGGAAAGTCAACAGTTATTAAGGAAATTAGACAGAATTTTTTGCAGAGCGGAAAAAGATGCGAGATTGTTTGCTCGAGTGGTGTTGCGTGCAATGTATACGAAGGCCTGGCGACTACTCTTCATTCTTTTTATGGCCTGAACATTGGTGAATTGCCTTCATCGCTTCTCATTCAACGAGCGCTTGAACGCCAGAATGTTGTAGACCAAATAAAATCCCTGGACGCTCTTATATGGGATGAAATTTCCATGTCAAGTATGCGTATTCTGAACATCGTTAATATGCTCCATCAGAAGATTCGCAATAATACACTACCATTCGGTGGAATTCAAGTTATCCTGGGCGGCGATTTCTATCAGTTGAAGCCAACCAAAAGTGTACTAGACTCTGGTGATCAAACTTATAAGTCAATAATTTTTGAGAAAGTCTTTACACATCGTGTTGTTTTGACAAGAATAATGAGGCAAGGTGACACAGAAATGCGATTGAAGGATGCTCTTGATTCATTAAGGTTAGGGAAGTGTGACGATCAAACCGAGGAATACCTTCAGGGATTATCAAGAAGTTGTGAGGACACACCAGTACCACCTGTACACATATATTTTACAAAGCTTCCTGTAGCCGTCCACAATTCACACATGCTGGCAAATCGTCCTGGTCAAGAGCTAAAGTTTCAAAGCAAAGACACTGGATGCAAAGGGTTGCTTAGAGACACTGTTGCCGACGACGTTCTTATGCTGAAACCTGGATGTAAAGTTATGTTGCTCTTTAATATAAATCACAATTTAAAGAATGGAACATTTGGGACTTTTATTGAACCAAGTCAAGACAACAATGGTCTTCTGGTAGAATTTCCAAACGTTGGAGTTGTAACCATTCCGCGCAAAACATGGTACAAGTATAATGCTGCTGGGATTATTCAAGCTAGCCGAACACAGTTTCCTGTCAGCTTAGCATATGCCATCACGGTTCACAAGGCCCAGAGCACTACGGTAGACCGTGTCGTTGTACATTGTTGTCAGGAATTTGATTCGGGTCAAACGTACGTGGCATTATTAAGAGCAAGGAAAGAAAACCACCTGCGAGTAATAGGATTTCAGAAACGTTTTCTTCTGGCACAACCACCGGAAATTGCCCAGATTGTTATTACGCAGCATGGAGACCCTGTTGAAACATTTAAATGCTGTTCTAATGTTGATTTAACGGGCCTTCATTACAAGTTCGATCGTGATATTTATCCGATGACATTATCGTCGGATGAAGATAACTCATTTCGCGTGTCTGATGAGGACATAGCGACTCAGGTAAAAATCGCGAAACAGTATTTCGAAGCAAATCAAGGCAACGAAATCGATTTATGTCACGTTCTCCGTTCCATGACTGCCAGTAGCATTGGTCACAATCGATTGTTCTATCCATCACCTGACTTTTCTATTAAGTCTTTCTTAGAGTCATTAAAAAAAGATTCAAGCACAGATGGATTGAGTGAATCAATTAAAGAAGCAGCAAACTTTGGAATTGAAAATTTAACTAATTTTGATCTACTAGCGAAAGTTTTGTGGTGCACCGTGGCCCATCTTTTTGATGATTTTCTGTCGGAGAATGTCGGTGAAGTGCAATTATGAAGTCGGAATTTTACGCAAGTCACAGCAAGTTTGAACGAGTTGTTTTTAACAAACGAGTATCGTAGTGACATCATGGCGGCCTTCAATATCAAAAAATGGTCGGATATTACCTGTGGTCAACGATGCTTAGGAGTACAGCTTCTGTTCCACATATATCAGTTATCTGTTTCAGAAATACGAAACTCTGTGAAACTACAGGAAATTGAGCAAGTAACAATGAAAGTATCGAATATGGGAGCAGAGGGACACGCGGCAAGGTTAGATATATTGGCGGGTGGGCGATTCGGAAATTGTTGGAAAAGTCACGAAGGTATGCGATGGAAAACAAACATTCTCAATCGAAAGAAGTGATCGAAAAAGTTGTAAAGGAAATGAGGAAAGTCAGCTTGCTGTAAAACAACGTGATCGTGCCAAGTCATGTCCTAAGAGAAACGTCGGAGAGCTCGGAAACATTGCATCTTACTGAATCAAGACAGTACAGAGAACATGGTTTGCTCAATATCAGTGACAGTGCCTATGAATTCTTCATGCTCCTGGAGCAGCAAAGAGTGGATCAGATCAACACTGGTCGATTATCCAAATTAGGAAGCAACATGGTAAATGATGCAGTTGAAGCTATTACGAAGAATAAAGATTTACGAAATTCATTTGTAAATCTTTTCCATTTAGACGAGGTTGGAGATGAGGTAAGTTTCGTGCATACATTTTAACATTAATTAATCAACCTACACAAGTACATCTTGTCCTGAAATGCAATGGATCTAAATAAAGTAAATTATATCCGGATCAAGAAACTTTCATATCGGAAAGAAACTAGAATTCTTCCGCTATTACAACTGTATTATATCTTTTATTTTCCAGGCCATGGTTTCAGAACTATATAGTGAAGTAGGTACTCGCTATATTAAAATGGGCGCTGGACAATTTCTCAGAGATTTTCGGAAAGACTATCATCTAGAAAAGACTCTCGCGCACCGAAAATCAATTATGCAAAAAAAGGAAAGGGCAAGCAAAAGAAAGATGAAAGTACATTTCGCGCAAATTGACCATGACAGCAGTAAAGGTAAAAGAGTCTCTCATCTACGCCTGTCAGCACTAGTGGGGGAATTGAAAGCCGAAGGATTAAAAAATCTTTACCAAAAGAAAGAGCTGCAAAAGCTGTATAACGCATATAATGTGAGATACCTCTCACGATGGAACAAAGACAAACTGGCAAATGATCTTTCCCAAGCAATCATGCGAAACGATGCTATTCCTGCATTTCAGGTCTTGTCGTTTTATCGGGCTGAACTTTTAGGAGAAGAGCAAGCGAACATGGTTCCAAATATTCGCATTAGGCGTTTAGGTAATGGTCTCGCCTATTAACCTGTTCCTAATAATAATTAAATAAAAAGAGTTAAACTGTTAAGAATTCTTTTCACATAAATAATTTAGCTTACATATAATATGACATATTTTTTGGAATAGCATATATATTGTGTATTACCAGCAAAATCATCTTACTACACGGTACAATCATTTCATTTTATATACGTATAATGCTTCAGTCTTGAGAAGATGATTTGCATTACTCTTTTGCCTATAACGTCAGACAAATTTTAGTCTTTTGACTTTTAACCTTGTTTTTGGCAGAGAATAATCTCTCTCTTGGTAGTTCGGTTTAAGAGTTGTTCACAGTTGCACCAGTGTTGCATTTCTTACTGAGCATTCTTTGTCCGAATATTATTGCGTTTTGAGTTCCCTGCGTTAGTAGGTATGACGGATTTTCGTTTTGTCCATTTGCCGCTCTCAGTTGACAAAAATGGTTCTCGACGACGTCTTGATTCAAAATAGCAGGCTTGATGGTGGATCCTGGAAATCTTGTTAGCTTTATTCTCACTAATGAGATCATACCCAGAGTCATTGCTTGGAGATCGAACCAGAGCTTTGGGGATAGGAATTCGTCATTATTTGAACATCCTGATTTCCATTTCGAGAAATAGGATAAAATCGAACGTAATTTCTGCAAGCGAGTGTCATTTGCATCGTAAATTTGGTGTTTGGTGGAAAAGAAGTCCACTATGAAGCTCGTGTGCTCTAAGAACAAGATGACTCCATTTAGGTTTGATGCATGTTGTTTGTCTGCAGTACATTCTACATGATTCTTGTAAGCCTGTGAAAAGAACGACATTATTTAAGTCTTAGCTAACTCTTTCTTGCCAATGACACGAAAGTTGCACATTTACACACTTTCATTAAAAACAACATCTTCTTGTCCAGGACGTCTTCAGCTAAGCCATTTCGCATACGAGAACTTGGTGTCAGCTGGAAATGGTCTTCTTTCAATTTCTCATGAAGAGGGCTTGAGTGAAAAGCTTGATCCCACAAATAAGCGTCTTTCCAATGCTGCCAAAAAATGTACAGCTCACCATTCTTCAAGCATCGTGTTGACCCTGATGGAGAGCTCTTTTCTACGTTGTTACGCAGTTTCTTAATGTTGTGCTAGTGCGATAAAACATACAATCAGGCAAATTATTTTTAAGACAATGTCACCAAGATATTTTTAAGAAATTCTGTATTGCAACATTTATTATAGTTATTCTACGACATACCTTACAGTCCATCTGAAAAACCATAGGATCTTCGGTAAACATGTTATACGCTATAAAATTCATATCAGTGGGACTGGAACTTGTAAAATGCATCTTGAAAAATTGTCGGTTAGACTCTCCACCATCAGAAATTGCGTAATATATACTATAAAAAGAGACGTAAAAGTAAAGATGAATTATTTTTATTGTGAGGCTATTTTTCGGTGACGTCTTAGTTATCCCCAGTTATTATTTTACCTGAAACCAGCTTTTTTCATTTGTAAAACGCCTTCCCAAAATTGAATGTACAACACAGATGGAAGACATGTGGTTGTAGAGAAATGAGCCAATGGAAAACGAAATCCACAATCACTTAGGAAGACAAACTGAAGAAGGTGGGTGGCGACTTGAGACTTCGATTCTGTTCTTCCTATATAATTCAATACAAGTAATAACAGTCAGTTTGTGCTCCCCCCCCATGGCTCTATTTTAAATTAAAAAAATAGTCACCAGTCTCAATAAGCTTCATGTCTTCATAAAGTCCACCGAGTGAAACCAGACCAACAAGCTGGTGTTGTCCATTCCTAACAGCCATTTGTAGATCCTCCTTCCGTTTAAAAATATATGAAGTAGATTAATATATATACGAGCATATCCTGATTAGTTTTCATTTGCCTTATATATCGACTATTACTTCATACCTGGATTTTCATCTCATCTAAAACTAATCCACCCCAATAATCCGCCGGCTTAAATTGTTAGCGTTCTGCTTCTCGTTTGCACCACTGGATCACCTCCTGGTTCCATCCGGCTTCTTGGCCTACGGCGTTCTTATAGTACCTAAACAAATATGAACATCCAATTAATCCATTTTTCTAGTATAGAGTTCTTGTCTAAAAGCGCACTATGCTTTCTGTAGGGAGTAACATCACATAGCTGTTAAAAAAGTGCTTATTACCTGATAAGACGGTTACTTGGAAGAATAATAAACTGGCGTAGTGTGTCCAACACATGTGGATTTTTCACGTACAGATCCAATGCTAATCTGACGATTCTAGAAAGATAAGACAACTTTCTTCAGATTCTTGCACCTTCACATAGTTGCAAATTATATACTTTCATACAGTGACGTAGCCAAAGGGGGGACCCCTTGATGAAATCCTTGGCCCCCTCCTGAAATTCCTTATTTCAGTAAACAAAATCATATAGTTGGCCCCCTTAGCCTACCTTATAAATTTTCCCCGTGACTGGAAAACCTGGCTACGTAACTGCTTCTATAATTATAATACACGAATATAGACATTAAGATGTCGAATTGATGTCGAATTAAGAACTGACGTGAACATAAACCTGGGGTGCCAACGATACCCTTTTGGCGATTTCGTTGCCAATTGCTGCATTTGCACACCCCACAATAATCTCATATCTTCAGGAATCTTTGACTACCAACTTTCTGGAATATCTGCGCTAGATCTTTGTTGTCGCTTTCCACGAAGGTCAACATTTCATCTCCCGTCTCAGATCTCATCTTCTTAGCAGAACTGCTAGTTTCCCGTTGCATTTTCTTTTGTAGAACCACCTTATTTTCTAATCCACTTCTGTTCAAATATCTTTCATTCCGTTTACTTGAATTAACATCATTTTTTTCGGCACGCTTCCGTTTACTTGCTCTATTGCAATATAACTTGTAAGCATAAGCACAGTTTTTGCACGACCCACCAGTTGACACCAAAAGCAAGCACGACGATGAAATTAATCGCTCTGTATGTACGTCGGATTTTGCGACGTGCACAAGCCGAGAACCAATGACAAGAATCTGCAACTCACTATCATTAACCTCATCGCGATGTGTGGGAATTTCTACTCCTAGGCATGGGGATGTAGCATTAGCGATACGTATGGTTGTATCCAACTCATGTAGGGACACCGAACCGCCATTATTAAAAAAGTACAAGATATCCTCAATTGGCGCAGCTTTGCTGTGGGTTTGTAGAGTGAAGTTTACTACAGGATGTAGGTTGATGTTAAGCTCAATCAAAAAACTGCGACCGTCCACAATAATGGGTGTACCTTCTTCGTCAGGCTTGCAACGAGAACAATTCAATAAGGATATTGTACCTTTCTCTTGAGATGAAACGTCAATCATCCAACCTTCGTAGTTCTTACATACATTTCGTAGAACGTCAACAGTTTTTTCGTCAAATTCTACAATCTCTAATGTATGACCCGACGGCACGAATCGCACACGAAGATTTTTGTATCCCGATCCGCAACTTGTCGAAGATGACTTAGACTTGACCAGCTTTTTGTTCCAAATAAGGGCAATAACTTTTCCAATGACAGCCGCTTCTGGAATCTCTGACTCTGGCCAAATACGTTTCATACCCAACAAGAGGGACTCCATAGTGGCAAAGCTGCCGTCATGATACTCATAGTTTTCCACAATCCTACATATAACAAATGTAGAAATACATGAATAATCTCTAATTTGCCTCTTTACAATTCAAAACCCCACCCCTCAATGAAATTTCTCGTGGGCATGGCGCCCGCCCCCCCCCCAACCCCCCCCCCCCCCCTCACCGAATAATTGCGGCCCTCACGTCCATACGATGTCACGTCTATTGAAACAATTTATGTATATAAAATGCTAGTGTGCAAATTTACAGGAATTAGTAAAAAGTTCAACTGCATGTACAACGTAAAAACGTTTGTGCAGGTGATTATGTACACGCTGAGAACGAACCACCCCTCCCCCATCACTTTACTGCCCCACATGACTTCGCTGAACGTTTCTATTGAATGGCGGCACGAACTTGTAGCCATGTGCCTTTTTCTGCTTCGAAGAATGAAAAGTTTTTCGTGAAGAGAAAATCATTACGTTTATAGTTTTTGTTGCTTTTCAAACGGCGATCTGTAGTTTTGTTTGTTCGCTGGACATTTGTTGTTTGGATTCAATGTTTTTTCTGACTTTGGATTGTTTATAAGTATAAACTGGACAACTGAAACATGGAAAATGAAGTGGAGTTGGAACACCAGCAGAGCATGGCCAGGGGCAGCGTGTTTTGGGCATATTTATGTACAAAATGCTTTTGGAGTTTACTTGATTTTAACTTGTCAGAACACAGTAGCCTTGATGGAGCAATAATATTTGGAGGACAGTTTACTTTCTGATATTTGCATTGGCCGAGTAGAGGTATTGAGTATAATTTTTAATAGTTCAACATGTATTAATAAAGCTCAGAGCAAGTTTATAGTGGGGAATCATTCAATTCCTTTCGAAGGAAAGGGGATCTTGAATAAAAGCTGCAGCCCTTGAAATTCAGAATTTTTCACCGCGGCAAAAAACTGCCGTCGTGAATCCGTCATTAGGGACCTTAAGGTCCACGACGGGACGCCACGACGACGGGATCCTGAAAGTAGAGTAAGACTGGGGCGAGTACCGTCGTGGCGCTAAAATCCAAAACATTAAGATCAGTTTTTTTCTTGCCCAACGGCGACGTTTTACAACTTTTTACAGATAATAGTTGTATTACTATTCTGTGGCGACGCTGTGGCCTTGAAAACAGCAAAATGTGGAAATGACTTCTTTTAAAGATGCCAGAAGTTTAATAATTCAAAGCTATGATGATGAATTAATTGATGACGACGAATTTCTTTTGCTTTATGATGCATATATTTCAAAGAACCCAGAGTTTCCGTACGATGAAAACAGAAAATTTGACTTGGACGAGATGGATAAATTCGAATGCAAAGCCGAGTTTCGCTTTGAAAAAACTGACATTTCACTTCTTGCCAAAGTACTGGGTATTCCGGAGAAATTTATTTGCAACCAGGGCACTCGAAGTGAAGGAATTGAAGGTCTTTGCATGCTACTAAAACGTCTCACATATCCTTGTCGCTATTCAGATATGATCCCTCGCTTTCAGAGGCCAGTGCTGGAATTGCGTATGATCACGAATAAGGTTTTAGATTTTATTTTCAGTCAACACGGGCACCGACTAACCCAATGGAATCACACACTACTCAATCCTGCAAGCCTGGAAAGGTATGCTGACTCAATTTCAAACCAAGGTAGTGCATTAAACAACTGTTTTGGTTTCATTAATGGAACTGTAAGACCAATATGTCGCCCTGGAGAATTACAGAGAACGGTCTACAATGGACACAAGCGGGTTCATGCACTGAAGTTTCAATCAATTGCAGTGCCAAATGGATTGATTGCAAATATGTATGGACCTGTTGGTAAGATTTTTAAATGGATAGTCTTGATATGGTTGCATATCATTTACTTTTTTAGCCCCTTTAATTGCTTTTTTTAGTTTTCTGTTATAGCATTTTATCCTTTGCATTTTCTTTTAATTTAGAAGGGAAAAAACACGATGCAGGCATGTTAGCAGATTCTGGGCTACTTCAAGATCTTCGACAATATGCTATTTCTACTACTGGTCAACCAATGTGCCTCTATGGTGACCCAGCATATCCGCTTCGTGTTAACCTCCAAGCCCCTTCCGGAATGCTGTTCTTACCCAACAGATGAAAGACTTTAACACTTCTATGAGTGCTGTACGTGTCTCAGTAGAATGGCTCTTTGGGGATATCATAAATTATTACAAGTTTATGGACTTCAAGAAGAACCTAAAAATTGGCCTTAGTTCTGTTGGCAAAATGTACATTGTCAGTGCAATATTTCGTAATGCCCTGACCTGTCTTTATGGAAATGTTACTTCTAAATTTTTCAACATGGCACCTCCAACCCTCGAAGAATACTTTGTTTAGAAAAGGCCATTTAGTATTATAGCCCAATCATTATTTATGGAGGGGGTGGGGGTGAGTAAAGTAATTCACTTGATATATAAAATACATGTAACCTTTGTAGTGTCCCAAATAAGTAGGCTTTGAGTCACGTGACTATAGGAACGCGGGAACGAGGATGGGGAGAGAGAGAGGGGGAGGGCACATGTAAGAGAACAGAAGTGGATGAATAAAAGTGTTTAGAGGCGTAGAGTTTAATACTATAACTGGCGACGAAGACAAAACAAAAAAGGAAACGCACAATGGCGAAAGTTATTGACTTGCCTGCAATCCAACCGTTCTCAGTTGCAGATACTCACTCGTTATCCCAACGGTGGGAGAAATGGAAGAAATCATTGGATTATTACCTTCGAGCGTCGGGAATCACTGATCAAAAACAAAAGCGTGCCATTTTACTCCACCTGGCCGGAGCAGACGTGCAAGACATTTTTGAGACTCTAACCAACACTGGCGACGATTACAAAACTGCTCTCGACAAGCTGACCGAACATTTTCAACCTTGCCAGAACATTCCCTTCGAGCGCCATGTTTTTCGACAAACATCTCAAGGTCCAGACGAATCCCTGGACAAGTTCGTTACTCGCCTTCGCATCCTCAGCAAAACGTGCCAGTTCGGTGAAAATGCTTCAGAAATGATTCGCGACCAAGTAATCGAGAAATGTGCATCGACAGCTCTTCGACGTCGTGTACTACGCGAGCGAGATCTCACTTTAGAGACGTTGCTCTCACTTGGTCGTGCTTTCGAACAATCAGAACATCAGGCTGCGAGCATCGAGCATACCGTCGATTCATCTGCCCACCTCAATGCCATACGAAACAACAGGACTTCTCTGACACCGCCACGCCATAACTCTGAGCCAGATAACGAATCTCGACGAGCAGGACGACGTACTTTCTGTTATTGTTGTGGGAACGAAGGCCACCGAGCCAAAGACGCCAATTGTCCAGCGCTGAACCAGACCTGTCGAAATTGTGGAAAACTAGGCCACTTTGCTCGGATTTGTCGACAGTTGCCTAACCGAAAACCACCAACGTCAGAGGTAAACAAACACGAATATGCTAAACAAATTGAAGTCCACGACGTCGACGACGAATCCTCCGGGGACGAGTGGTTGTTTACTTTGAATAATTCACAGGCCAAAGAAGATGGTGCGGCCAATGTCGAAATCGAAGATGTCCAAATCAACTTTCTTATTGATTCGGGAGCCAGTGTTAACGTACTCGATCTCGACACCTACCATCGACTGAGATCTCTCAAAGGAGTTAAACTTATGCCTTCTAATCTTCGTGTTTTCCCGTACGGGTCTACAACACCGCTAAATGTCCTAGGAACAATATCCGGTCGGGTAAAGTACAACAGTCGAGAAATCTTAGCGAAGTTCGTGGTAGTCAATACTCAGTCAGCGGGGTGTCTCCTCGGTCGGAAAACTGCTACACAACTTGGCCTCCTTCATGTTGGACCCCAAGTCAACTCCCTAAATGTGAGTGCATCTACAAATGCTCTTCGTGAACAGTATCCAAGAGTTTTTGATGGCGTGGGAAAGCTTACAAATTTCCAACAGAAAATCTGCACTGACCCTTCTATCAAACCAGTTGCACAACCTTCACGACGGATTCCATTCCATGTCCGCAAACAAGTTTCAGCCAAACTTGAAGAACTTGAGAGACTCGATGTCATTGAACCAGTGAGTGGCCCAACGCCTTGGGTCTCCCCATTAGTTGTTGTACCAAAACCAAGTGGAGAAGTTCGTATTTGCGTAGATATGCGCCGTGTCAACACAGCCGTGATTCGAGAAAGGTACCCCATCCCCACCATTGAAGAAACACTCCACGACCTCAATGGAGCAGCAGTTTTTTCCAAATTAGATCTTAAATGGGGATACCATCAAATTGAATTAGATGAACAATCTCGTGAGCTCACAACATTTACTACTCACAAAGGCTTGTTTCGTTACAAACGTTTGATGTTTGGCATTTCTGCTGCACCGGAAATGTATCAACATACAATTCAACAAGTATTACAGGGTTTACCAGGTGTCAAGAACATTTCAGATGACATCATAGTATTTGGGAAAGACCAAGTGGAGCATGACCAAAACTTACACCAAGTACTCACCCGACTCCAAGAGCGACAGCTTACCTTAAACAGTGACAAATGTAAGTTCAATGTACCTGAAATCACATTTTTTGGATTTGACATTTCTGCTGCAGGACTACGACCAAACAATCAAACCACCGAAGCCATCCACAATGCCCCAACACCAACTAATGGCTCGGAAGTTCGAAGTTTTCTGGGATTGGCAAATTTCTGCAGCCGTTTCATACCAGATTTTTCCACTATTGCTTATCCTCTTCGACAACTAACCCGCAAGTCTGTCCAATGGGTATGGAGAAGTGAGCATCAGACCGCTTTTGATAACCTGAAGAATGCATTAACCAGCACTGATGTAATGGCTCATTACGATCCAGCTGCTCCTACACAGTTACGAGTTGATGCCAGTCCCGTGGGCCTTGGTGCTATTCTAACACAAACTCAGGACGGTGAAATAAAGCCCATAGCATACGCTAGTCGCACACTCACAAGTGTGGAGACACGATACTCACAAACTGAACGTGAGGCATTGGCAGTGGTGTGGGGTTGTGAGAGGTTTCATCTTTACCTTTATGGCACTAACTTTGACCTTCTCACAGATCACAAACCTTTGGAGGTGATCTACAGTCCCACCTCAAAGCCACCTGCTCGAATAGAACGATGGGGTCTACGTTTACAGCCATACACATTCCGGCTTAAATATTCACCTGGTGTCAACAATCCTGCGGATGTTCTGTCTCGGCTGCCCTTGTCAAACCAAGTCACCAGAGAACGAAATGTCGCCGAACAGTACATTCACTACATCGCCCACAATGCAGTGCCAAAAGCCATGACAATCGCCCAATTGGAAGATGCAAGCAAGAAAGATCCTGTCCTCAAACTGGTTCACGAGTACACCATGTCTGGAAAATGGCAGAAAACCAGTGAAACGCGCCCGTTCTTCAGCATCAAGGAGGAATTTTCAACACTGGGTAACTTACTTCTTCGCGGAACACGCATTGTGATTCCATCAAGTCTTCGACAGACCACACTTCAACTGGCACATGAAGGGCATCAAGGGATTGTTCGAACCAAACAGTTGATGCGGGAAAAAGTTTGGTGGCCGGGAATTGATAGAGAAGTCGAGGATCTAATCCGTTCCTGCATTTCGTGTCAAGCACAAAGGCCACAAGCGAGTCCGCCACCCCTCGTCATGACACAGATGCCAACAAGCCCCTGGAGCGTTCTACATGCTGATCTATGCGGGCCATTTCCATCTGGCGAGTCACTCTTGGTTCTGGTGGATTCATGCTCTCGCTGGCCAGAGGTTTTTATAATGAAGGGTACAACCGCAACAGCCGTAATCAAAAAGATGACGTCATGTTTTGCCACCCATGGTCTTCCAAACGAAATCATTACTGACAATGGTCCGCAATTTATTGCTGAGGAATTTACGTCATACCTTACCGAACATGGAATTAAACACCGTCGGGTGACTCCTTATTGGCCCCAAGCAAATTCGGAGGTCGAACGCTTTAACCGCACAGTAGAAAAAGCAATACGAGCCGCACACGCTGAGGGGAAAGATTGGAAAAAGGAACTTGATATTTTTCTACTCAACTATCGAGCTACAGCTCATTGTACCACGGGAAAGGCACCCGCCCTTCTTCTGTTTGGAAGAAACATCCGCACCAAGCTTCCATCACTTTCCACGCAGACTGCTGGCGCTGGCGTTCCAGAAGAGAGAGGACCTGTCGCTCCAAGTGTCATCGATCGAGACCGCATTTGCAAGCAAAAGATGAAGGAGTATGCAGACAAGAAAAGACGGGCAGTGCCTTCAAACATCAAGCAGGGTGATCAAGTCCTTCTGAAACAGCAGCGGAAGTCTAAATTGTCAATGGCGTACGATCCGAAACCATACACAGTTGAAGGAAAGAAGGGATCCAGCCTCTTGTTACGAAGATACAACGAGCCACAAATAATGAGGAATTCGTCAGCCGTGCGCAGAGTCCCTACACTTGAAAAGAATGGGAAAGACACCACGGAACTCGATGGAAAGGAGGAAGACAAAAAGGATACGACGGTAATTAAAAGACCGCGGAACGCTCCCGATTATTATGGATTCAAAAAGTAGATATACGTAAACGAACACAAACTATTCGACTTGTTAATATTGTCAGACTTGATTATTTGATATTTGTCTGTTACAGTTCGTTCCTTTACACGTAAAGGAGGGATGTAGTGTCCCAAATAAGTAGGCTTTGAGTCACGTGACTATAGGAACGCGGGAACGAGGATGGGGAGAGAGAGAGGGGGAGGGCACATGTAAGAGAACAGAAGTGGATGAATAAAAGTGTTTAGAGGCGTAGAGTTTAATACTATAACCTTCACCCCCAATTTTAAGTGACCCACCAGATAATAACTTCGATCGATTTCTTGTGCTCCTTTATGTATTGTTATCAAAAAGCATATACTTTAGCACAGGCCTTTGTAAAATAAGATGTAGCTCCTACCAACCAGTGTTAACTGTACCCTAAATAGAAACCTTGTCAAAAGCAACAAATGATGTACTGAAAATGTATTGTTGGCTGTGAATATAGTAAATGAAAGTTGTTCTTCAGAAAATGTTACTTTGCCAATCAAATTCCACTAGCAAAGCCATTTTAAAAATTGAATGATTTATTTCTCAACCTCCCCCTTTAATAAGGCCTATTTTGGTAAAGAAAACACATATATTTTTTTTACCTACAACCCAGGGACATATTTCAGTCATGAAATAAAGGGTGTGACACATTACATCGTGAGAATAATAATCATTAAGAAAAATTTATGAAAACAATTTGTTTTGATTTCGCATATGTATACCTAGCCTGCAAATACAGCTGTCTAATGTATACCCTATCCCCTACAAAAAAGCATTGGATTCTTCAAAATCAGAACAGGATACAAAAATAATTTTGTAGCACTTTATTGGAGAAGTTTCAGATATTTCAAAAATTTGAACTCTTTGTTTAAACTTGTATATAAGCAGCATATATACATGTATAAACATGTACTAGTCAACAGCATGTATATAAACATGTAATATAATTATAAACAAAATGCATATAAACAACAAGCAAGTAACAACAGCATCAAACTGATGCCCATGAATTAACAACAAAATGTACATCAAACTCTTGTCAAGTTGGTTATACATGTATGAAAAAATAAAATAATAAAACACATTTTCCCCTACTGTTTGTCCAACATTTTTGTCATCAAAGTCATCATCATAGCTTGAAAGTCTTGTGACTGTTTTTGCTGCTGCTGTTGTTGCTGTTTGATCATAAGCTCCATAAAGTCACCATGTTTCTTTGCATCTAATTCATGTTGCTTCTTTTGCATCTCCATCTCTTCTTTTTTTGACTGCTGTAGCATTTCATTTTTCTCTCTTAAAAATGTTAGCGTGTCATTTGGATTGGATCTTCGCTTTTTCTTGTTTTCTTCACCACTTTCACTTTTCCTTTTCTGTGTTTGGGCCAGCCTTTCCATGGCTTTGTTTCTTATATCCTGTGCATTTTCTTTATCTTTATTTTTGCCATTTTGTTCTTGCTCCTGGATTTCCTCTGCTGCAGTTTCCTTTTCCATAATTTCTTCTAATAAAGATTCCAACTCTGACATGTCTGAATTAATCCCACTTGCTTCAGCTTCATACTTAAATTTCTTTCGAAGTTTTTGTGCAAGAAGATTGTACCGCTCTCGTACAGCTCTTTGATCGACTTTGAAACAGGGATTTTGAATCTGCGACAACATGTCAGCTATCTGGCTCCATTTTGCACCTCTCTGAACTGTTTTCTTTTTTGTGCCTGTGAATGGATCTACCACCAGAATCTCTCGGCATAATAAAACATCGTGCCTTTCTGTCCAAAACATTCCTTTACTGAAATAATTAAATGAGAAAACGTTTTAACGAAACAAAGTGGCCAGGCTGCAGCTAATTATGAATGGACTCCCTTGAATCTTGAATACATTAAAAACCCGCACAAAAAAACCCCTACAGATGTCATACGGCTAAAGTATGTATAGTACTTACGCTGTTTTTGGAGGATTTTTTTCCTCATTAGAGTGTGAAGAGCTCGTCGCCATCGCGTGCTCTGGCGGCAGTCTGGCTTTCAAACTGTGAATAAAAAATAGTAAGACTATTCTGTTTAAAAACATCTAAAGCACTTGTTTTAACAAAGTTGCAACTAAGTTGTATCATTCTTGTACCAAAATAGTCGGCTAAAGTTAGCCTTAAGACAAGAAAATGGAATAAAATACTCACGTTGTCCCACTACGCCAGAACCCTCGTTTTTCGGTTGTCGACCTAACGAGGACGGGAGAACTCGTGTTGTCAGACATGCGCAGTTGACACTAAGTTGTAAATTCACTTCCGGGACACCGTCGTCGTGGCATCCCGTCGTGGATCTTAAGGTCCCTATTTTCTGTTTCACGACGGCAATAGCGGAATTCACGGCGGCAAATTTTTGAAAGCAGTTGATGTTTAGTTTTAGCCTTTAATTGGGTTAAATTCCCCTAAAAGTAATTTAAAGTCAAGAGATATACAAGTATACCTTTTAATATGTAATGTTACTTACAAGTTAAACTTAACTAAGAACTTTAAGTTAAAGTAAAAACGAACATTAAAACAAAACTGTTTTTCAGTCTATTAATATTAGTAACTGTTCTGCCGCCCTAACTATTCAATTCCGAATCTGATGAAGAGGTCCATTCAGCATCATCGCTAGAAATATCTGAAAGATTTATATTAGACTCCATTTCTTCTTCTTCATCTTCGATAACGTGCTTTTCTGAACTACTGTCACAGTCAGTGTCGCTATCTGTCAACGGCACCAGTTTTGGCGACTTCTTCCTCGTTCGATTTTTCTTGTGTGGCTTGTAACCTGCAAGTCGACGCTTCCCCTGCATGATGTCACCATTGGGAAACTCAGTCATGAACATGTTCACTGCTCGGTCATATCGTCTTTCGCTGAAATCGTTGTCACTACGAACACTAAGGATTGCCTCTTGCGTATCGTTTTTCAATGCGAGCCTGAAAAAATATAGCCTTTAAATTCATAACAGAAGGCTTCGCAGAAACTCTTGCATGGAAACAAGCTGGTCGTAAGGTAAAGGATAATTTTTATTAAAAATTTGACAAAACGGGAAAAAGATGGTCCAAAACTGTTACAGTAATTTAACAGGGGTTAATATCACCTACCGATCTCTTGTCATCATCTTTGCGAAAGATGAAAACACTCTCTCTACTTCGGCGTTTGAAATGGGCAGCACAATCCCAATTTCCACTAACTGGAGGATGTTGTGAATGTTGAGCCTGTCTTTCAGCTGAAAGATCTGCTGCCAGCACTTTTGTGGCGAAACATTCGGTAAGAATTTCGTGATGTGATCATGTAATGTAGTGATTTCATGAGCTTAAACAAAAACATCAGTATAGGGATTAGGATATGCAAAATTAGATATAGAAAAACTAAAAAAAAATAATTATAAAATGAACAAAAGGAAACTCACAAAGACGTTGTTTTACATATCCGTTTACTTCAAGGGACTGTCGAAAGTGTTCCGCCAACACTTCGCAGGGTTGCACCAAATCTTCTTCATCGCGGTTTTGATAAGCTGTTGTTTCAAGTAGAACTGCAGCTGAAGAAAGGATCGGATCATTGGCAAGAAATGAGAGGCGCTCATCCAGGGCAAGTTCCAAAGCCGGAAGGACTAACATCACATCATCGTAAACTTTGCTAAGCGCATTTTCTAGGTTTCCACGGTTTAAGGTGTACCCAGCAAATGTTGTTACTCCAGTGTAAGCAGGATCTTTGCGAGTGCTTCTTCCAAGACTGATACCTTCTTCGTCAAAATCAAGTGATGGTAAAAACTCGTTCTTCAGAGTGGGAAATAAGGACTCATCTCGTAAAGCATCCACCCCGTTTTCATTCAACTTCCGCATTAGCTTTTTTACTTTCTTCAGTGTAACGCCGATTGTCGTGATGGCTTCCGGCAATAAGATTGAGACGGATTCCAGAATAAGCGATGTCGGTCTAATCAACTTCAGAAGATCAACTTTTACACATTGAAATATAAGTGTGATCAAGTCAGAGCACGAGGCTAGGACACCTTCTAAACGAGGGGTCTCTTTCTTCATTGTTGTATTATATGGATCAGCGATTTGGTTGTTCAAGTAGCCAAGAAGTAGATCCAGATTATGCAAAAAAGCTTCGAGAGCCTCACTTTGATGTGCAACCCACCTTGTACCACTAGGCCGCTTGTAACGGCGAGATGATTTCTTAATTAACAATGCATGCCTTTTGAACAGACGCCATTTAAGATTTTCTCGCTTAAAAAGATAGTATGTTACGACCAGTTGTTCCTCAGCTGCGTCATTTAATTTTGATTTCTTGAATGCATCATGTATAGCAAGTTCTAGTTTGTGTGATACGCATAGAACTAATATTAGGTGGTCACCTATCTCTTCCTTTTCAAGCCTGTACAGTGCTTTGTTTGTGTTTGTACCGTCGGACCCCAAACCAATCTCAAGCGATTTTCGATCAACGGTTAACTTAGCCTTGTTGATGGCACAATCTAGGGATGACTTAAGGCCTTTTGCATCAGCATCTTCTGGTTGTTGGAGTGCTAGTACATCAAGTCTTGGCTTTCCCTGCTCGCATGTTTTTATAACATAGACTTCTTTCTCATCCATAGTTTTTGCACTTGACGAGCCGTCGAACAAAATGCTGAAGTACAACCTTTCTCCATTATTCAATGGCTCTGTAATATGCTCTGCAACGACAGATTTAGAAAGATAAAGTAGGATCTTTTGGGCAGCGTTGTTGTTTAGGTAGCCTGTTCCTAAATCGACTTTATATATAGACATCTTTCTCAAACCTTACGAGTTGCTGATAGAATTTTAGCGGTTTGTTGTTAACAGCGAGAAAGTGAACTAGCTGGAATTTCTTGATCAATTGAGACTTTTGTGCTGGAGACAAAACACGAACGTGTTCGACAATTGTCTTTTCGCTCGTGCTGGTTGCTGCTGCGATTTTTTGACCTTCTGTCTGGGTTGATGATCTTTTCTCTCGTAATCGTTTGACGGCTGTCGCGTGAGCATTAGACTTGAGATGGTCTACAGCATTGCTTTTTTTAACGATATCACTCCCACTCATCCATTTGTGAACTTGTGCTTTCACCTTCCCTTGTAGTTTTCCCAACTCTTTTTTATTTTCATGGTAAAACTCGCTGCAGACAGCACATTCTATTTTTGTGACCTTTCCGGGATCAGTTGCATCGCCACATGTAAACTTAAATTCTTTTAATTTCCACTTTTTGGCAGTTGAAAGTCCAACCATGCCTGTATGTTACAGTCAGTGACTACGCAAAAAAAAAATTATAAATTTACTTTCCATAAAATTGAAAAGCAAAGTACCGGTGTATAACATTTTGATTTACAGAGTACTGCCAGTGGCTTTAAGCTTCAAATTGCAAATTACTCGTGCGAGTAAGACACAGACACAGACAGATGAATGTGCATCAGTACACTTTTTTCAATAAAAGTACGAAGGAAAAAATCAAAACATCAATATTCAACAATCCAAAAGGCAAAACAAAAAGTTGTGCAGTCAAAACAAAATAAAACCTTAATATTATTGGAAAATGTTTCTTTATTACTTTTATTTCGCAAAAAAACGCCCGGTGGTACTGCTTAATTATCATTATTTCATTTTTTCATTCTTACTCGCAGCAAAATACAGCGGCATTTTCAACTATGAACTAAAATTTATTTAAAAATGCTATTCAGTAGTCACCTTTAGCTATCCTTTAGCCTGTGGCAAAACAAAAACGTTCGTGATCAGCGGTTCGGATTGCAGACTGTTGAAGAGACGAAAATACTTCATGCAAACTTGCTTTATAGTAAATAACATCAGCGAAAAAAGTTCGTGTTATTGGATGTGCTTTAGTTGTCTTTTGACCGTACAGCATGTTTTTTGGACAATGGTCAAATATATTTCTTGCCGATCAAGATGATAAGCGACCTTGCTTCTCCGTCGATTATAAACAATTTCTTACCGATATCGTAAAATTTATTCACGTCGGCAAAAAAGTGCCGTCGTGATAGGCTATTTTAGCTATTCACGTCGGCAATTGCCGAATGCCGCCGCGAATTTCAAGGGCTGAAGCTGTGTCTATGGGATTCGTGCATAAAGTGCATCAAAAACAACGTATACAGTAGTACTTGAGTAGACCTGCCTTGATTGCTGTATTTATTGTATTTTAGCATTAAATAGGCCTAAAACCTAGTTCTTTCCGGTTTGAAACTTATATTGAGAGCTAAAAACTTACTCTCGAGCCCAAGTTAATACGTAAAAACAAAATACTTCGACCTAACTTAAGGGAAATTCAGTAGAGCGAGACTGGCGGAGTACTTTCGCAAGCTATATTATGTAGTTTACGTGCATACTAGCTTTGTTTTGTTGTACAATGTTGTCAGAAAGGCGGATTTTATTAAAGCTTGACCTAGGACCGCCACTGTGCATTCTATACAGCGTAGATATTAGTATTTTTCGGCAGTTCAGAGCATTATATAGGGCGATAAACATGACGGACTGAACCCGTAAACATGAACATGAACGAAGGCCTTGGCTTTCAACATAGTTGCAAAATTTTATGAATTTTAATTTCAAGAACAAAACCATTTGGCAATTAATAAAGCCGAGAGGTTTTCATAATTGCAGTTTAACTAAACTTACCATTCAAAACACTTAGCTGTTGAGCAAAACCCCTGAATATGACTGACTGAAATTTTTGAACAATGTTTTAATAAAATTTTATCACATATGTGTTGTTTTAAAGGCTAAGAACGACAACAAAACAAGCTACTTACCGGTAAAAGTCGTCAAAAAAACCTTCTCCGAGAGCGCCTCACATTTTTAGGAGCTTGTACTTTCTTTTAAAAAATTAAGCTGTCTTTCTCGGCTTTGAAATTTCCGTCGCGTTGCTATTTCAGTCCTTTTTAGTTTTTCAAACTCTCAAATCCCCCCCGGTTTCCGTTTGGCGGGAAAAATTTTACGACTTCAGCTAGCCAATCAGATAGCTCTTAGTTGTGATGTAAGGCAGGCAGCTTGCATCCCGCATAGTTTCAGACAAAACTCATGCAAAATGTGATGAATTTTTACAAAATTCGCTTGTTGTCATGTTGTTTTTAATAGAAAATATGCAATGTATAAGTTATTTAGGTAATTTTCATCATGGTTTAGTTTTTTCTGTGAATTTAAATGTTTTTGTACGGGTATTTTGTGATTTAATTTTACATATAGTCTAAAGTTTGACATTTACTTGCCTACCTTTTATAAAATGTATATAGAGAGTGTTGCTAAGCAATGCTAACCGCGCTATAGAAGAATGGGGAGACTATGTAATGCGCAGTACTTCATATAGTACAGAAAATAAATTATTTTTAAGCAATTTGATATTTCTTTGTAAATAAAAGATGTTTTCGGGTAATCTATGCTCCAAACATGAAAAAACAGTCCCAGCCTATGTTATCTTCCCGTTATGCTTTAATAGACACGATATAATTTGCGTAGGGGCCCAAATTGAATAGGAAACTAATTTGCATGTGGGCCTAAATGAAACTATGATTTGGTGTATACAATGTACATGTATATAGTGTAAATACAGGGCACTGTGATATATACTTCTCAAACTCATTAATAATTCATAAACCAAACACATAGGAAAACATAAGCGAGACAAAGGTTTGATATGTGATTAATAAGCCAACTCTTACATCAAACTTATCTTAAAATACTGGTTCATTTCCTGATTTGTTTGATCATGAAAAACGTTGTGTTGGATCTAATATCAAAACACCTAGCTCGAAGTTGGTTAAAACACACTTCTCACTCTTAGTGTATGCACTGGTGTATGATATATAAATGTACATGCAGTAACCTGAGTCACTGACCAGTGAGCACAACACACAATTCAACCAAAATTAAACTTAAACTCATAAAGCGATTTTATCATTATAAATCATTTATATCAAAGACTTTGGCGTATATTGACAATTTCTTCGATAAAAGAAGGTTGAAGGCCCAACTTTATAAGCGAACTTTATAAACTGAATATTTCTAGTAAGTGCTATAAGTACGAGGTTAAGAGGTTCGGAGGTTGGCTTTGAGATATTAAATTTGTTTCCGATCAAGTATTTACGAAATGTATAAATACTTGATCGGAAACAAATTTAATATCTCAAAGCCAACCGTACTTCGTACTTATAGCACTTACTAGAAATATTCAGTTTATGAAGTTCGCTTATAAAGCTGGGCCTTCAACCTTCTTTTATCGAAGAAATTGTCTATATATAGTATATAAGATAAACAACGTCACAGTTTTCAAACTATTTCTTACCTTGTATAAGCTGATCAAGGACAGAAACCGTTCCAAGAAGAAAAGATTTGCTAAGTAATAATTAACACTTTTCAAAAATCAAAACAGTCATCGAGAGAGCAACCAAAATGCAAAGACGAGATCACTTGATTCACTTCAGTATTCCTCGTGAAAACAACTCGAGTACTTCTCGAATACGTGGCGATCTTCCCGACTATATGGCGATCGTGCCGAATATCTTGCGATAGCTGTCGAGTATGACGTAGTGAGGTCCAAGACACTCAAGTAAGCAAGCAAGATTTCGCCAGCATTATGGCTACCACTGACAGGTCAGCGGTAGTCACAAAAATTCTATTTGTAAAATGATTACGAAAACATTCTTCATTAAAAAATAAAATGTTGCAATTACTACATTCAATTTTAATATTTCTCAAACATTTCGTTTGTCTAAAACATCTTTGGCAGGTTAAATGATTATAACAAATATTGTTGGTTATCTTTACGTTCAAACTCGTTAAAATAACTCATACATTTAATGCAAAATGAATACGGGTTAAGTTTAGCAAATTTACACATGTTTAAAACAACATCGTAATGATTATTTAGCCATAAACAAACTATTTTATTAGTTAATTTTATTAAATTACCATCTTCATCCGTACGAGAATCATAGATGATAGAATCATCATATTTATCAGAGTATATTACCAAATCAACACCCTGTACTTTAAGAAAAGTCTCATAAACATCGCGAAAATTCTTTGTTTTTACCACATCCTCTGGAATTCCTCACTGATGATAAACACTACGAATTTCGTCGATCTCATATAATTCGTCAACGGATTTATGAGGTGTTCTCTCCATTATTACATATTTGCTATCTTTTTTTAAATATGATAAACTAATAAACTAACTACAAAACAACAATTTTCTATAAGACGAATTAAAATAAATAAATAAATAAATTAATGGTTTAATATCAACATTATCGCACCTATTAGGTGAATTACAATGTTCTTTACAATAAATTATATAGAGAAAGGGTATAATAATATACAATTTGCGGACAAAACTAAAATATATGAATGTATAATAAAATTTATATTTAAGTCTAAAAGTTTGGAAATTCAATTAGAAATTCAGTAGGATCAAAAGTTCAAAAATGTTAAAAAATGAACAAACAAGACAAGAACCTAATGATTGTAGCACATTGCCGGAATGAAGCTTTTTTTATATCTTTCAGTGCGGCACTTAGGTAAGGTAAAACTACTGTTATTGCGTAGCGAACGCCCATGCGTGGTCCCACGAGACTCAGGGAAAAGGTGGTGAAGTTGAGAACTTGGGTTACCAATCTTTTTAAAAGTTTTCAGGCAAAGTTCATGTCTTCTCTCGTCAGTACGAATACAATTATCGTTTTGCAGAGCATCGACGTAATGAACTCCCGGATAGATGATACGAAAAGCCCTCTTCTGAATAAGTTCAATGGCATTAGACTGACCCTTAGTAAGGCTAGTATGCCAGACAGAACAGGCATATTCCAGGACTGATCTTACAAGAGAGATGTAAATAAGGAGGTCACTCGGTGGAACACCACTACGGCGCAGAATACGTAATATATATAAGCGCTTGGAGGCTTTTTTCACAGTGACATCGACGTGGACGTCCCATTTCAGCCGATGATTTAAGGTCACGCCCAAAACTTTAAAGGATAGAACTTGGTCGAGAGACTGGCCATCGATAGAAAGGGGCGTGATAATCGGGCTCTGACGAAGGAAATTTACAGTCATCTCTTTACACTTCTTTCCGTTGAGCATCATGTCGTTACGTGAAGCCCATTGTTGAATTTCATCTAGATCTGATTGTAGACTTGAACAGCCCTGCGCAGGAATGCACTCTGTGATTGAAATGTCGTCGGCATATTTCCAGTGACAACTAAGAGGGGACTTCAACTCAAGATCATTAATCATGACTAGGAATAAGATCAGGCCGAGTTTAGTTCCCTGGGGAACGCCTCCATTAATAAAGGCCCAGTCAGGCAAGATCTTTGACAGGCACGGTGTAAGGGAGATTGGGCGAAGCTCGTCTTCACTAGACACCGGCTGGACTTTGGGGATTGAACAAATGACAGCATCCTTCCAACTGGATGGAAACTCCCATGATGACAACGAGGTATTGAAAATGAGGCAAACAGGATCAGCAAGTTCGTATGCGAAATCTTTAATTATCCGAGGTGGTATACCATCCACACCTGGTGACTTGAAAGCCTTAACGTTTAACATCTTCATACCCACTTCAGCAGGCGAAATTATCGGCACAGGTTCAGGAGCTGGAAGAAAAGCTGGCAAAGACCCAAGATCGAGACCAGGAAGATCAGCCGAGATACTCGAAAAATGATTGTTCAGTAACTGGGCAAGGGGAAGGTCAGTCAAAGTAACACCATCTTTAACGATGCTTAACGAAGAAGGTGATTTTTTCTTACCAGACATCTGGTTGATATAATTCCACCATTTTCTAGGGTCACTAGACTTTAATTGATGAACTTTATTAGCATAAAACGAGCGCTTCGTTGTGATGATAACGTCACGTACCTTCTTCCTATAATGGCGCCAGATCTCAAGATCGCCACTATGAAACGCTCTTTGTCTCTGGGTTATCAGTTGTTTCAGGGTGGGAGACATCCACGGTTTGTCGTTATTATGGGATCCTGATGACTTTAGTAGGGTAAATCCGGTCAATGGCAGCTGACAAATCTTTGGTGAAGGAAGAGGTCAGTTCAGTTACAGAGGAAGGTTCTTCGACATTGGTAAACCATACGTGCGCGCTACACCACCTACCAAAGGTATCACAGGCTGACTGAGGGAAGCGACGCACACGGCACTTGGTTGTGCCTCTATTGACCGAACTACCAATAATACTCGTCAGGGATGACCACTCGACAGAGCTGTGGTCAGATGTCCCTAACGGAGCGGTAACAACAGGAATGTTATACAAGCCGGCTAGATTGGTTACAATTAGATCTAGGACATTGAACCCCCGCGTAGAAGTACGCACTACTTGTTTGAGATCATGGTGAGAAAGAACGTCAGAGAAATCCAGACCGTTAAAATCACCCAAAATAACAATGCCACAGTCCGGATGTGTAGATCGAACTAAGGTCCAAAGTCTCAATTATGAATGTTACAAGATCTCTTTGTTCTTGCGAACGGGTGTCTGGTAGATTGTAAAGGACGCAGCGAATTATGCCAGACAGGGGTCTTGGGAGGCGGTGCGGGCGTAACCAGACCCACATACACTCCAACGCTGAGTTATCCAAATCCAGTCTTCTAGTAGATGGTACATCAGTGGAGACAAAAGCACAAACGCCACCTCCACGGCAATGAAACCTGTCTTTGCGATAGATGGTATAACCATTAATAGATAATAAATGGTCATCAAATTCATCATTCAACCACGACTCGGTGATGGCAACGAAATCCATTGGAAACGAACATAACCGACTGGCGAGTTCATCAACTTTGGGCAGTAATGATCGAGCGTTCATAAGACAGAAACTTGGCATTGAAAAAGTATGCAAATTAATTGATCTCGTTGTGTAATTTACATCAGAGGTGGCACTTCGAATATTTAATAAGTTTCGCTTGATGAGATATGGCCGATTTCTTTCAGGAATCAAACGACCATTTCGCCGTGAAGTTATAACTGGAATGGCAGTAAAGGTTTCCTTTGAACGACCACCACGCTTCCCTCTGAAAGGCCTTAAGATATCAACAGATTTAAGAGCATTCCGTACATCAGGCGGTATTAACTTTCTTGAACCATTCGTAGAGTTCGAATAATACCGTCGAGACTGAATTTTCCACAACTGGCGAAAGTTAAGCAACGAAAATCTTGAATAAGACAGCATGTTGTTCGTCGAATTGATAGTAAGCACATTCACAAAAAAGAAAGATCACCAAAAGGTACAAGAATCAGAGCAATACTGAATAAAATAGAGAGTAATAAAGGCAGCCATGCGGCGCTCAGACAACATATTTCTACCTAAAACATTACATATTACATAGAAAACACTGTTTCGAAATTTCCTTCCGTATTTTTCAACATATATTTACATTACCATTATCATCATTAACACTATTAATATGTCTATAAATTGTTTCTTTCTAATATTTTTTTCTTCTTGTTTTTACTTAAAACAATAAGGAAACATTTGTATAACAACATTTGTTTCCCAACCATTTGCTACTAAAGATTTGTACGGTGGCTGATTAGTGCCATCATGATTTTGCGTTCAAGTTTCTATTTTCCGAGTTTTTTCTCGAGTTTTTTCTCGAGTTTTTTCTCGAGTTTTTTCTCGAGTTTTTTCTCGAGTTTTTTCTCGACTTTTTTCTCGAGTTTTTTCTCGACTTTTTTCTCGAGTTTTTTCTCGAGTTTTTTCTCGAGTTTTTTCTCGACTTTTTTCTCGACTTTTTTCTCGACTTTTTTCTCGACTTTTTTCTCGACTTTTTCCATGTTTTTAACCGCTGGTCAACCGCAGGCTCATAACCCACAAACATGGCGTCGTCGTATCGTTATACATTGTTTTTGCTTGTTGTTGAATTATCTTCGAAGTGCAATTCTGTTTTACCTCCCTACTTGCCTGTTCTGCAAAATAATAATCTTGAACGTGTGGATTTAATCGAACGTTACTTTCATATGGGACTAGGTTACAACGAAATATTGCTTTTTTTGGGCTTATTGCATGGATGTTTTTTGAGCATTCGTCAATTGAAAAGAATTCTACAACGCCGTGGCCTCGGGAGGAGAAGAAACCGTTCTAATCCTGAAGACGTTTCTCAGGCGATCGAAAGGGAATTGCGTGGCAGCGGAAGCATGATGGGATATAGACAAATGACTCAAAGACTTTTACATGGCCATGGCATGTTTGTCGACAAGGAAACAGTTAGAAAGCTTTTAAGGATTTGGATCCGGAGGGGGTTGATGCCCGGTCAAAACATCGATTACAAAGAAGGCAATACAAGACTGAGGGTCCAAATCATGTGTGGCACATAGACGGTTATGATAAAATAAAACCTTTTGGATTCTTTATACATGGATCAATAGATGGATATAGCAGGCGCATAATGTGGCTAGATGTGGGCCCTTCTAATAATGACCCGTGTGTGATAGCCCAATATTATGTCGATTGTGTACAGCAGATTGGGGGTACTGCCAGAATAATACGAGCAGATTGCGGAACGGAAAATGTTTATGTTGCAGCATTGCAACGTTTCTTTAACAATGACTATCAAAGTTTTTTATATGGAAAGTCCTGCTCTAATCAGCGTATTGAGGCCTTCTGGGGTATGCTTAGGCGAGGTTGTATGGATTGGTGGATCAGTTTCTTTAAAGACCTTAGAGATAGTGGCCTTTATTGTGATGAAGATGACATTCAATCTGAGTGTCTTAAGTTTTGCTTTATGAAAATTATACGCGAGGAATTGTACAAATTTTCCAAAGAGTGGAACTTGCATAAGATAAGGAAATCAACAAATGCAGAATCTCCAAGTGGTCAACCAGATTTCCTCTACTTTCTCTCGTCAAATGTAACTGATGCAAGAGACCTTATCACTCCTGTTTCTCTGGATGATATCGAAATAGCACGGCAGAGATGTTGTATCCAAATTCCAGAACATGGTTGCTCACAAGAGTTCTTTGAATTAGCATCAGTTATAATGGAAGAGAGGCATCTAAGAATGCCTACAAACGCTGAGGATGCTGTTATTTTGTATTCAATCTTGGTGGAAGACATTGCAGAAATATAACATTGTTAATTTGTTATTATAATACATGTACTAAACTTTTCACATGTTGTGGTAGCTTTGGGGTACACAATCTGTGCAGCCTCTTTGTTTCTTGTATACTGTAGTTGGCGTTCAGCAACAAATTAAAAAACAATTGTCTAATCATGAATTCCACAATACTGTCGTTTGCACCTAAGTGGAAACACCGCCCATCAAAACATGTTCAAAACATGTTCAAAAGTTAACCGTTTTGAAATTGACACCGTGGGATTGGCAAGACGTGATTGGCTAAGGACACAAACATGTATGTATTGAAGGGAAACATAATACTGTATGTTTCCATAGAAAATGTTTATGTTTGACGTTGAAATAGAACATGTTTTGAGGGGCGGTGTTTCCACTTAGGTGCAAGCAACTGTATCACCAATTTTACTGCTCAAAAGTTTCAAGAGTAGTAGGGTTCACATGTGATTTTTGATTGGTGTGACAAAACAACTACAGTATATCAAGATTTAATTTTGTACAAAAGTCCACACAAGCAACAATGTTTTCTTGAAACGCTCAGCTAGAAGTGCTGTAAATTTTTTTTGCAGCAAGATAGGTCTATTGTGGTTGGTTTTGGGGGTGTTTACATGAACAAAAGTTGCTACAGTAGTAGAGTCATACTTCCCCACAAGTCAACTTCTACTAAGCATTTACAGTAGTGTATAAATTATGCAGAAATGTTATCCAGAACATGTAGTCTAATTGATCTCGGGTGATGTTTCCTACCAAGCCAACTAGTAACCAATCAGTAGATACTGTATCTTCATTTAAATATTAATGCATGTCAATCCTTGAACAGACTGGTGAAAGAACAAAAATAGAATGACATTAGGTCACAGCCCTGTACCCAGGTCTTTATATCTGAGTTGGGTATATCCTAATATAAGAATATAAATTATGCTCTATCAGTCATTCGTTCTATTGCTCATGTTGACCATACACTCTAATCAGATGGGACCAATTCCACAGTATCAACTGTAGAACATACTTAACTTTACATACCACAGTTGTCTCTCCCTCTAGAGGGTGATCCTACCAGTTGAAGAAAATGTGAATAATTCCCCATGTAAGCGCTTGTTAAGGTAAAATGAAGCTTTGGGGATAGGGTGTCCCTCTTGTCTGAGGAAAACCTTTTCTGCGTAACTCCCTTTAGACTTGTGCCCTGCTTTAAATGAGGCCCTGACATTTATCCTTTAATAATATAACGTTAAGAAATCCACAGCTGACATATAATGGTACTGTATATTTCTTTAATTCTTTAACATAAATATAAAACATGTTATGATATAGATGATGCAACTTCTCATTTTGCCAAGTCCTTCTAGAAACGTTTTGTTTCAGAATAAATGACAGAAAATTGAAAATTCTTACAATGTCATAAGTAAGCAAACTGTTAAAAAAATAAAACAGAAGAAAAAAAACCTTTACCAAAAGTTGTTCTATTTTTCAAAGAATATTAACTAGTATATCTAACAACCGTACAAAACATGAAACCATACCTTCCTACATGAAAACGATATTATAACATAACTTCAATGTACAATACTGTGTAATGTATAGTAAAGAGTTACAGTACATCACTGCTTAATTAAGCAATGCCAAATCCCCGTCCATTCTGAATCCCAAAGCTCATGTCAAGTTTGAAAGCGTCATATGTAGTATGTACCACAGGAAGACGTAATATGTTCGAGCAAGTGTTTGCTTTAGGGAACTTCGATTTTTCTCCACATGCATCAGACTCGTGTAGGAATTGAATGCTAGGATAAATCTTTCGCGCTGGTAAGACTTTACATCCTGTCGCAAAGAACAAAATGTCAGTCAGAGTTACGGAATCTTCTCCTTCTTCGATATCTTGTAGATAATCGTGCCAGCGTGAAATGACCAAGCTCTCTGTTACAGCTTTGTTAGAGCCAAATGGACTTTGAGTAACTCTGAACAAACTTTCGATGATTTCTGCAGTAAGTTCTACTGGATAATAGCAGAAGCCAGGGCGAAAAGCATCAGGATTTTCTTTGAGTGCGTCAAGAACTCCTAGTGTAGCCAGACCATTTTCAAAACTCTCGATGGCTGCGTGGGCACGCCCTAGGATAAACCACTTTGCTGTCATAACTGCAATCTTCTTAATGTCGGCTGTTGTTTGGATTGGTTGTAGGGTTCCAGCAAAGTCAAGAATGGTTAGCAATTTGGCATCATTCATAACTTGCATAGCTTCCTCTTTACAAGTAGAACTCTGAAGCATTTGAAGAGATGACTGCAACTCGTTGTCATACACATCTTCAACTGAAACGGAAACTTTGCCAGGACCATAAACGAGAGCTTCGAACATGATGGAAGCAAGGCATTGTGGTCCTGGTCCACCATGTACCAAGGACAGTGCTATGATAACACCTGCAAAGTAATAATCATTCTCTTCTAGGTATTTGGACTGAAAGGACAAAAATTTGTGATGTTCATGTCCACAAAATAGCTGAGAAGTGAGCAGCCACTGGATAGCTAGAGTAAAGAATTCCTTCATAGGCCCGCCCATGTCAACTGCGCCTTCACTGTTGCCAACATCGTCCGTAAATTTGACAGACATTTTGTTCTTTGCAGAAAACGATTTACGTGCTAGTCCTCTTTTGGCTCCTTCCCATATGAAGCTGCGTGAAATATTGAATTTAGATATATTTGTGGGGTCAATTTCCATTGCCAAATGACTAAGAATTTCATTTAGCTCTTTTTTTTGGTGGTAGATTCCGAAGCAAATTCACCTTCAATTTCTTGATACGATCTTTGGTCATCGACATCTTCATTATTATCACCAGAAAATGAAAAGCTATCGTCATCTTCAAAACAGGTGAAAGCAGCTATTGGATCTGATGTACCAGTATCAAGAATGGAAGCGTAATAGCTGTCTAACCAATTAGTCTTCTGCTCTCCATCATTCACTTGGGTTTTCAGACTAAAAAAGATACATAAGTACAATAGCGTTATTACCATGACTGAGGATGAAAAGCTGTTTAGAAGATATTGACAAATTCTCATCGAAAGTCAAGGTAATGTACAGTATATTACCAACTACTTATTGACAAAGCGTGACGTCTGTATTAGTGAAATATTGGACCGATGTGTTTTAGTATGGACCGAGACGAGCGCAGCGAGTTGAAGTCCGTGCAAAAAAACATCGGTCCGATACTCCACTAGTACAGAGCGAACAAGCGAGGTCAATAAGTAGTTTATTATATGTCCTTGCTGAAATCACTATTATTTAACTTAAAACTATTAGAGACATGAAAACGTCATTGCAAAACTCGTAAGATATTTGTTATTTTTATTCAGAACGAAAAAAACCCAGATAAACAAAGATAATTTGTTTGGCTTCTTTAGTTCACTAAGTTTTTCATATCTTTCGGCTGCGGATACGGGAAATATCCGACCGTTAATGAACCAATCATATTGAAGGATTTCCGTATTCGGACCTCCATATAATAAATCTACAGTATATCAGGGGGGGGGGGGAAAGAGGATTGAGGGAGTGTCAACAGTACGCTTCTTAACTCCTGAATTGCACTAGGTATTTGCTATCCTTCCCGTATCCCGGCAAGTCCATCCCGACAAACGTCTTCGTTATTCAGAAATCCCGAATCACGTTGTTCAATTTCCTTATTTTCCGAATCACAACAGTAAAAATTTTCAGATCTGGTTTCCCCATCCTTTTTTACAATCCTGAATCTCGTCTATTTTTTCTCTTGTATCCAGTTTCTTGTTTTCAAAATAATCGTTATTCCGGCGCACCCCGAATAACCTATTGCGGATATCTTTGTTCAATTATCAGTTTAACCATTCATGTGTCATATACAGTATAATAGTAATGTTTCTCGAAGTTTCCATTTAATACAGTATACTCCTTTTCAAATTAACAATAAATTTTCTACATTTCATGCATTTAAAAGTTAGGAAGTTAAAGATAAGGAAGCTAAAGGAATAAATTATTAGCAAGCTGAAACTTGTGTTCATTGTTGTGCAGTCCTTTTCTTCTTTAGAATAATTGGGACTGCACATATCGCAACAATCAGTGACACACAATGGGACACTGCTAAAAAATTGTATAATTATTATTTTAAAGTTAGAGGTAAATTATAAAAATTTATAACCTCCTCCCACCCCCTCCCAATGTCGTTGTGTTACAAGTTCCCAGGTTGACAATCACTAACCTTAAATATATTTTTTAACTATTAATTAAAATCAACTCAAATACATACATACAGTACATGTACAGATGTACATACAATTGTGCATACACAATTTGTACATACAGATGTACATACAATTGTGCATACACAATTTCAGCATGGTGAATTTTTTAACAATTTGTGATTTATGAATATGGTAGAGTTCAAACCTTGGATGCGGCGTGTAATTTAGTTAATCTCAACCTTTTTCCGAATATTGGGGATGTATAACCTTTTTTTTTAAAAAAAATGTAAATTAAAAAATTAGAGTTAAACAATTCTTTTACATGTATTTCAAGTATTATATTTGAATTACAAGTTTAAAACTATATTTTGAATTGTTGCAACAGGATTCAGGAGTGGCACTGACTATTTCCAGGCTCCAAATAAAAATTAGCACAAGGGAGTTTGCGTTAACATTTCCTAATCAGAGGGGTATAAATTTACAAAAATTCATGCAATAGGGGGGGGGGGGGGGGGGGGGTTGTGTTAACATATTACTAGTAATACTCACACAGAGGTTTTTTCATTGTTGTCTTTTACATCAACTTGCAGTAATTTGTCACTGTTCAACATACTACCTTTATCAACATCTGGCAACGTAGGTTGGCATATTGTACTGGCATTTCCAAATCCCAAGAACTGTATTTCATCATCGGATTCTGACATTGATGGTGTTCCATGTTCAGTTGCACACATTGAAAGGGTACATCTGTCAGTTACTCCACAGCTTGGTTGTAGCACAACTCCAAAATGATCACAAAGTGTAAAGTTCTCAGGAACTGAGCTCAAGGATCCAGCCCAGTCATACACAGCAGACATGCTGGCACTGCTGTGAAACCTTCGTGATAGCAAACCCAATGTAAGGTGTCTTACCTTGACAGTTACAAAATTGGTATTAGGCTCTGGGATGACTCTATCTGCTCTGGCAGTCTGAACTCTTCCCCTGTGTTTTACATCACTAATCTCTTTTTCCATTGACATTGCCTTTTTCTTGTCTGCATTCAAGGACTCTTCATATTCTTTGTCTTGTTCCAACAAAAGAGATTTCCTTTCCTGGGTGGAACCAATAAGAGAGCTTTCCTTGCTTGTACAAGGTGAAGCACCATTCACATAACCATTCTCCTCATCATCATCACTATCATCAATTCTTTTGGTTTGCAAATATAGTCTAACTGTTTTTATCTTGTATGCTTCCATGTAGTTACACAAGTTAAATGGCAACTCTTCTTTTCCAACTTTAATAGTTGATTCAATCTTCTCATCTTTAAAATTAGTCAAGTTAAAAATCATGTTCTCCTCCTTACCAAAGATAGACTTTCCATCTGGGAAAAACAGACTTTTACAAGTTGTATACAAGTCCATCTTGTTACTGGACAATAGCATCTCTACAACTCGACTTCCTCCCCCCTTTGTAAGAGGCACAAGGCCATAAATTTGCTCTTGCTCCTTGAAATGTTTCCATCCAAGCTGCACCTTCTTAGTTTTTAGTTTTTCAGGCTTTTTACATGTAATTAACGAATGACTGAGACTGCTCTTATTAATGGATGTGCTCTTTGTCCTCTTTTTATCTTTCTTTCTTGACAGAAATGCTTCTAACAGTGCTCTTTTCCTGTCCTTATTTCCTTCTGTTAAGTTGCTTTCATCTTTTTGCTGTGCACAGAAACCTTTCAAACTTAGTCTGTCCCCTGCCTTTGAAAGGCCCATTTCTTTTAACAGGTCATCTTGGGCATTTGTAATTGCAGGTGCATCCATCTGAAAATAGTAAATTTATTGGTGAGACAAATAAACAAATAATTTTAAAGGGCATACTGACACATTACAAAGATTGTATAATAACAGATGTACATGTATACTGTACCTGTACAATTGTACATGCACAGTATATTGCAAATATGATTTAATAGGTCATACTGTTGCATTAGACCTGTACCAGACTGCTAATATTTTACTCTGTGTATGGAAGATATTCTGAATGCACTTTTTGAGATCATATGCTTTTGTGTCCGCAAATTCAGTTGAAGACAAGACTTAAAAATCATATATTAATTTATCAACACTCATTGTTTGAAGTTTGAACGTGTTGCTGTAACTGTTCTCAACAAATTGACAATAAAGGTTTGAAAGAGTCCAAATTTGACACAAAATGTATGTGCATGCACATTTTGTCCCAGTATGTGTGTATTTTTTGTCTCTAAAATATTCATTATGGGTTGTTTGCAAATGCAGTAATGCACACGAGGGGACACCCTGCAACTGTTACATTATTATCATGCATATTTTTGTAAAAGGCAAAGCCAATTCCTTATTTTGTCCCACCTAAGTCTCTGGGTGAACTTGTTTGCTACTGTTCAGGTACATGTAACATGTAATCAACTTAACCAACTTGGCTCAGACTACAACACATTCAACGAAATTATTAAAATATTACACTTTTTTTATTTTTTAATATAACTAGAAAAAATGTCCTTATATTCACTTTATACTGCAATAACGATCAGAATAACTATATCTTCATAATATAATCATCTGATTACTAAAATCATTCATGATTAAATCGTTACATGTCCCAGTAATTAAAAGAAACAATTTAGAGAAAAATTACATAAGACTTACCTTTTCGAAACGAAACTTCTCTACCACCTCTTCTCCTATTCCTCTTGTTCTCAGAAATTCGCATACCTGTACAATTAATGTTTAAATTTATCTTTCATAATACTTCTTTGACCTGCGATTTTCTTCTAGTGTATTAGTGATATATGCATTTATATTGTACCTTATGTACAGATATATGTATATATATGAATATCCAAAAATGTATTTTTTCTTTCGGATTGTATTATATTAATTTTATGCTACTACACTTTCATGCTATTACATCTTTTTCATGCTATTACATCTTATACAAGCAGACAAGCTCACCTAGCTAAAATATTTTATTTATAATTGTGCATTGAATAGGGTTACCTGACTAGATTAACCTTGTGGTTATTTCAGGAACCCTGCACTCTAATTAATGTTAAATTTCTCATATATAAACGCTGTAATTAATAATAAGTGAGTGCTTAATTAAATTATTATTATTATTTATACTTCTTTTATAGTATACATCATATACAGTATGTCGTTTAATTGTCAATAATACTCGTTCAAAAATTTAACACAGACCACTTCAAAAAGCTCTCAAGATCATAATAGTTACATTGAAATCACATATAACTCACCTTTTCTATTGAATTCGATGAAAATAGTATATCGTTTTGATCGTTTTGATCGTTTATACCACTCGGCGGTGCATCGTCCGCCATGTTGGCTTACTTGGCGTCTGTCGAGAAAAAAGTCGAGAAAAAAGTCGAGAAAAAAGTCGAGAAAAAAGTCGAGAAAAAAGTCGAGAAAAAAGTCGAGAAAAAAGTCGAGAAAAAAGTCGAGAAAAAAGTCGAGAAAAAACTCGAGAAAAAAGTCGAGAAAAAAGTCGAGAAAAAAGTCGAGAAAAAACTCGAGAAAAAAGTCGAGAAAAAAGTCGAGAAAAAAGTCGAGATAAAACTCGAGAAAAAACTCGAGAAAAAAGTCGAGAAAAAAGTCGAGAAAAAAGTCGAGAAAAAACTCGAGAAAAAACTCGAGAAAAAAGTCGAGAAAAAAGTCGAGAAAAAACTCGAGAAAAAAGTCGAGAAAAAAGTCGAGAAAAAAGTCGAGAAAAAAGTCGAGAAAAAAGTCGAGAAAAAAGTCGAGAAAAAAGTCGAGAAAAAAGTCGAGAAAAAACTCGAGAAAAAACTCGGAAAATAGAAACTTGAACGCAAAATCATAATGGCACTAATCAGCCACCGTAGATTTGTTACTCTGCATCATTCTTTCAAAAATATTTAACAAACAATTAACATTAAATTGACTAAGCGGTAATACAACAGTCGAAAAAGATGTTTTGGGTGCGTGACTAAAAATAAATCTAACGTAATCATCTTCAGAATTCGTTGAAGCTTTAGTTAGCTACGCTAAGCAATTTAAAGTTTGAGAGTAGGTTAAAGTCATTTCGACCCTAAGACCTCTAATCATTCGCTTTACCCGATAAAACTGCATCGGAGGAGTCCCAGCTATCCTGTGGGAAACTTCGGAGGGAACCAGCTACTAGATGGTTCGATTAGTCTTTCGCCGCTATACCCAAATTTGACGATAGATTTGCACGTCAGAATCGCTACGAGCTTTCACCAGTGTTTCCGCTGGCTTCACTCTATTCAGGCATAGTTCACCATCTTTCGGGTCGCAACAGCTACACTCTTACTCAAACCTTTCTAAGATTAGAACAGCTCAATCGATGATACGGCTGGGCCACGACGGCCGGGCTTCTCACCTCAGCAACCAAAAAGTTCCCTTCACTTTCATTTCGCCACCGGGTTTCGATCACCCACAGACTCGCGCACATGTTAGACTCCTTGGTCCGTGTTTCAAGACGGGTCGGATGGAACCGTATTTTCGTCAGCATCGTCAACGCGTGGCGTGTGCACCCCGACCTGTTGACGGGCAGCGGTTTGGACGCACTGGCATAGCCGTCCGCGGCAGTCGACAACGGCATCAACAGGACAGGACACCAGCACGCTTGTCATAAATGTCCCCGAAAACGCCAGAGGTTTTTGTCGCAATTTTTTCCGATATCCGAGCGCATATTTTGGAAGACTGGTAACGAAATTAATTATCGAAAAATTAGCTTTATTTCTGGGCTTAGGTACCTTTTAGGATTGCCTTGAATCTCTTGGAAAATATAGCGCGAAAATGGGGGATATTTAGGGATTAAAATGATACCAAGATTGCCATGGTAACATTTGTTTTGGCGCGACAACCTTCGTCGATCTAAACCCTGTTGAGCAAAATGTCGTCTTTACGCTCGCAGGCCGTAAATGTTGATGATTTTCGGCTTCAAATAACTTCTTTATTCGTGGATGTTAACTGCCTGTTTTTAATATTTTGCAAAGCCAAGATGCTTATTGAAAAACGTATGTTTTTTGTTTTTGGAGTTCGTGTTTGAAATCGCTGAAATATGCCTTTGATGTCGGCGCTTACATGAAGACATTACGCCAGCAGTCGGAAACGATTGGAGTAAAAACCAAAGAAGTCCGAACTCAAGCTAAACGCCTTGAGCGTTTGAATGAAAAGGTATGCAAGGCTGGTGCACAAGTACAGCTTGTGTACATGTATTATTGCTTTATTTTTACTGTGCCACAGACCTATATTTACATATAATATTAGCCGATGATATAAATGGCAGAACATGTCTTTATTATGCTTGTTTTAGCTGTGCAGTTGTTACAGAGCTAGCTCATACTCAAAGTGTATCAGAGCTGTGTATTTGTTGATGTACAACCAGCTGTACCATGCTTCTTTTATTAAACAACTCGAAGGTTTAGTAATGTGAGTTAGGCTATCATTAATCATTGTACTATATATGTAATGTTTACAACACGAGCGGCCGTGTTGTATTGAATATACAATCACGAGCCGAAGGCGAGTGATTGTATATTCAATACAACAAGGACGCGAGTGTTGTAAACAACTTGTGAAATGAATAAATAGTAAAAATCCCTTTGGGATATTGAGCGCTAATTTGCTAATTAGTTACAAGCACTAGTGGTTGTATCAGAAGAGTATACATCCACTAGTGGTTGTAACTAATTACCATCATTGGTTTTAGTTTGTATGGGGTTTACAGGGGTATACATGTGACGTAATATCTGAAATTGGATTGGCTGCAAAACTCATGAATTAGTAATGAATTTCATATATATATATATATATATATATATATATATATATATATATATATATAATGATATTAGGTTTTAGTCCGAGTGATGAACCATATACTGGAGAAGTAGAGAAAAATCCACTTAGCTCAGCTGGGATTCAAACCCACAACCTTCGGTCAAGTTGGGAGCTGGTAGTTGGTTATTCTCCACCCAAGTTCATTGTCCCATAATAATTGTTCTATATAAATAATCACTAGCTATTTCAATTACAACTGAGCTCTTACATGTATCTTCTTTGTCTTTGACACAGACTGACACAGAGCTATTTATATTATGCGATTGTCTTATGATAATATAAATTGAATCAAAGAGCTGTGTTTATTTGCTGAATATGCACATCGATCTATAAACATCTCATATTATGTTGTTCTGTTTATAGTGTCAAACAATTGTGTTCCAGATGAAGGCACCTTATCTCTTCCAGTGTCACCGGCCACCTACTGGTGTTGTACCTACTTACAGTAATACAGTTACTGAGGACTATCTGATTTATAGAGTTCTGAATAGATGTGTATACATTTATTCTCTTGATTTTGCAGTACAGCAGCTTTTAAACCTGTGCTGTGATCAGATGCAAAATACTAATTCTTCTCTGTCTTGTTTTATATATTAAACTGAAAATTTAATCAGAGTTTGCAGGAGTGTATGTGTGTGTGTGGGGGGGGGGGGGGGGGGGGGGGGGGGGGGGGTCTTTGACTGGGTAGGTTTGGGGAGAGGGGTTGATTGGTTTGATAAGAGGTTGGCTGAGTTTAGGGAAAGGGTATGGTAGAATAATAATGATTTGCAGCTATTACCATGATACACCATTCTTGAATTTAAATATGTATTTCCTTGAAATATCTCCATTTTGTTGATTTAGTGTCACAAGGTTGTTTACATGCATTTGCTGATAATGCAAAAAAGCTGCTTAATATAATGGACTTATTTCTCAGAACAAAATTGTTTACTCCATATGAAAATATGTGAATATTTTCCTATTTTCACAGTAACTATTTTTTGTATATTTAGTTACTGTGTGAAGGCACTGAAGTATTAATTGTTTTCTTCTACAAATTTGATGTTTTCAGGGGGGTGCCAAGAAACATTTAGAATACTTCAACAACAATATACTGCACAGGAAGTACAAAAATGTTTTACATTGATATTTGCCTGTCACTCATTGTCAGGACTGCTGATAATTTCTGTCAAACAAATCATTCACAACTTGAAGCAGATCGTTACTGTGAAAGAAAAATAACTGCATGGCACAATACCGAAAATCCACAGTATTTTTCTACTGACAAGCATATTTAACTAGAGTAGAGAACCAGATCTGAGTCATCTGATATTTCACTTCGAACATTTGTTATAAATACACCATACGGTCTTCTAGTCAGAAACTATTTTGTAAAAAAACACACACAACCGGAGTAAGCCGAACAGTTTCTCAGCGATCACGATGCAGTGCCGTACAATTGTCGTACTTCTTTACTGTACAATCGCACAACGACCAGTCACTCAGTTGCAAGTCCCGCCATTTTGTTTCTTTTTTGGAGGAAAACCGCTGTGCGCAATGCATGGCGACCTTTGGCGTTTTCGATGTCATTTTTGACAAGCGTGAGCCAACCCACGGAGGCACGCATTGCGACAGACCACAGACAGGCACGGGTGATTTGTTTGCGACGCTGAACAATCCGGAAGGATCTACCTTCATCGCAACTTTCTAACCCGTGAAAATCTCATGCTGACACTCACCTACCAGAAGTGCGCCGCCTTCGTTCGGCCAATTGTACGAGTCGCGTCTAAAAAAATCGCGAACAAGCACGCGATCGAGCGCAGGCGACTGAATCCGGCAAGGCAAATTGCTGGTTCCATTCGCTTCCCTTTTAACGGTTTCACGTACTCTTTAACTCTCTTTTCAAAGTCCTTTTCATCTTTTCCTCACGGTACTTGTTCGCTATCGGTCTCGTGCCGGTATTTAGCTTTAGATGGAGTTTACCACCAATTTAGGGCTGCATTCCCAAACAACCCGACTCTTCGAAATAACCTCGTCGGCATTCGAGCCTTGCCACGTACGGGGTTGTCACCCTCTACGACGTGCTGTTCCAAGCAACTTAGACAAAGTCGATTTGCCAGGAGAGTACTTCTCGAGACTACAATTCGCCGCTGCAAGCTACGGCGATTACAAATTTGAGCAGATCCCTCTTCATTCGCCATTACTGAGGAAATCCTGGTTAGTTTCTTCTCCTCCGCTTACTGATATGCTTAAGTTCAGCGGGTAGTCTTGCCTGATCTGAGGTCAAATAGCCACCATGTAAAGCAATGCGGCACACGCGAAGTCTGCGAACAATTTTGGCTACGCGATGTACTTGAATGCTAATCTATTTAGGGGGACACGGCGAAACACCATGAGGCTCCAAAGGTCGTGCAAGAAACGATGCACGATTTAGTAGCAACACTCAAACAGACATGCTCTCGGCATAACCAGAAGCGCCATTTGCGTTCAAAAATTCGATGATTCACTGAAATCTGCAATTCACTACGTTTCGCAGTTAGCTGCGTTCTTCATCGATGCACGAGCCAAGAGATCCGCCGTTAAAAGTTGTGTCTATTGCTTTGTAGTTGTTCAATTCATTCATTTTTTTTTATTTTGTTTGGGGAGGGGAGGGGAGAGGAGAGGAGAGGAGAGGAGGGGAGGGTGTTGCAATTACAGTTTAACAGGTAATAGATAGGAGTGTGCAGCCGTTGGCAATGACTGGCTCGGCTTGTTAAAACAGCAAGTTGTTGTAAGGGGTAACCATGCAAGGGGTTCCTTATCGCACCGCATTGCTTGGCTAAAAATCAAGCAATTGAAGTGCCGCACTTGTATTGTATTGAAATCTCAATTTCAACGCCACCCCTAACAATAGCATCGCTCAACCTCGCCAGCATTCATCAACGCCGACTCCCACATCGTTAGCCGGAATAACCCCTATATAGTACATGAAACGTCCGAGCGTGTTCCGCGTCTTTTATCCTATTAGACACCTCCCCCCCGTCCCCGTCCCCGTCCCCGTCCCCGTCCCCGTCCCCGTCCCCGTCCCCGTCCCCGTCCCCGTCCCCGTCCCCGTCCCCGTCCCCGTCCCCGTCCCCGTCCCCGTCCCCGTCCCCGTCCCCGTCCCCGTCCCCGTCCCCGTCCCCGTCCCCGTCCCCGTCCCCGTCCCCGTCCCCGTCCCCGTCCCCGTCCCCGTCCCCGTCCCCGTCCCCGTCCCCGTCCCCGTCCCCGTCCCCGTCCCCGTCCCCGTCCCCGTCCCCGTCCCCGTCCCCGTCCCCGTCCCCGTCCCCGTCCCCGTCCCCGTCCCCGTCCCCGTCCCCGTCCCTCCCTGTCTTCCACTTGCCGTTCACTGGTATAATCGATCGTATCTGCGTGCCGAGCCAAAATAAAAGCTACTTCTTTGTCAGAAGAACTTACTGCAATAAGGAGGATTCCCTGGAAAATGGGGAAAAACACGCAGAACAATCACCTACCTCTTGGCATTTCGCGGCTGCATCGACAATGTTATGTTTTTTCAAAAGTACCCGAAATCCAATTACGAGAGATTTTATAGAAAACTGTTACAAATTTTCTAAAGACTACACTAACGAAACCACGAGAAACGAGTAAGTAGAAAAAAGTTTAATTAAGGAGGATGTTTTTCGGCCGGAAAAAATAAATATAAAAAAAAAATAAATCAAAGAACAAGGGATTAATCTTAGTAGATCGTAGCAACAAGGCTACCCTCTGCTTACAATACCCCGTTCTCTATTTAAGTCGTCTGCAAATGATTTAGTCCAAGCAAATGTATATTTGAGTCTGTTTAGTGTTTCGGAGTGTGTTCTACTCCAGAAAGCACGTTGTGACGCAGGAAGCAGTACAGCTTCTATCTTCGTTCGCCAACGAATGTCCGGGACAATGTATCGTTGCGTTCTAGCACGGATTCTGACTTAGAGGCGTTCAGTCATAATCCAACAGATGGTAGCTTCGCACCATTGGCTTTTCAGCCAAGTGCAAATGCCAATTGTCTGAATCTGCGGTTCCTCTCGTACTGAGCAGAATTACTATTGCAACAACATTTCAACAGTAGGGTAAAACTAACCTGTCTCACGACGGTCTAAACCCAGCTCACGTTCCCTATTGGCGGGTGAACAATCCGACGCTTGGCGAATTCTGCTTCGCAATGATAGGAAGAGCCGACATCGAAGGATCAAAAAGCAACGTCGCTATGAACGCTTGGCTGCCACAAGCCAGTTATTAACACTTCACAGTGTAACCTCATAGTGACCGTACGTAGGCTTTCCTTTCTGATGTAATTATGGAATAACTTAACAGTGTAAACTCAATTTATATAACAAGTACTTACATTATATAGTGATTATAACTTTTCTGAAAATATTTAAATCAACTTTCTATTGATGTGAAGCTGTTTAACATTAAGCAGGCATGTCTGTTACAAATTTTGACCTCTGTCGGAGCACTTCCGGGAAAGTTACAGCTAAGCCAATTACATTGCAGACACGTTGACTTAAAAATGGAAATTCCTCCCCCGATATTCAGTTTCCTCGTTACATTACCTCAACCTTTATTGGCTTTTAGAGAAGAGCAGGTTGTTATCTATACATTCTTAAAGTAACGCATTGTCACCTGTAATATTGTTGCTGTAACGTTAGGGTAAATTAACCACAGAAATGCAAATTCTTTCTAAAAATTGAATACCTAAATATATTTTAAATTTAAAATTTCCTAAAAAATTCAAATTCCAATTATAGCAAAAACCGTTCATATGCAGAGTAGTACTTACACTTATGTAACATGTTCATAATCTACAAGTCAAATTGTTTAATTTTAGCAAAGTTATGCTCTCTCAAAGTATACACCAGAATACAGTAATTTCGGCAAACTACAGATTATCGTACACACCATTTTCATGATTATTTCGTCGCCAATCATTTGAGTTGACGCTTCAACTTCTAACAAATTAAAAAAAGTCAACAAAGACGTAAATAACTTCATATTACATAATTCACGTAATAAAACTCAACGTGTACATCTGCGCATGTTCAGAACAATCCCACATGCGGGACACCTATTTCCCGAACATATATTTCAACCGTGACATCCCAGTTTTCATACTTCAGCGAATCTCACGATTCAAGGGGTATAAACCGCACATACTTCAGCGATTCTCACGACTCAAGAAGTATCACGAAAAGGGCCTTTAATCGAAGGACCAAAATCTGTCATAGCTACGGCAAATTGGCAGAAAAAACCTCGCTCACTTGCCTACTGTAAGGAGCAACTCAAACGCCACTGGCTGCAGATACTAGCTCTGGAGCAAGGTTCGCCCTCCTTCCAGCCGTATACCAACGTTAGTGTGCTTTTTTCTTTTTTACTTTACCACAGATTGTTTGATGTGTGACCTGCTGGCCTGCAGGCTTTCGTTTAGTGACTTTGGTGCATGAGGCACTCCATTTTAACTGTTTCTGGGCTTTTCGTTTGAACGTCTTCTTTACGTTCAATTTGCTTCTTCCTCTGCGTGTTGTGGGAAATTAGCTTGGCATTTATTTTCTTCACCATTTTGTTTCTCGGTTTGGTGCCATATTTCAATTGTGACACACTAAGTGCGCTCTGACTGCTCACATTGGGTTCTTAACATGTTTGGCTTGGCTTATTTCCGTATTTGTAGTTATTAGTCTATTTCTAATTATATAAATATAAATATATATGTATATTTAAATATATTTATTATAGATATAAATATATCATAAATATATCTATTATAATTGTTAAAAGTGTTTTGCCATTTAATGCAATATATATTTAATTTATATAGGAACGCAGTGGTTATTTTTGGATTCTACCAGTTTGTTTCATCTCTAAACGTGTGCTCAACATGCCATACTTTCCAAAACAACATTCACCGGCTGGCACACCAGCAAAAGGTGTAAGTTACTTTGAGCATTACTTAAAAAATTTCCTGAAACCGTATGGTGCTACTCAGGAAATTCCCACTGAGGACACCATTTTTAAGAGGATTAAGCATTTTAATTGTGAATTGCTGAAAAGACCTAATATCGGTATGTCGGAGCTGGCGCAAACTGTTTTAGAAACGGTACCCTATTTAGAGGGCATCAACGAACCAGTTTTGGACAAAGAGCAATTCTTAAAATTGCAGAAGGAGCTGCAGCCACTTGAACACTTGTTGCAACCGTTAAATGTGCAAGGCGGAAAATCCTGTACTGCTACTGGCGAGGAAGTCAAACAAGCCATACGATTCTTCCTCCAACCGAATGAAGACTTGAACAAATTGATGGACACAATGCTTCTCACCGCATCCAACTTAATGACATTATCCTTGCAATACATGGTTGCTCGTACATTATTTCAGAATCCAGATCAGTACGCGAACCTTATACAAACAACGGATAAGTCAGACCAACAATTTAAAGAAAAGAAAGATTTTCGAGCAATGAAATCATTTCTCATTCAATCTTGCGCATCTTCGGCATCACAACCATCGACAAGTACAGTGCGTGTGAAAAGGAGTCTTGTAGAGCTGCTTGACAGTTCTGATGATGAACGTCAAACGTACTCGAAACGAGCTAAAACAGTGGATACTGGCTGTTCAACTTCCAAGGCTTACCAGAAGAAGAAACAAGTGCTGGAAGCATTTGATTTGGATAGCGATGATGCCACTGAACCAGACAGTGCGCCAAAGGGAAAAGGGAAAGGGAAAGGAAAAGGCAAAAGCAAACCTCCAGAGACGCCTTCATGCGTAGAGGAAGAACAGGCAGAACAGGTTCCCCTAGAAAGAGTACCTGAACGTGACACAAATGTCATACAAGAAAAAGGTAAAAGCTCTAAAAAGAAAAAAAATAAAAAAAATAAAGCATGACAGAACTTAACATACAGGCGTTGTAGGCGTGATCTCATTTCATTACAAAAAAAAAACCTGCTGGCCTGAGGCCTTTCGTTTAGTGACTTTTTGTGCACGAGGCACTCCAGTTTAATTGTTTGCGGGATTTTCGTTTTAACGTCTTCTTTACGATCACTTTGCTTCTTTTCTCGTGTTTTGGTGGGAAATAGCTTGGCAATTTGTGTCTTCGCCTTTCTATTTCTCGGTTTGGTGACGCATTTCAATTGTGTCACACTAGGTACACACTGACTGGTCACATTGTTTTTTTTAGACGATTGGCTAATATACTTTATACGTTTCGTCATGGTTACCTTATTTATATGTAATACTTATAACCCATTTGTATATAAATGGTCACCCCTTGAAAAGAATGCTCTAAGGAGGATGTTAACTAAACGCAGGAAAGAATAATAACAAACATTTGCTAAGTACGACATGCTCCAATACAATGTCATAACAGTGTGAGCTTGGGTGAAATAAAACATCTGAAATGTAGACAACAAAATCTGTTGAAACTTATAAAGAGAAAAAGTTTAAGTTTAGTACCGAAATCCACAGTCAGTGTAATCACCTAGAAAAAAAGAATGTAAAAATAAAGTAAATAGTTAATAAATGTGTTTTCTCTGACATCGAACGTTTTCCAGATACCTGTAAAACAGAAAAAAACGTTTAAAAAGTGAATATGGGAAAACGAAATACAAACTAATCTAACCTAAAAAGAAAAATAAATTACACTTACCGGAAACAAAATTCTGCCACGGGAACACCTATAACAAGAAAAAACGTGTTAGGTAAATGTTTATAGTTTTGAACTTACCTTGGTAATACTTACTGGAAATATAACCCCTGAAATCTAGGCAAAAATTGTTGAAACCACCTTTCAACAGAAAAAGTTTATTACCGAAATCCTTAAGTCAATGTATTCACATGGGAAATGGAGTTGTGAGTAATAAGGTATTAAATAGTTAATAAATGTGTTTTACAAAGGGAAAAAAAACACATTCGACATCGGAAGTTTGCCAAAAGATCCTGTAAATACGTACCAAAACACGTTAGTATGTAAATGTAAAATTAATTTTGAACTTACCTGGCCACATTGAACGGCAACAGATGAAGACAATGAAACTAAAATGAAAAAAGGTTGTTAGTTAGTTGAATATTTAATAATAAATGCTCCTTAAAAAAAGACTATAAATAACCCCACTTACATCAGCGAGTCTCGCAACACAAGAGGGGCCTTCATGTGAAGTACGAAAATATACCATACATTCTCTAAGAATACTCTAAGAAAGATGTTAACTGAACCGCAGGCAACCCCAATAACAAACACTTGCTAAGTTTGACATGTTCCAATACATTGTCATCACAAATCAACAATGTGACCTGGCAATACCGGATAAACAGGGTGGGTGGGTTGGGAGAAAAGCTGTGACATTGATAAGTCGTCAGTTATCCCTGTGGTAACTTTTCGGACACCTCTAGCTTAAAACTCGTAAGAGATAAAGGATCGATAGGCCATGCTTTCACAGTTTGTATTCATACTGAAAATCAAAATCAAGTGAGCTTTTACCCTTTTGTTCTACATGAGATTTCCGTTCTCATTGAGCTCACCTTAGGACACCTGCGTTATCATTTGGCAGTAGTGCCGCCCCAGCCAAACTCCCAACCTGACAGTGTCTTCGGCCCGGATCGACCGGCAGACGAGCGATCTTAAAACCAACATGTGGACGCGTAACGTCCACTTCCGCTTCACCTAGTAAGTACAAAAACGACGAGAGTAGTGGTATTTCACCGGCGGATTGCTCCTCCCACTTATTCTACACCTCTCGTGTTTTTTCACAGAGTCAGACTAGAGTCAAGCTCAACAGGGTCTTCTTTCCCCGCTGTTGTCGCCAAGCCCGTTCCCTTGGCTGTGGTTTCGCTAGATAGTAGATAGGGACAGTGGGAATCTCGTTAATCCGTTCATGCGCGTCACTAATTAGATGACGAGGCATTTGGCTATGGGACGCACATAACTTTTCGGGCCTTAATAATAATAGTGAAGGCACAGGCTGTCCATGCCACTTGATTGCGCAGGTCAGAACGTTGTCCTGGATAACAGTTGGGACAGCACCGAATCAAACCTACAGCACAGGTCCTCGTTGACCGTTTCCCATATTGATACTGGCGGTACTAGCAAGAAAAGTCAAACCAATTCCGGCTTACAGCCCTGTAACAACACTGGCTGGTTACAGGATGACGGGCCCAGTAAAACCAAATGGTCAAAGCAACTCACTGTGTTGAGCATTTTAACACGGGTGACGTGGAATTCCGGCTAATTTCGGCTAGCCGTCAACCATTCCGGCCGCGACGATGCACCCGGGTGGCTCGTCACATGTCATTGCAAGCCGGTTGCCGCGATTAGCTCAAGGCTTGCAGCTCGTCACCTATAGAATGCGCATCGCACGATCCAGTCCCTGACACAGTGGCATCAGGGGCTTGGACCGGCCCCATGGTCACACCGACAGGTACATATATTAACCAGGCAGTGAAGCCGCTTTCTACCCTCCTGTGCATTTACCTATTTCACACAGTGAGCTTCCAGCAGCGGGTTTAGTGACGCATTGCAGACCGACCTGGCATTACAACAGGAATATCGACCAGCCGCGCACTAAGCTCGACTTAAAGGAGCATCCCCTATCCCGCTAGTTGAGTGCGATCTGCTACTTTACGCGAGTGAGGCCCAGGAGGTAACTAATAGAGAGACAAAGAGAGTCATAGTTACTCCCGCCGTTTACCCGCGCGACAGGGTGGGTGGGTTGGGAGAAAAGCTGTGACATTGATAAGTCGTCAGTTATCCCTGTGGTAACTTTCGGACACCTCTAGCTTAAAACTCGTAAGAGATAAAGGATCGATAGGCCATGCTTTCACAGTTTGTATTCATACTGAAAATCAAAATCAAGTGAGCTTTTACCCTTTTGTTCTACATGAGATTTCCGTTCTCCTTGAGCTCACCTTAGGACACCTGCGTTATCATTTGGCAGTAGTGCCGCCCCAGCCAAACTCCCAACCTGACAGTGTCTTCGGCCCGGATCGACCGGCAGACGAGCGATCTTAAAACCAACATGTGGACGCGTAACGTCCACTTCCGCTTCACCTAGTAAGTAAAAGAACGACGAGAGTAGTGGTATTTCACCGGCGGATTGCTCCTCCCACTTATTCTACACCTCTCGTGTTTTTTCACAGAGTCAGACTAGAGTCAAGCTCAACAGGGTCTTCTTTCCCCGCTGTTGTCGCCAAGCCCGTTCCCTTGGCTGTGGTTTCGCTAGATAGTAGATAGGGACAGTGGGAATCTCGTTAATCCATTCATGCGCGTCACTAATTAGATGACGAGGCATTTGGCTATGTAATACGATTTATTGTTCAACAATAATACCATACATTCAGGCTTGGGTTGGTGCAGCCTTCCCACCTTACAATAAATAAAATAAATTAAAATATAAATTAAATATGGTGCGTTAGCCTACTCCATCTCGTTCAAACGAGAGCCATTGCTCTCCACACCCAATTCCTTCTCTAAACGTAGATTTAGTAAATGTCAGCCACGTATGAAATCCCCTCTCCAAGACTATTATGGATAGAAGTGTAATACGTTCTTGGGAAAATTTAAACCTATTTAATAGCAAGTCGTACGATGGAGGAGCTAAGGCACCTCTCCAGTTGAATGTAATGGAGCCAAACATGGCGTTTGACTTACCACTAACACTCTTTACCCACGATGCAACATGTTGTTCGTTGTAATAGACCACTTTCATTTCGTGGGCCATAAACAAGTCTGCATTGTCGGCCACAATAGTGACGTCAATCACGTAAACTAAATCCTCGGTGTTCCATGCAATGATATCTGGGCGTCTGAGACCAGCAGGTGTTGAAATAGCTGGTTCTACAAGAACAGACCAACCCTTTGTCAATAGCATTTTAACAACCCTGCTTAACACAGTGTTGTGCCTATCTATACGTGCACCATGTGTCCGAGGACAGATTTGCAAGATATGACCCAGAGTTGCCGTTCTCCTGCATGCGTCACAATCTTTAGACTTGAGGGGGCGGCCTCGAGCTGTCCGTGCAGCTATGGGCATTAAATTTCCTCTAATTTTCAACGCCCCAATGAAATTTGCACCGGACATAAGTCGGCTGGGCGTAGAAACCCAAGTGTGTATTTTGGGAACCAGCTTGCAACTAGCCAGCCCAAAACCGTCCACCGACGCATGCAGTTGAATTGCAAATGCTCTCTTAACTGATGGTTTATCAAACATTGCCGTAGCTCCTAATATTTGTGGCCTAGACAATCTACCCAACATGTTGCACACAAAAGGCAGCGCAGCCACCGCAGCAACAGCAGGATCATTGGAATTGAGTGCACTCTCTAATCTAGACTTTTTCATTAAAGGAATAGAAAATCTAAGATTAGCTAAACCCAACCCACCTTCCTCGATCGGGGCATAGAAAAAGCTGTTATTTACATCAGGTGGTAGTTTCAACCATGACTTAACAGCGCCCCTTACCTTAGTATCAAGAAACCTAAGAAGTGCACTCGTCGATCTTGCCAATACCAGTTGATGGTATAATGCTGGAATTATGTGTTGTCGTAAAATATACAACCTTTGCTGCGGTTTTAACGGAGCCTTAGTGGTATTATCAAGGTAAGTTTGCAACTTTTCCTTGACCTTCGGATTGACACCCTCGGCGGAAAATGCCAATCCCAAGTACTTGTACACCTGCGTAATGGTTTTTGCCGGAATAACTTCACCCTCAACGTGCAAGTGCTCATTGGGATTCACAATCCATTTCTTCTTTTTACCATCTATATCAATCCTAATAGATGCTGACTTACCCTGCCTACCAGCACTGATTGACAGACCGCACATTTTCAGTTCACGGTGGTCAGATTTGCCTGATTTTCTCCCACATGGGATTGCTGAGGTGTCGTATTTCGAGAGGCCAATTTCTGTAATGGCCGCCATAGCAAACGTATGCAAGATTGCGCATCATTTACATAAATTATGCACACATTGTCAGACTTAGTCCCCCATAAATAAGTATATTTACCCTTCCTCTCTACAAAAATCAGGAGGGTAGTACCCCCACGGGCCATATTTTGCGTCTAACGAGGTTTTCTATACGCCTACTTTTTAGGCAAAGTGGGGTTTACACGAACTCTGTGTGTGCTCCAATGGTTTGTTCGTGTTATTTTTGAGTACACTGTAACATAAACTTTATTTTAAGTTCTGGACTTGTGCCTTTACTTTTATTCTGTTCGCGTTCGAACACGAAATATGCCTCAGTGTACCCTTCCTGGGGATGAATTTGTTTTTTGCAACGTCATGCTTTTGTCAAACAAAAACTTGAAGAACTCAAAATAAAGTTTAGGTATATGGCGTCAACCAGAGGAGTCGAAAGCAACCAGCAATTGTAAGTATTCGCCGTTTAAACCCATGTTTTGATTCTCACTTTTGATCTTGTCCGCCATCTTGAATCGCCTTCTTGGCCAAGCCACTATTCTCAATATTCCCTTTGAAATTTCGTGTCCTTAGACTGGAAAAATTGTGTATAAAAAGTCGGTACACAGCAAGGAAAATAAACACTCAGGAAGATGTGACACAGCGAGGAAATGTCATGCCTTTTGGGGCACGTCTTCACGAGTTCAAGTCAGAAATACTTTGAAGAGGAAGTTTGGTGAATTTGCTGAAGTACTCAAGAGCAATTATGACGAGAAGAGCGCTAAGTTTGCCGATTTAGAGAGCCGTGAGGAAGATATTAAAGGGAAACTGGTAAGAAACAGTGCTAAAAGAGTAACAGGTCCTAAAATTGTCAAATATTCTAGCCAAAAGTTTACATACATATACAGCATGTCAAATATTGTATTCTTAAGCAGTAGTTCTTTGCCAAATCCTACCCCAATTGACTTGACTTTGAAAAACAATGTCTTGATCAAATTACCTGGGGTGTGCTGTTGTTAGTGTGCTGCCTCTCACCAATAATAGTTAAGCCTGGATATGGGTGAGTGTCTTGGAATTACCCCAGTCTCGCGCTTGGACCATGTGAGTAGAGTTTAGTGGGGCTCTCCTGTGCTTCGAGGGTTTTTCACAGGGTTCTCCAGTTTTTCTCCCTCTGCAAAATCAACACCATCTGGGATATGAGTGGCACCCACCCCTGCCTTATGGTAGTAGCCAAAGAAAGGGCAGCCTTCTGGCTACCTCCGACAACAGTCGACCAATAGAGATAGATAGGATCAGATAGACAGACTACACCTTGCATTAACTTTTTTTTTACAATGAGAGTCTTATGTACACATACCTCCCTTTATACTATATAACCTTTTTTCTTTCACCTTTTTTCATGTGGTCTTTCTGTGTTTCAAGCAAGTTGACATTTCGAGCAAAGGTCTTCTTACCAGCAAGGGAATAATTGAAAATATCTACCTTATCCATACACTTTACCTTAGCTGGGCAGTAATTTGTGAAAATGTTTTGCACAAGACAATAAAATTTAAGCAATTTTGGGAACTTGTTCATATTTTAATATATAATTATATGCTGCATAATATATGATACATGTATATAATATTACTGTATATTTTAAAGGACACAGTAAATGACACTTCTCAGATCAGATGAAAATATTTTTATTTTAACTTATAATACACATAACACAAGCCATACAGTGTTTAAAATACATTCATTTGTCTCTATAATATTATCTCTATTTAAGTACACTAAACCATACATGTAACCTTGAAATTCTGAGTATAGTACTGTAATTTTATAAAACATGTAATATGAGTGTTAATTTCATGGCAACAATAGGGACTCTCTGCAATACATGTATCAAATAATAAATGTAATTGTGCGTTTTCAGTCATGGTGGATACATGATGTGAAGTAATATTTCAAAGCCGACAATGAGGACTCGACAGGATTTCAAGTCCACAAAATTAAGTTCCACTCCGCGGCGAAGCCTAGGACTTGAACTAATTGCAAGGACTTAAAGTCAGTGTGGTCAAGTCCGAATTCGAGGTTTTTACTATTTTTTCTTGTAATATATATATATTCAATATAAATTATTATTAAGTCATTCTGAAGATGTTACTGGTTAAGTAATGAAACGCCAATAAATATATTTTGTTGTAAATGATTCCCTTTTGTTGTGGTATTGCATTTTAAAATTTTGAGCTGGGCTCTACTCTTATATTCATTTTGCGGTTATGGTTTCCACCAGGTAAATCACTTGCTATTAACAGGTAATACAAAGCCACTACAATACACTGTGGCTAACAATGCAACAATCAATGTAATCCCAGTCAGGGTTGTACAAATTTACAACGACTGCTGCATAATGCTGAGTAAATTGAATGTCGTATTATTGGTGGTATATCATGCAAGGTCATGTCAGATGAAGGGGGCTAATTTACCTTTTATAAAGGCTAAAAGCTACCTTCCTGGTAGACACAATAATAGTTCAGAAAGGAACATACTAGTTGCATAAGGAAAATATAAAACAGCAATTAGCCAAAATAGCCACTTCTTTCAAGCAGGAATCCACCATAGGGCCCTCCATAACAAGTTTATTTCTTACAACCTCCTCGAGCAAAAAGTCCCAGGCTAAAAAAGTCCATTCCCTCCATGCCGTAGTTGGACGTATTCTCGGCGCTGATCTACTCCCGCTCAACGGAAAATTTCATTTCTATTACAGAAGTATTCCAAAAACGTTCTCCCCGTTCTGAACACTCCGAAAAACAATTTAAATTGAGTTTTAACTCTCTTCTTGTTTGGCGCACTCATGTTGTCAGCCATCTTGATTCGTATTTATATCTAGACTGCATGACCGAGTTATATACAACGCTGACCAACTGCGCCCGCACAAGTGGGAGAAAATCGCGTTGATCTGACCACCGTGGTTGTTCATTGATCCGGTCTAATTGACTCTGTGCCGCAATAGACGTGCGTGTTATTAGGCCGATGTCATCGGCGAACGCGAGATGATTGATAGTCACACCATTTATCTCAACACCAAGTTTTGGGTCGAGAGCCGTTAACGCCCAATCAATGACGGCATTAAAAAGGTGAACCGACATGGGATCACCTTGCTTAACACTCTGCCGCACTGTTATGCGTTCACTTCGATCACCGCCTACTCTGATGCAGGTACTACTCCGTGAGTAAAACTCTCGAAGATAGTTTAAGAATGGTGGCGGAACCCCCATCCTTTCTGCCGCAATCAAAATGGTCTTGTGCGACACAGAGTCAAACGCCTTCACAATATCAATGAATACAATATTCAAAGGTATGCGCTTATCTTTATGGTGGTCTATTATCGCGCTCAACAACAGCACATTCTCAGCCAAGCCATCACCAGAACGGAACGCCTTCTGCCTCTCCGAAAACGGGAGAGAACAACCCAGCCTTTTAGCCATGAGTTTATGGTAGCACCTGATGATAAGGTCGGCCATTGTTATTGGCCTATGCTTGGGTGGACTTATGTCGTTCAGGTCTTTGGGGATTAGCACTGTCTCTCCCATGCAGCATTTAGTTGGTAAGTAGCCAGCTAGCAGCCACAGGTTATATCGAGCTCTTATGGCTTCCCTTGACAAAGCCTTAAACTGACGTAGTACCATCCCATCTGGACCTGGTGCACCTGGCTTCATTTGAGCGATGGTCTGCTCTAACTCAGGCATCAGAACTGGGGCAACAATTTCCCACAATATCGGTCCGACTGGGTCCGGCTTACGGCTGTCAGGCTTGGATTCCTTCTCAAAAATTCCCCTCCAAAATGCAAAGGACCATTAATATTCTTAATTCCGAGATCAGTTAACCTAATCTCTTCTCTAGCAAGCATTATTAGTTCCTCAACATCCCAACGAGCCTTTACACGCGGGGCCGGCACATTCTCTGAGTGATACTCCTCTGGATGCATTCTCCTCCTCTGCAAATTTAATCCGTTCAAACTCTTAAAACACTTATGACAATTTATACACATTTGAACATTTTCACTCGAAACGTGTCGGTAGATGATGCAGCGGCATCAAATATATATGAATTTGAATTGGCCATTCCGACACAATAAAGCGACTTCTCGGCTTTTTGCAGAGACAGTTCGCAAACCAAAATGGCTTGACAGGGCTCACCACGTGAAGGTCTCTCTGCATGGAGCCCCATAAAGCGATTCATAGTTCATAAGAGAGTCATAGTTACTCCCGCCGTTTACCCGCGCTTGGGTGAATTACTTCACTTTGACATTCAGAGCACTGGGCAGAAATCACATTGCGTCAACACCGCTCACCAGCCATCGCAATGCTTTGTTTTAATTAAACAGTCGGATTCCCCTTGTCCGTTCCAGTTCTAAGTCGGTTGTTAATTGCATGCCGAATTGACCCGACGGTCATAGCTGAGTCCGTCGACGTGAAGCCCCCTCCCGATCCGGCCCAGACCCCGAAGAGAGTCCTGACCAGTCCAGGACGGGTCCGCGCGCCTCAAGTCCCAGCCCGACATGCCCAACCCTTAGAGCCAATCGTTGTCCCGAAGTTACGGATCCATTTTGCCGACTTCCCTTACCTACATTGTTCTATCGACTAGAGGCTGCTCACCTTGGAGACCTGCTGCGGTTATGAGTACGACCAGACAAGAAAATGAACAACTCCCCCGGATTTTCAAGGGCCGTCGAAGGCGCACCGGACCCCACAAGATCTGTGGAGCTTTACCGAACGTGAAACCCTATCTCCGGCTAAACCGATTCCAGGGTGACAGTCCGTTAAAAAGAAGAGAGAACTCTTCCCGGGACTCTCGCCGACGTTTCCGAGTTCGTTTGCGTTACCGCTGTGTGCCACAAGTGGCGATATCCCTGTTCTGGTTCGGGAATATTAACCCGATTCCCTTTCGACAGGCGGCCCCCGAAAGTGGGCGCTTTATAACGGAACTTTCCTGTGTCTTAGGATCGACTCACCCATGTCCAACTGCTGTTCACATGGAACCTTTCTCCGCTTCAGTCTTCAAAGTTCTCATTTGAATATTTGCTACTACCACCAAGATCTGCACCAGAGGACGTTTCACCCTGACTCGCGTCAAAGGCTGCGTCACGACCTCCGCGCCCTCCTACTCGTCGAAACTAGGGCATTTGCTCCGACGGTCGAGTATGGGTGCGACGCTTGAGCGCCATCCATTTTCAGGGCTAGTCGATTCGGCAGGTGAGTTGTTACACACTCCTTAGCGGATTCCGACTTCCATGGCCACCGTCCTGCTGTCAATATCGACCAACACCTTTTGTGGGATCTGATGAGCGTCGACTTGGGCACCTTAACGCGACGTTCGGTTCATCCCGCATCGCCAGTTCTGCTTACCAAAAATGGCCCACTAAGGACTCGCATTCCATTGTCCGGCTTCATTCGAGCAAGTCGGACTTCTTACCAATTTAAAGTTTGAGAATAGGTTAAAGTCATTTCGACCCTAAGACCTCTAATCATTCGCTTTACCCGATAAAACTGCATCGGAGGAGTCCCAGCTATCCTGTGGGAAACTTCGGAGGGAACCAGCTACTAGGTGGTTCGATTAGTCTTTCGCCGCTATACCCAAATTTGACGATCGATTTGCACGTCAGAATCGCTACGAGCTTTCACCAGTGTTTCCGCTGGCTTCACTCTATTCAGGCATAGTTCACCATCTTTCGGGTCCCAACAGCTACGCTCTTACTCAAACCTTTCTAAGATTAGAACAGGTCGGTCGATGATACGGCTGGCCACGACGGCCGGGCTTCTCACCTCAGCAACCAAAAGTTCCCTTCACTTTCATTTCGCCACCGGGTTTCGATCACCCACAGACTCGCGCACATGTTAGACTCCTTGGTCCGTGTTTCAAGACGGGTCGGATGGAACCGTATTTTCGTCAGCATCGTCAACGCGTGGCGTGTGCACCCCGACCTGTAGACGGGCAGCGGTTTGGACGCACTGGCATAGCCGTCCGCCGCAGTCGACAACCGCATCAACAGGACAGGACACCAGCCAACCCACGGAGGCACGCATTGCGACAGACCACAGACAGCCACGGGTGATTTGTTTGCGACGCTGAACAATCCCGAAGGATCTACCTCCATCGCAACTTTCTAACCCGTGACAATCCGATGCTGACACTCACCTACCAGAAGTGCGCCGCTTTCGCTCGGCCAATTGTGCGAGTCGCGTCTAAAAAAATCGCGAACTAGCACGCGATCGAGCGCGGGCGACTGAATCCGGCAAGGCGAATTGCTGGTTTCATTCGCTTCCCTTTTAACGGTTTCACGTACTCTTTAACTCTCTTTTCAAAGTCCTTTTCATCTTTCCCTCACGGTACTTGTTCGCTATCGGTCTCGTGCCGGTATTTAGCTTTAGATGGAGTTTACCACCAATTTAGGGCTGCATTCCCAAACAACCCGACTCTTCGAAAGAACCTCGTCGGCATTCGAGCCTTGCCACGTACGGGGTTGTCACCCTCTACGACGTGCTGTTCCAAGCAACTTAGACAAAGTCGATTTGCCAGGAGAGTACTTCTCGAGACTACAATTCGCCGCTGCAAGCTACGGCGATTACAAATTTGAGCCGATTCCTCTTCATTCGCCATTACTGAGGAAATCCTGGTTAGTTTCTTCTCCTCCGCTTACTGATATGCTTAAGTTCAGCGGGTAGTCTTGCCTGATCTGAGGTCAAATAGCCACCATGGAAAGCAATGCGGCACACGCGAAGTCTGCGAACAAGTTTGGCTACGCGGTGTACTTGAATGCTAATCTATTTAGGGGGACACGGCGAAACACCATGAGACTCCAAAGGTCGTGCGAGAAACGATGCACGATTTAGTAGCAACACTCAAACAGACATGCTCTCGGCATAACCAAAAGCGCCATTTGCGTTCGAAAATTCGATGATTCACTGAAATCTGCAATTCACACTACGTTTCGCAGTTTGCTGCGTTCTTCATCGATGCACGAACCAAGAGATCCGCCGTTAAAAGTTGTGTCTATTCCTTTTTAGTTGTTCAATTCATTCAATTTTGTTTTTTTTGTCATTGGGGGGTGGGGGTGGGGGTGGGGGTCTGGGTGGGGGTGTTGTTGCAAGTACAGTTTAACAGGTAATATGAGTGTGCAGCCGTTGGCAATGACGACTGGCTCGGCTTGTTATAACAGCAAGTTGTTGTAAGGGGTAACCATGCAAGGGCTTCCTTATCGCACCGCATTGCTTGGCTAAAAACCAAGCAATTGAAGTGCAGCACTTGTATTCTATTGAAATCTCAATTTCAACACCACCCCTAACAACAGCATCGCTCAACCTCGCCAGCATTCATCAACGCCGACTCCCACATCGTTAGCCGGAATAACCCCTATATAGTACATCAAACTTCCGAGCGTGTTTCGCGTCTTTTATCCTATTAGAAACCACCCCCACCCCAACCCCCCCCCCCACCCCCCCACCCCCCCTCCTTTTCTTCCTCTCGGCGTTCACTGGTATAATCGATCTGCGTGCCGAACCAAAATAAAAGCTACTTATTTGTCAAAAGAACTTAATGCAATAAGGAGGATTCCCTAGAAAATGGGAAAAACACACAGAACAATCACCTACCTCTCGGCGTTTCACGGCCGCATCGACGATGTTATGTTTTCCGAAAGTAGCCGAAATCCAACTACGGGAGATTTTATCGAAAACTGTTACAAATTTACACTAACGACTACACTAACGAAACCACGAGAAACGAGTAAGTAGAAATAAATTTAATTAAGGAGGATGTTTTTCGGCAGGAAAAAAGAAATTTAAAAAAAAAAAAATCAAAGAACAAGGGATTAATCTTAGTAGATCGTAGCAACAAGGCTACTCTTCTGCTTACAATACCCCGTTCTCTATTTAAGTCGTCTGCAAATGATTTAGTCCCAGCAAATGTATATTTGAGTCTGTTTAGTGTTTCGGAGTGTGTTTTACTCCAGAAAGCACGTTGTGACGCAGGAAGCAGTACAGCTTCTATCTTCGTTCGCCAACGAATGTCCGGGACAATGCATCGTTGCGTTCTAGCACGGATTCTGACTTAGAGGCGTTCAGTCATAATCCAACAGATGGTAGCTTCGCACCATTGGCTTTTCAGCCAAGTGCAAATGCCAATTGTCTGAATCTGCGGTTCCTCTCGTACTGAGCAGAATTACTATTGCAACAACATTTCAACAGTAGGGTAAAACTAACCTGTCTCACGACGGTCTAAACCCAGCTCACGTTCCCTATTGGCGGGTGAACAATCCGACGCTTGGCGAATTCTGCTGCGCAATGATAGGAAGAGCCGACATCGAAGGATCAAAAAGCAACGTCGCTATGAACGCTTGGCTGCCACAAGCCAGTTATTAAAACTTCACCGTGCGAAGAATGACCTTTAGTTGGTTTAAAATGCATGGCCTAAAGCAATGAAAACTGACTTCAAATTAAGCACTTTCGCAATTTTGACCCCATGAAGCTTCATAGCTTCATATTATTGTAACTTTTATGGTGTTTCTTAACCCCATGTTTTTATTTGCTTAAATTGAAGTATTACTTCATACAAGAAGACTGTGCAAATTTAAGAAAATTGCAATCGACAGTTTTTTTTTATAGTCGTTTGAAGTTTGACATTTACTATAGTTATATATGTGGGTGGCCATCTTTAAATTTTGCGTTTTCTAACATGTTAATTTTGGGTCAATATGACAATTTTACGTTTTCAAATGTACTCTCTAGTTACTATAAACATTTTCAAAAAATTTGAAATAATTTCACTGGACAGTTTTTCTTTAATGGCGGTTTGAAATTTGAAATATACTATATTATATATGTATGGCGGCCATCTTTAAATTAAGGAGGATGTTGGTTACAAATCGGGTGGTAACCCGCCCGGATTGCGTTACAATTTTGTAAAATTTTCTCCAGTTAAGTTTCACATCATTACGCATGTTTTTACGTTTAGGGAAAATAGCAGTTGAAAATGAACGGAAAAGTTACAAGTATCTATCTATCTGTCGTGACAAGGATCAGAGTTACTATGAATCCAGCATCACAAACAACCCTGTACAAATATTACAAAAACGCAATCGTTTTCAATCCATTTACTTTTACAGACGTTGACTTTGATAGGTTGTCACTCGTTTTCTGAGACATGCTTTGTTCTGATTCTGACATGCTAATTTTTAGCTGAGTCTGACAAGCTCGCTTTTCGCGATTCTTACACTGGAAGCGAGTGACATGATTGTTGTGGGCAAAATAAATTTCTATTCACATTTCAGTATGTCCCAGAAAGAATATCTAAGAAAAATACAGTAATACCATTTCAGTATGTCTCAGAAAAATACTATGAAAAAATAAAATGACACAGGTAACCCAAGTCATCTACGTAATTAGTTGTACATAAGGACGTTTCTCTGCTTACATTATTGACGCATGAAAACTGAGAAAACGTTATAACACGTTTATGAGCTATATTCGACTGAGCCAAGGCTCGGAGACAAAGTTGACACTAGAAAATAAGGACGACCGCTACCGTGAACATGTTATCACGGGCGCGCGTCATAACAACGCTTAAAGCCTGTTTTCCATCCATTTACTTTACAGATGTAGAGTTTATGAAAGCTTTTCACTCGTTTTCGCTGGGTCATGCTTTGCTCGGATTCTGACATGCTAATTTTTAGCAACTCCGACAAGCTCGCTTTTTGCCATTCTTACACTGGAAAAGCATACGCTTTGAAGCAGCAGCTGCACACTTCTGGAGCTTCAAGGCCAATATTGTCTTTTAAAAGGGTCACATTCACCCTTCTTACGTCGATCCTCTGTGTGTACTGTACTGTGTACGGGTTGCAAAGTTGGAAAGCAATTCCGCCGCTGCATATGCATGCGCACAGCATATTTGCCAAGACCGTAGAGTTCTTTGGCCAAGAGAAAGGCCAAGCCAACACCAGTGCAGGAACTTGAGAGAGTGACAGCAACGAGAGCGAAACGCCCCCACCTCACCTCCGCCAACGCTGGAATGGTGCACCCAATCCTTTCCAGATGAAAGAAGCGGAAGCAGAAAAATAGAGTAATACCATTTCAGTATGTGTCAGAAAAATACTATGAAAAAATAAAATGACACAGGTAACCCAAGTCCTCTATGTAATTAGTTGTACATAAGGACGTTTCTATGCTTATATTATTGACGCATGAAAACTGAGAAAACGTTATAACACGTTTATTTATGAGCTATATTCGACTGAGACAAGGCTCTCGGAGACAAAGTTGACGCTAGAAATAAGGACGACCACCACCACCGTGAACATGTTATCACGTGCGCGCGTTGTGTAACAACGCTTTTAAAAAAGTCTGTTTTTTTCCGATCGATTTACTTTTTTACAGATGGTAGAGGTTTTGAAAGCTTCTCACTCGTTTTCGATGGGGTCATGCTTTGCTCTGATTCTGACATGCTAATTTTTAGCAACTCCGAAAAAGCTCGCTTTTTGCGATTCTTACACTGAAAGCATACGCTTTGAAGCATCAGCTGCACACTTCTGAAGCTTCAAGGCCAATATTATTGTCTTTTAAAAGGGTCACATTCACCCTTCTTACGTCGATCCTGTGTGTGTACTGTACTGTGGTACGGGTTGCAAAGTTGGAAAGCAATTCCGCTGCATATGCATATGCGCACAGCATATTTGCCAAGACCGTAGAGTTCTTTGGCCAAGAGAAAGGCCAAGCCAACACCAGTGCAGGAACTTGAGAGAGTGACAGCAACGAGAGCGAAACGCCCCCACCTCACCTCCGCCCACGCTGGAATGGTGCACCCAATCCCCTTTCCAGATGAAAGAAGCGGAAGCAGAAAAATAGAGTAATACCATTTTCAGTATGTGTCAGAAAAATACTATGAAAAAATAAAATGACACAGGTAACCCAAGTCCTCTATGTAATTAGTTGTACATAAGGACGTTTCTATGCTTATATTATTGATGCATGAAAACTGAGAAAACGTTATAACACGTGTTTATGAGCTATATTCGACTGAGACAAGGCTCGGAGACAAAGTTTGACGCTAGAAATAAGGACGACCACCAACGTGAACATGTTATCACGTGCGCGCGTTGTAACAACGCTTAAAAAAGTCTGTTTTTTTTCGATCGATTTACTTTTTACAGATGGTAGAGTTTGAAAGCCTCTCACTCGTTTTCGATGGGGTCATGCTTTGCTCTGATTCCTGACATGCTAATTTTTAGCAACTCCGAAAAAGCTCGCTTTTTTGCGATTCTTACACTGAAAAGCGCACCGCGCACCGCTTTGAAGGGAAGCGAAGCTGCACATTTCTGGAGCCTTCCAAGGGCCAATATTGTCTTTTAAAAGGGGTCGCACAATTCACCACCCCTCTTACGTCGGTGCTCTGTGTGGTACTGTACGTTGCAAAGTTGGAAGCAATTCCGCTGCATATGCGCACAGCATATTGCCAGACAGCAGAGTAAAAGAAGGCCAAGAGAAGAAAGGCCAAAGCCACAACACCCAGTGCAGGAACTTGAGAGAGTGACAGGAAACGAGAACGAAACCGCCCGTCCTCACCTCCGCCAACGCCAAAGAATGGTGCACCAATCCCTTTCCAAACGAAAGAAGCGGCAAGCAGGCCCAACCGCAAGCAGTGCAGGAACTTGCGGTAAATGACAAAGACGACGAAGAAGCGGCCGGAGCCGCAGCAAGTCCAAGATAAGATACACACTTCACTGGCCAACAACAAAAAATAAAAGTGACGGCCGGCCGACCGACCGGGGACTTTTTTGCCCTCCAACCCCGTCTTTTGTAAAATGCTCAGGTCCAGTTTTTAATTGTTCCCCCCCCGCCAACCCTTCCCGTTTTGGGGTGGGAAGTAACAGGGTAAAAATCGGTTTAAGATGGGGAAGCGCGAAGCCACGTTTTTTTCAGTTACAAAGTCGCGCATAAATATATAAAAATAGCCCCCTTTTTTTTAATACACCTAAAAAAAAAGGGTTAACTTTTCTTTTTTTTTATCGTTTTGAGTTCTAGCAGAGATGTGTGTCGATCATCTCTCTCCTTCCTTCACCTTGCACTGACTTTTTGTTCTTGTTATGGCTTTCAAGACCATGTGACACCCACTTCTCTAGCGAGAGGAGCTAGCCTAGCTAGCTTTTTCCTGGTAATGCTTTTTTTTTAAATATTTCCTTATTAAATGAACGACCTCCTCCTGTCTTTCTTTCATATTAAGGGAATCACGACCGTCCCAATCACGACAATTCATGGGATGGCCGTTGACTACCTTTTCCTTCACATTGTATTGACTGCCTTCTTCGCTTCCTCGACCATGAAAGGGTTCTGCTGAGCTTTGACATGATGCAAACTTCAAGTGCAAGCATGCGAAACCAGCAGCAGTGCAGCAACTTGACAGCGACAGCGACGACGAACAACCGGTTCCCATCAAGTCCAGATGCAATTGGACCGCAGATAAAAGCACAGGACCGCGCGTCCGCGTTTACCTCAGGAGTTAGACATCGAAGCAAGAGCAACATTTGAAATCTTTGACATTTAGACAAAATTCATACTCAGTCAATTTGCGTGTAAATGTCTCCTTACAACTCACGATATAAATTGTTAAAAAGAGGCGGATGTGTTGCAAGCGGTTAAATTTGACTAAAGGCCTAAGCGGCAGTTCCTGAACTGGGTAGTGACAAAGACGCAGGAACAAGCGTCCCCATCAAGTCCAGATGCAATTGGCCCGCAGATAAAAGTAAGAAAGCACAGGACGGCCCGTCCGCCTTTACGACAGGAGTTAGACATCGAAGCAAGGGCAAGATTTGAACTCTTTCACATTCAGACAAGCTTCATACTCAGTCAATTTACGTGTGAATGTCTCCTTACAACTCACGAAATAAATTGTTAAAAAGAGGAGGATGTGTTGCAACCGATAACTTTGACTAAAAGAAGTTTGGCCAGCAATTTCAATAAAGGCAGCGGAAACAGGCCGAACAAGCGGCAGTTCCTGAACTGGGTAGTGACAAAGACGCAGGAACAAGCGTCCCCATCAAGTGAAGATGCAATTGACACACAGAAAAAAGTAAAATAGCACATGACGGCCTGTTCGCCGTTATCACAGGAGTTAGACATCGAAGCAAGAGCAAGATTTGAAATCTTTGTCAATTTAGACAAGCTTCATACTCAGTCAATTTGCGTGTAAATGTCTCCTTACGACTAACGATATCAATTGTTAACAAGAGGAGGATGTGTTGCAACCGTTAACTTTGACTAAAGCACGTTTGGCCAGCTTTTTCCATAAAGGCAGGGTTGGGTGGGTGGGTGAAGCCCATGACCATCAAGTTTTATAAAAAGTTGTGTGTTATCCCTGTGGTAACTTTTCGGACACCTCTAGCTTAAAACTCGTAAGAGATAAAGGATCGATAGGCCATGCTTTCACAGTTTGTATTCATACTGAAAATCAAAATCAAGTGAGCTTTTACCCTTTTGTTCTACATGAGATTTCCGTTCTCATTGAGCTCACCTTAGGACACCTGCGTTATCATTTGGCAGTAGTGCCGCCCCAGCCAAACTCCCAACCTGACAGTGTCTTCGGCCCGGATCGACCGGCAGACGAGCGATCTTAAAACCAACATGTGGACGCGTAACGTCCAGTTCCGCTTCACCGAGTAAGTAAAAAAACGACGAGAGTAGTGGTATTTCACCGGCGGATTGCTCCTCCCACTTATTCTACACCTCTCGTGTTTTTTCACAGAGTCAGACTAGAGTCAAGCTCAACAGGGTCTTCTTTCCCCGCTGTTGTCGCCAAGCCCGTTCCCTTGGCTGTGGTTTCGCTAGATAGTAGATAGGGACAGTGGGAATCTCGTTAATCCATTCATGCGCGTCACTAATTAGATGACGAGGCATTTGGCTACCTTAAGAGAGTCATAGTTACTCCCGCCGTTTACCCGCGCTTGGGTGAATTACTTCACTTTGACATTCAGAGCACTGGGCAGAAATCACATTGCGTCAACACCGCTCACCAGCCATCGCAATGCTTTGTTTTAATTAAACAGTCGGATTCCCCTTGTCCGTTCCAGTTCTAAGTCGGTTGTTAATTGCATGCCGAATTGACCCGACGGTCATAGCTGAGTCCGTCGACGTGAAGCCCCCTCCCGATCCGGCCCAGACCCCGAAGAGAGTCCTGACCAGTCCAGGACGGGTCCGCGCGCCTCAAGTCCCAGCCCGACATGCCCAACCCTTAGAGCCAATCGTTGTCCCGAAGTTACGGATCCATTTTGCCGACTTCCCTTACCTACATTGTTCTATCGACTAGAGGCTGCTCACCTTGGAGACCTGCTGCGGTTATGAGTACGACCAGACAAGAAAATGAACAACTCCCCCGGATTTTCAAGGGCCGTCGAAGGCGCACCGGACCCCACAAGATCTGTGGAGCTTTACCGAACGTGAAACCCTATCTCCGGCTAAACCGATTCCAGGGTGACAGTCCGTTAAAAAGAAGAGAGAACTCTTCCCGGGACTCTCGCCGACGTTTCCGAGTTCGTTTGCGTTACCGCTGTGTGCCACAAGTGGCCATATCCCTGTTCTGGTTCGGGAATATTAACCCGATTCCCTTTCGACAGGCGGCCCCCGAAAGTGGGCGCTTTATAACGGAACTTTCCTGTGTCTTAGGATCGACTCACCTATGTCCAACTGCTGTTCACATGGAACCTTTCTCCGCTTCAGTCTTCAAAGTTCTCATTTGAATATTTGCTACTACCACCAAGATCTGCACCAGAGGACGTTTCACCCTGACTCGCGTCAAAGGCTGCGTCACGACCTCCGCGCCCTCCTACTCGTCGAAACTAGGGCATTTGCTCCGACGGTCGAGTATGGGTGCGACGCTTGAGCGCCATCCATTTTCAGGGCTAGTCGATTCGGCAGGTGAGTTGTTACACACTCCTTAGCGGATTCCGACTTCCATGGCCACCGTCCTGCTGTCAATATCGACCAACACCTTTTGTGGGATCTGATGAGCGTCGACTTGGGCACCTTAACGCGACGTTCGGTTCATCCCGCATCGCCAGTTCTGCTTACCAAAAATGGCCCACTAAGGACTCGCATTCCATTGTCCGGCTTCATTCGAGCAAGTCGGACTTCTTACCAATTTAAAGTTTGAGAATAGGTTAAAGTCATTTCGACCCTAAGACCTCTAATCATTCGCTTTACCCGATAAAACTGCATCGGAGGAGTCCCAGCTATCCTGTGGGAAACTTCGGAGGGAACCAGCTACTAGGTGGTTCGATTAGTCTTTCGCCGCTATACCCAAATTTGACGATCGATTTGCACGTCAGAATCGCTACGAGCTTTCACCAGTGTTTCCGCTGGCTTCACTCTATTCAGGCATAGTTCACCATCTTTCGGGTCCCAACAGCTACGCTCTTACTCAAACCTTTCTAAGATTAGAACAGGTCGGTCGATGATACGGCTGGGCCACGACGGCCGGGCTTCTCACCTCAGCAACCAAAAAGTTCCCTTCACTTTCATTTCGCCACCGGGTTTCGATCACCCACAGACTCGCGCACATGTTAGACTCCTTGGTCCGTGTTTCAAGACGGGTCGGATGGAACCGTATTTTCGTCAGCATCGTCAACGCGTGGCGTGTGCACCCCGACCTGTAGACGGGCAGCGGTTTGGACGCACTGGCATAGCCGTCCGCCGCAGTCGACAACCGCATCAACAGGACAGGACACCAGCCAACCCACGGAGGCACGCATTGCGACAGACCACAGACAGCCACGGGTGATTTGTTTGCGACGCTGAACAATCCCGAAGGATCTACCTCCATCGCAACTTTCTAACCCGTGACAATCCGATGCTGACACTCACCTACCAGAAGTGCGCCGCTTTCGCTCGGCCAATTGTGCGAGTCGCGTCTAAAAAAATCGCGAACTAGCACGCGATCGAGCGCGGGCGACTGAATCCGGCAAGGCGAATTGCTGGTTTCATTCGCTTCCCTTTTAACGGTTTCACGTACTCTTTAACTCTCTTTTCAAAGTCCTTTTCATCTTTCCCTCACGGTACTTGTTCGCTATCGGTCTCGTGCCGGTATTTAGCTTTAGATGGAGTTTACCACCAATTTAGGGCTGCATTCCCAAACAACCCGACTCTTTCGAAAGAACCTCGTCGGCATTCGAGCCTTGCCACGTACGGGGTTGTCACCCTCTACGACGTGCTGTTCCAAGCAACTTAGACAAAGTCGATTTGCCAGGAGAGTACTTCTCGAGACTACAATTCGCCGCTGCAAGCTACGGCGATTACAAATTTGAGCCGATTCCTCTTCATTCGCCATTACTGAGGAAATCCTGGTTAGTTTCTTCTCCTCCGCTTACTGATATGCTTAAGTTCAGCGGGTAGTCTTGCCTGATCTGAGGTCAAATAGCCACCATGGAAAGCAATGCGGCACACGCGAAGTCTGCGAACAAGTTTGGCTACGCGGTGTACTTGAATGCTAATCTATTTAGGGGGACACGGCGAAACACCATGAGACTCCAAAGGTCGTGCGAGAAACGATGCACGATTTAGTAGCAACACTCAAACAGACATGCTCTCGGCATAACCAAAAGCGCCATTTGCGTTCGAAAATTCGATGATTCACTGAAATCTGCAATTCACACTACGTTTCGCAGTTTGCTGCGTTCTTCATCGATGCACGAACCAAGAGATCCGCCGTTAAAAGTTGTGTCTATTCCTTTTTAGTTGTTCAATTCATTCAATTTTGTTTTTTTTTGTCATTGGGGGGTGGGGGTGGGGGTGTTGTTGCAATTACAGTTTAACAGGTAATATGAGTGTGCAGCCGTTGGCAATGACGACTGGCTCGGCTTGTTATAACAGCAAGTTGTTGTAAGGGGTAACCATGCAAGGGCTTCCTTATCGCACCGCATTGCTTGGCTAAAAACCAAGCAATTGAAGTGCAGCACTTGTATTCTATTGAAATCTCAATTTCAACACCACCCCTAACAACAGCATCGCTCAACCTCGCCAGCATTCATCAACGCCGACTCCCACATCGTTAGCCGGAATAACCCCTATATAGTACATCAAACTTCCGAGCGTGTTTCGCGTCTTTTATCCTATTAGAAACCACCCCCACCCCCACCCCCCCCCACCACCCCCCCCCTCCTTTTCTTCCTCTCGGCGTTCACTGGTATAATCGATCTGTGTGCCGAACCAAAATAAAAGCTACTTATTTGTCAAAAGAACTTAATGCA
>CAXIUP010000172.1:110000-125000 GCA_964035015.1 Corallium rubrum | reverse complement strand
CAGAGACACACAGAGACACACAGAGACACACAGAGACACACATAGACACACAGAGACACACAGAGACACACAGAGACACACAGAGACACACAGAGACACACAGACCCACACAGAGACACACAGAGACAGAGGGACACAGGGGGACACAGAGGGACACAGAGAGACACAGAGACACAGAGAGACACAGAGAGACACAGAGAGACACAGAGAGACACAGAGAGACACAGAGAGAGACAGAGAGACACAGGGAGACACAGGGAGACACAGGGAGACACAGGGAGACACAGGGAGACACAGGGAGACACAGGGAGACACAGGGAGACACAGGGAGACACAGGGAGACACAGGGAGACACAGGGAGACACAGGGAGACACAGGGAGACACAGGGAGACACAGGGAGACACAGGGAGACACAGAGAGACACCGAGAGACACAGAGAGACACAGAGAGACACACATTTTTTTGGCACGGAAACAACCCGGTTTTATCGGCAACGGCACTGGCACTTTGTAAAAACACCAAGAAGAAAGCACTTTTGCCTGACTTTCTACTGTTTTTCTTTTCTGTTTCCTTTGTTGTGGTCAGTTCATATCCTGTCAAATAAACCAGTAGGTTCTGGAACTATTGTAGGCTGTAAATATATATTCATAACTATATTATTCGTTTAAAACGTTGAAAATTTACTGAGTTTTGTTGCTGTGTTGTAATCAACAAGCTTTGTAAAACACAGGGGTGGTGCAACTGAGGCAGGTGGGGGCAGGGGTGCTACACCCCTGTTGGGGAACCATAGCCCTCCAGGCCCCATCAGGGAAAACTTACCAATTTGTCAGGGAATCTGGAAGGAAAACTGTCTTTTTGTTAATTGGCAAAGAACTTTTTAACTGATTAATTAGCCAGACAAGTAATTGATGCTTTTGTGAAATCCCCCTACTAGCCCCCCTGTCAGGGACCTTAGCCGCTGTGTTGAGGAATTCTTGGCACCACCCCTGGTAAAACCAAAGGACCAACATCTTCAGAAAGGAAGAGAAAGGAGGTGGAACATCTTACTGTATTCCTACCTGTACATGATAGCAACACAAAACGAAATCCAGAACTTTCATTTTACCAATTTCCAATTGACAGAAAGCTGAGAAAGATGTGGTTGCATTGGGTTGGTAGAGCCAACTTTGTCTGACTCCATTGAAGCATAGTCAATCGAGATATGGTCTGGAAACTCAGCTAAAGTCTTTGGTCTATCTTTTTGTTCGCCTTTATGCGTTTTTGTGCACGGTGCACGGTCACTGAACATATTGTATTTTAGTATAATGAAGGAATTATCCAATAGCAACGTTTCAGTTCAATCACTCACCCGTGCTATTTAAATATTAATAAACCTAAAACAAAGGATGTGCACGGTGTAAGGTACGGTTCAACATAAAATCACAGCTCATTATAGGCGCTTTGAAGTTTGCCGAGTTTCCAGACCATATCTCAATTGACTATGATTGAAGTACATGGTTCATTATCCATTTTATAAATTAATACTAAAACCTATTTACAGATATATATGAGTTATAATGACATATTTTACAATTTACTATTTAAAGATTTATATACAGAACCCACCTAAAATTTTTAATATTAATTATATATTATAAAACTACTACTAAAATTTGTCTACTATTACAGTATCTATGAAGAGAACACTGAGAAAAGTTTGAAATTTATAAATAAAGAATGTTGTACAGAGTTTACAGACTATCTATAGCCTTAAATTATAATTTCCAAGTCACTGTTTTACCAGGGGTGGTACCAAGAATTCCCCAACACAGGGACTAAAGTCCCTGACAGGGGGGCTAGTAGGGGGATCTGGGGGATGCTCCCCCAGAAAATGTTCAAAATTTGAATGTCTAGAATAGCTTTTTCCATCTTCTCAGTGTGAAATTATCTGTTTCTACAGGAGTTTTATTTCACATTAAAGCATTAATGGTGATTTCCTTTCATTGAAATTAAAACGTTGTGGGGGTTGGGGTTGGGGGGTGCTTACATGAGCAAAATGTGCCTTACGCGAAAAACTGATTTTACATGTATAAAGTCCACACAACACTCTGAATATATGAAAATAAACAAAACCATATTGAAACAAACAAAACTAGCCATATTACAAAATATGAATTTAAAAATATGCATTTATATGGTATAAAAGTCTTTTAATCATGTTCATCAAACCCATCAAAGCTAGTCTGAATCTGAGTCCAAGTCAAACAATATCCAGGTAGGTAGGTCATCTTTGCCTAATGCAGGAAAGTTGTCTGAAATGAGATCATCTTCGGTCCCTTTGTGAAGACGTGGTCAGTTGTACTGAGAGAATGTTTAAAAATAGCGTGGAAAATTACTTTTTCTTTAAACGGGGGGGGGGGGGGGGGGTGTGGGGGGGGGGGGGGTGAGTGCTTGCTTCAAGATGGGCGCTTACCTGGTCAACTACAGTAATTACTTGTCTGGCTAATTAATCAGTTAAAAAGTTCTTTGCCAATTGACAAAAAGACAGTTTTCCTTCCAGATTCTCTGACAAATTGATAAGTTTTCCCTGATGGGGCCTGGAGGGCTATGGTTCCCCAACAGGGGGTATAGCACCCCTGCCCCCACCTGCCTCAGTGGCACCACCCCTGTGTTTTACAAAGCTTGTTGACTACAACACAGCAACAAAACTCAGTAAATTTTCAACGTCTTAAATGAATAATATAGTTATGAATATATATTTACAGCCTACAGTAGTTCCAGAACCTACTGGTTTATTTGACAGGATATGAACTGACCACAACAAAGGAAACAGAAAAGAAAAACAGTAGAAAGTCAGGCAAAAGTGCTTTCTTCTTGGTGTTTTTACAAAGTGCCAGTGCCGTTGCCGATAAAACTGGGTTGTTTCCGCGCCAAAAAATTTAAAGACTCTTTAAAAACATTATCTTCAGAGGACATGCTAATAATCGAACGAATGACAGACATCATCATTCATCGCCAAAAGTTGTCAATTTCAACAAACGGAAAAATCATTACAGAACACTTTGGTAATTCAGAAAATACGAGATCGCGATAGAACAACAACACACACATGTCTGTGAGGCAAAATGATGAGCTGTCCGATGTTCACTAAGCTTACTCACCTGAAAACGTCGAGAAGAACCTCCCTTCGGGAACGTATTTACTAGCATATTCTTCACTCTTTCAATAGTTCTATAGCAATTTTCTCGTCCATTTCTGCTCTGATTTCGCTGTCCTTGGCACACAACGTTCTATATAGTCCCCCAAATACATTGCCCTATTCGAAATTCTCCTGCGCTACAAAAAAATGTGCTTAAAAGAATCCATTCTTCTCACAAGCAAAATGCTCGCTTCGCGGCGGCCATTTCGCCTGCAAGTGAAGCCTACCACATTTCCCATGATGCTTTGCTATAATGGGAATTGTCTATTACGAGAGCATTGTACACAGATATAAGTTGTGGTAGAGATAATAAGTCCCTTAGCACTCGTAGCATTCGTAGGCCTCTTAAAACTTTAGGAATGACCTTTTCATGAACATGGTCATTCCAGCTTAGTTTTTCGTCCACTATTACGTCTAGTAATTTAGCCTTCGTCACTTGTTTAATAGGTTTGTTCCCAAGTCTTATCTTTGGGACAGCTACAAATTGTTTTAGTCTATAACTAGAAGCTATAGTAATGAACTCAGTTTTGGTCGCATTAGCGGTGAGTTTGTTTGCACAAAGCCAGGTATGTAAATTCTTAACATCCGAATTTAAAATATCCTCAAGTTCATCTACTGTTTCTGCTGAAGCAGTAATTTGTGTATCATCAGCGTACATACCAGGTGTAGTGAAGTCCAAACAGTTTGGGAGGTCATTAATATAAGTTAAGAATAAAAGTGGGCCTAAGGTGGATCCCTGAGGCACGCCTGTAGTCAGAGGTTTTAATTCAGACTCAACACCATTGACCATGCAACATTGCGATCTATTGGCTAAGTATGAGGAGAACCAATTTAGTGGAATATCTTTGACTCCGTACAGACCTAGCTTTTTAAGAAGGATTGCATAGTCAACAGTGTCAAAGGCTTTACTCAGATCTACAAGAACTACCCCATTAATAAAGCCATTATCAATATTTTTGAACCATTTTTCAGTTGCTTGTAGTAGAGCTGTTACAGTAGAGTGACCCGATCGAAACCCTGACTGAAACTTACTTAAAATGTCATTTTGAGTAAAGTATGAATAGAGTTGGTCAAACACAAGTTTTTCAAATACTTTAGCCACAACAGGGAGAACTGAAATTGGTCGATAGTTATTTGGATCATTTTTGAACCTCCCGTATACGAAATAGAATGTTTTAAAATTTGCCAATTAATACTAAAATCCTTATTGTTTTCTTTCAATGCCCAAATATATTTATTTGCGAAAATCTATATATTTGCTCTAACTATATGTTATCGAGCACTCTTTGCGTTTCGTAGACCAAAACCCACACGTATATTCGCACCCGTATATCGGTTGTGCACTCTTGTTTACGTTATTCATTTCTATTTAACTTCAAAATGCGGCAATTTCGATTTGACTATTCACTAAAGAATATCCCAATACCATCACAGGACGCTTATTTGAAGAATTTGATTGAAAAAGTGGAAAGTGTAATAAAACGTATGAGATGGAAAGCTAATTTCTTTCTTAAAAACAAACAGAGAGAAAACCAAAACAACCCTTTCGGCCTTGCGTCCAACAAAACACCTCCTTCTATCCCGGAAATAAAACCTTTCGAAGACGACCTTATAAAACTCATCGAAAATATACAATTTCGGCCATATACGAACCAGTTTCAGAAATGTTTGGCTACCGATTTAAAGAAAATTAATTCATCTCCCAACATTTTCATTTTTGCAGACAAAACTAGGAACATTTATGAAACCCCGCTCGACACATACAACAAGCTCCTACATGACAACATCACAAAAACATATAAGCATGGATCCGAGGACACTATAGATGAAATTGATTCGGAACTAAAAGAAATTTCGAACAGTTTAGGAATCGGCGACAAAATTGAAATCTTTAAAAGACCACAAAGAAACTTTCGAAAACGATCCAAAATGCCGATTAATTAACCCCGCTAAAAGCGAATCCGGAAAACTAAGTAAGGTGATTTTGGACAAAATTAATTCTAATTTGAGACAAAAACTGAATTTAAACCAATGGAGAAATACAAAACAAGTAATTGAGTGGTTTGGCAATATAAAAGATAAGGACAGACATAGTTTTATTTCGTTTGACATTGTCGATTTCTATCCATCTATTTCTGAAAAACTATTGGACCAAGCATTATCTTGGGCCTCGAATTTGGCTGCTGTAACTGAAAACAATATTTCAATAATAAAACACGCTAGAAAATCTCTCCTTTTCAATACCGGAATTTCATGGATAAAAAAAGATAGCAATAGTTTGTTTGACGTTACCATGGGTTGTTTCGACGGCGCGGAAGTTTGTGAGTTAGTAGGCCTTTTCATTTTAAATCACCTAAGTAAGAAGTTTGGCAAAGAAAGCATTGGCCTATATAGAGATGACGGTTTAGCTATTATAAAAAGTAAATCAGCACGTTTAGCAGACAAAACAAGGAAAGAACTCCACAAAATTTTCGAGCAGTTTGACCTAAAAATTACCGCCGAATCAAATTTACGCATAGTAAACTTTTTAGATGTAACTTTCGACCTTAACAATGGAAATTATAGGCCCTATAGGAAGCCCAATGACGATCCGCTTTACATAAATAAGCACTCTAACCACCCACCAAGCATCACAAGACAGTTACCTGCATCAATCAACAAGCGCATTGCACTTCTCTCATCAGACGAACAAGTTTTTCAGGAATCTGCACCCATATATCAGAACGCACTTAGGCACAGCAACTTTGATCATGATCTTAGCTACACTCAACACACAGCACAGCAACCACGAAGGAATAGGCAACGCAACATCACTTGGTTCAACCCACCTTTTAGCAAGAGTGTAAGCACAAACATCGGACGTAATTTCCTAAACCTAATTGACAAGCACTTCCCACCACACCACAAGCTCCATAAGATTTTTAACAGAAACACAGTCAAAGTAAGTTACAGCTGCATGAACAATGTTAAGTCAATAATTACTAAACACAATGTACACATATCTAGGAATAACATGCCACAGGATAAGGACACTAGCAGTTGCAATTGTAAGAAAAACACGAATTGTCCACTTAGAAAACAATGCATGACTCAACCTCGTACCCAGGGTCTTATCTCCGCTCCCCCGCCCCCGCCCCCGCGCTGCGAAAAGCAAGACCCTGGCAAAGGCTGGTCACGTGACACCAATAATTTGAAGCCATTCTGGGACGTGCAGTTTTTATCCCGGGGGGGAAGCTGAAAATAAGTTTGACGAAGTTTTATTATGTTGGTACTTCAATTTAAAATATTATGGATGTTTGCTTGAAGACGAACGCTGTTGTTCTATATTTAAAGCACAGTGAGTATTAAAACACTCTATAAATGTTGTATGTCGAAATATAGTAAGGTTTGAGTACTGACGTTTCGAACGAAGGCCCTTCGTCAGAGAGAACGTTTCTCTCTGCCAAGGTCCTTAATTCGCTCTAAACGTTTAGAGAACTACGTTCAATTTAAATTTCGGCAGTACTCAAACATTTCGATTTGTATTTCAACACTGCCTATAAGGAGCACACTATGTTGTATTGTTTCTTTTGAAAACATATTAATCCTCAGTTCCAAACTTAATTCCATTCACAACAATGATATGATTCAATCACTTGCGTGTTGCGATTTGAACGAATTTTACGAAGTTTAAATTGTTTATTTCGAAATTCGAACAGCTACAGCTAGTATTTCCTAGAATTTCAGCAGCTCGACTCGTATTAAAGCTAATAATAGCTTTGAATGTCACAGCATATTTTTGTACTAATATCAAACGGTAATGTAAGATTCTTTGTTTGATTTTGATATACATGCAGTATTAAAACTTTCTACATATTTATGTATCGTGTTCGTGTAGTGTAGACTTTCCGGATACATAACATCAATGGTGGTACCATTTATTTTACTTACGTATGTATTAAATTCTAACTAGGTTTTAAACTTTTTTTGTTTGGTTATGTAATATGCTTGGCTAAAACAAAAACAAAGTGTGCCCAGGTTTGGGAGACAAGTTTGTTTTTCTGGGTTCAAGTCCCAGTCCACACTTATGACTTCAATCTATTAATTTGCTGCCAGATGATTTTTATTTATTCAGCAGTGGTGGAAAGAAGCCATATGAGATACATGCCAGGCCTAAGCAAAAATAGGTAATTTGTGTTTTATATGTACATGCTAAACACTCAAACTCAATTTATAAACCCTTGTAAAGGTAAATACATGTAATTATTGTCTACAGTAAGGGTCTGGGTTACCCTATCCCCCAAGATATCTCATGTTTATATAGTTCATTTCCATGTTAAAAAAAGTAAACCATTCACACAAGACTCAGATAACTCAGGGATAATGCAGTCTGAGTACCTCCATGTGAATGCTTGCACTCGAGTTATCTCGGTAGAGTCAACTTTTATATAATTATGTTATTGCCCATGATAACTTAGGGTGAAGCATTCACATGAAGCTAGGGTTTTATCAGGGGGTCAGGATCAGTAGTTGCATTTTATCATGTGAAACAGGGTCAACTTTGATCCTACAGCCCCCAAGTTATCCCTACCCCCCTGACATAACCAGGTCTCCTTTTTAAAGACACTTGTCTAACAAATTTAAATTTCATTACATTTTATTAGATTTGAAAAAATATGATCATGTCTGACTTGTATCACAAATATCACCAATAATCTGAAAAAAGACATGTGCATGTGTGATATCCCATATTTCAAACATAGAAAATAGGTCTTCTGCTGACTTGATTTCATCACACTTCAACACAATAGAGTCAATAAGTTCTAATGTTACTCCAGTATTTGTGTCAATACCCCCAATGTGATGTCCACTTGTTCCCAGTTGAACTCTATACTTTCTTAACAAGTTTCTGATCCTGGTACGTTGGCTATCAGAAACCATGCGAACTGATTGAGGCCAAGCTTCTGGGTGTTCCTCACAAGGTGTAGGTACTAGCAACTCAGCACATCTGTGGCATGAGGAGCATTGGCATGCTTTCAAGCAATTGCTGCAGCAAAGGTGTGCTTTATTTTTGGTTGCATTTGATGCAGATCCCAAGTAAACCAGTAATTCTTTTCTTAAACAACTGGTTTCCTGTAAACAAAAGTTTCGCATGGCAGTTGTCATACCTGGCTTGTTGGTTGCAATATCATGACCATTAAAAAACAATGAAGCATTTGCTGGCTTGCCATCTCTTCCTGCTCGACCAATTTCTTGGTGGTAGGACTCAATGGTCCTTGGCACCCCAATATGTATCACATGCCTGATGTCTGGAATGTTCACCCCAATTCCAATAGCCACTGTTGCAAAAACAACACGAATTACTCTAGCCTCATCCTTTCCCACAAGCTGTTTCAGTATTTCGTGTTTCATGTCTTCAGTCTGAGGTGCATGGAATTGTGCAAAGAGACAGTTTTCTGGTCTTTTTGCACACTGGGGAAAATAGCTTTTCTTTCCGATTTCCTCCATGAATAGTTTATAGGCGTAACCACACCACTTTAATGGTAAATAGATTAAAGTGAGCGGATATTTGTTTAGATTTTTCTTTAAATCTTTGGCAATAGGAAGCAGGATTGATATGAAGCTCTCTTCTCCTGCAGTCGCTGGCTTACGTTTCTCTTTATGGATATAAATATTTGGGCGATCCAAATCAGCCACAACTACCTGAGGGTTGTCAAGGAGAAGAGAAGTGGTTAATGTTTCTCTTACGTGTTTCGGTGCGGTTGCAGTAAGGACTAGGAAAGGCGCTGAAGGAAAAAATGAACCGAGCTGAGACAGTTTGCCAAAATCAGGTCGAAACTCAAATCCCCATTCGTCAACAAGGTGCCCTTCGTCAATGACACATGCCATTACCCGTTGTTGAAAAACATCTGACAAAAGAAGCCGTCTACCTTCTCTGCATGAGATAAAAGCTTCTGGATGAGCAAAAATAAACGGAATCCTGCCTTCCTTAATTTCCCTGGCTCTCGTAGCATCAAGACACAAACTTCTCACATCCTTTCTTCTTTCACCGTCGCTGTCACTGCCATTACTGTCTTCGTCTTCATCACCGACAATGTTATGTTGGTTATTGGAAACAGTATTTAACACATCAGCTTTGATTCCATGTTTTTTGAGAATGGAAATCTGGTTTTCAATTAAAGCATTCAATGGTGTAATAACCAAAACGATACTAGCACTCGTCACAATCCCATGGTTGGCATTAAGATAATCGAATACAAAGGGAAGCAAATGAAATATGATTGATTTCCCATAGCCCGTTGGAAGAATTGCGATGGTATCTCGTTTCACAATTATTGATTCTAACACTTTGTATTGCTTCACTTTAAGAAACAAATTTTGATGATTCGACGCATTCAGGGCGTAATTAACAGCATTAAAAAACTTATTCAACGAATACATATTTAGCCACTAGCGACTTTGTTAGGCTCAGGAATGGAACGCTTCGTGGCCTCGACACCTCATGCATGCTGGTCTACGTTGTAACATTGTTTATTTCTCCCAGAAACTCACGATTCAGGGAAAACTCAAAGAAAGTTGCTGATTGGTTGTTCATGAATAACGAGGTCGCCTATTGAACAAAAATATCATTACGCGGGAAATCGACATCGACAACAACGACAAGACCATTCCTGTGTTAACAGACATGTTGTCGTCATTAGAACGAACTCCTAGGAAAACTTACTGTAAAGGGAAAATTAAATTCTGTTGTCTCTGTGGTGACGACAAAGGTTGTGCCAAATTCACAGATATATTCAGCTCTGTTGGCCAACGAAAAAAATTAGCTAAAATTGTGCAAGACGTCCTCGGTTTGACGTTCGAAGATATTGAAGGACGCTCAATTTATAAAGTATGCAGAAGTTGTGAGGGAAAACTTAATGCGTTTTCCAGTTTCAAAACTTCAGTTTTGGCCATTCAAAAGACCATTCGTGAGCAAGTCACCGCCAAGAAATGCCTCGTTGTTTCCCCGAGTAAGTCTCGCCCGAGTAAGAAAGCTTACACGACCGACTGTGCTGCCGACGTAGCAAGCCATTTACTTGACCTTACAAGCACAATAACTGATGAAGAAGCAACGTTAACAGAAGTAACGATGACAAATACGGATTCAAGTCTTGAGGTACGGGAAATCGGATAAATTTGAACTACATATTCTTTTATAATTCATGCATGAATTATATATATATATATATATATATATATATATATATATATATATATATATATATATATACATATATATTTAATTATATATTCCTCGCATCATAGAACCCGAGTGTTTTAAGCGATGGAGAACTGATGCAAATTGGGAAAGCCATTGAAACTGGGTCGCCTTCTGTTATTGCAAACACCTTTGCCGGCATTGATTCGCTACGACGTGAATACATGAACATCCTTCTTCACGAACTAGACCAACAATGTACAAACTTGTGTAGAAAATCACGACCATCAGTCTTAAGAAACAATGGCTTTACTGGTATGACCGAATTCGAGTGGCAGAAAGTTATTTCAGAAATGTCAACTCGATGTCCGTTGGTTATCAATGTTCTGCTGACAGTTATGTATCACACCTCTGAGAAAGAGATCGATGAAATTGCCCCAAGGCTTGGTTTATGTTACGCTATACTAATGCAGACCAGAAATCACGAGCTAAGTTTGGTACAGCGACTTAACACAGTCCTGTTGGCCGAAGGAAATGCAAAGAAGAAGGTAAAAAATATATATTTTTAAATCGTAAAATGCTTGAATTAGCGCCCATGCAGCTTCAAATAGCGCTATCTCTAGAATGAGCGCCCCTCCTAAAGCCCACTTTTGTTAATCAGCACGCCCCCTTCAAAATAAGCGGCCAGCCGAAGTTCGTCTCCAAACTTTGTACCAACTTGTCGACTCATTCTAGCATGGAAGAATCCTGGAAATGAAAAGGTCGGTTTGAAGTGTTCCAGTTCTTGTTACCGTGACCAGCACTTGATTTTCTGAGAAATTAAATAAGCGCCCTTCTCTCGAATTAGCGCCCTATTAGGCCAATTAAAAAAATATTTCTGTTTTTCATCACTTTTTTTGAAAAAATTGGGGCGGGCGGACGGCTTTTTTTTATTTTTATAAGTAGCGTATTTTCTTACAGAAAACGGGTTAAAAGTTGAGATGTTTTCTAATTCGTACGCTTTGCCTGCATAGCTAACGATTATACTGTCCAAAGCTGTTGCACGTTTAAACCTAATTTTAACTTTCAAAGCTTTGCACGATTTACCTGCTTGTCCAGTTTCTTCGGATGGCTACTGTACTTGGCTCACGCGCGACGGTACAAAAGCAAAAGCAAAAACATGATTTACCGCTCTTTTCTAACAACAATAGCGCATTCGGCGCCTAAAAAAAAATCGGGGCGGACGAATTTTTGGGAGCGGGCGGCGATGAAAAACAAAATTATTTTTTTAATTGTCTTTAGCGACCTGGGTGATAGTTCAAGCATTCACGATATTTACCAATTAATGTTATTTTTAGAAGTATTATAGAAAATATTCTTAAATTTTAAAATATTTGTTAATGGCATGTTAATGACAATCTACCTAAATATATTAAGTGTTTTAACAGCCAGTACTTCCAAACTGGTGTATGTATGGGAGAGAACAAGGTTTACAAACAGTATTAAGTTTAATTACCAATACTGTGCTTACTGTCTATTAAATATGCAATCTTTCCTTTCCTCCACAACCGCATTCCTTGCAATGCCAAGGTATCTTACTTGTTATTGTAGTTATCCCTATCACTATTACATTGTCTGATGACCTATCACTAGTATCACTATCATTATCACTATCATCATTACTATCACTATCACCATCATTATGATCAAGATCACATCATTATGATCAAGATCACCATTTTAATGATCATTATTATAATCATCTAGATGACAATTATTATAACAATAATTATTATTATTATTATTATGAATATCATGCATGCACAGATCATAATCATAATAATTTATAAGTGAGTGAAACAAATGATATAGATAAAATTCATAATTTTATGTTCACATCACCATGTACTATTTCAGAAATAGAAAATGGCCACCCATGTTTATATAGCCTGATGCAAACATGAGAGTGAGTTGGGAGAATGTGAATTCTCCCAAACTCACTTGAGTGTTTGATGAAATAAGGCTAAGAAATGTGCTGTGATGTCACAACTGTGTTTGCATAGGCTGATAAAGCCTGATATAAACATGGTATTAAATTGACCAGTCAAAGCGTCAGTAAGACGCAACCTATTTTATCAATCATTTTACTATTACATTCTATAAGTGCAACAAACATTTTCCATAAAATATAATATTATAAACGAAGTAAAAACAAAACAAAAATGGGTCTCAAAAGAAGTAGATCATAGTTTCACAGAACTGGTCATCATCATCGTCATCATCATCATCATCATCATCATCATCATCATCATCATCATCATCATCATCATCATCATCATCATCATCATCATCATCATCATCATCATCATCATCATCATCATCATCATCATCATCATCATCATCATCATCATCATCATCATCATCATCATCATCATCATCATCATCATCATCATCATCATCATCATCATCATCATCATCATCATCATCATCATCATCATCATCATCATCATCATCATCATCATCATCATCATCATCATCATCATCATCATCATCATCATCATCATCATCATCATCATCATCATCATCATCATCATCATCATCATCATCATCATCATCATCATCATCATCATCATCATCATCATCATCATCATCATCATCATCATCATCATCATCATCATCATCATCATCATCATCATCATCATCATCATCATCATCATCATCATCATCATCATCATCATCATCATCATCATCATCATCATCATCATCATCATCATCATCATCATCATCATCATCATCATCATCATCATCATCATCATCATCATCATCATCATCATCATCATCATCATCATCATCATCATCATCATCATCATCATCATCATCATCATCATCATCATCATCATCATCATCATCATCATCATCATCATCATCATCATCATCATCATCATCATCATCATCATCATCATCATCATCATCATCATCATCATCATCATCATCATCATCATCATCATCATCATCATCATCATCATCATCATCATCATCATCATCATCATCATCATCATCATCATCATCATCATCATCATCATCATCATCATCATCATCATCATCATCATCATCATCATCATCATCATCATCATCATCATCATCATCATCATCATCATCATCATCATCATCATCATCATCATCATCATCATCATCATCATCATCATCATCATCATCATCATCATCATCATCATCATCATCATCATCATCATCATCATCATCATCATCATCATCATCATCATCATCATCATCATCATCATCATCATCATCATCATCATCATCATCATCATCATCATCATCATCATCATCATCATCATCATCATCATCATCATCATCATCATCATCATCATCATCATCATCATCATCATCATCATCATCATCATCATCATCATCATCATCATCATCATCATCATCATCATCATCATCATCATCATCATCATCATCATCATCATCATCATCATCATCATCATCATCATCATCATCATCATCATCATCATCATCATCATCATCATCATCATCATCATCATCATCATCATCATCATCATCATCATCATCATCATCATCATCATCATCATCATCATCATCATCATCATCATCATCATCATCATCATCATCATCATCATCATCATCATCATCATCATCATCATCATCATCATCATCATCATCATCATCATCATCATCATTATTATCATCATCATCATCATCATCATCATCATCATCATCATCATCATCATCATCATCATCATCATCATCATCATCATCATCATCATCATCATCATCATCATCATCATCATCATCATCATCATCATCATCATCATCATCATCATCATCATCATCATCATCATCATCATCATCATCATCATCATCATCATCATCATCATCATCATCATCATCATCATCATCATCATCATCATCATCATCATCATCATCATCATCATCATCATCATCATCATCATCATCATCATCATCATCATCATCATCATCATCATCATCATCATCATCATCATCATCATCATCATCATCATCATCATCATCATCATCATCATCATCATCATCATCATCATCATCATCATCATCATCATCATCATCATCATCATCATCATCATCATCATCATCATCATCATCATCATCATCATCATCATCATCATCATCATCATCATCATCATCATCATCATCATCATCATCATCATCATCATCATCATCATCATCATCATCATCATCATCATCATCATCATCATCATCATCATCATCATCATCATCATCATCATCATCATCATCATCATCATCATCATCATCATCATCATCATCATCATCATCATCATCATCATCATCATCATCATCATCATCATCATCATCATCATCATCATCATCATCATCATCATCATCATCATCATCATCATCATCATCATCATCATCATCATCATCATCATCATCATCATCATCATCATCATCATCATCATCATCATCATCATCATCATCATCATCATCATCATCATCATCATCATCATCATCATCATCATCATCATCATCATCATCATCATCATCATCATCATCATCATCATCATCATCATCATCATCATCATCATCATCATCATCATCATCATCATCATCATCATCATCATCATC
>CAXIUP010000172.1:27500-105000 GCA_964035015.1 Corallium rubrum | reverse complement strand
CACCACCACCACCACCACCACCACCACCACCACCACCACCACCACCACCACCACCACCACCACCACCACCACCACCACCACCACCACCACCACCACCACCACCACCACCACCACCACCACCACCACCACCACCACCACCACCACCACCACCACCACCACCACCACCACCACCACCACCACCACCACCACCACCACCACCACCACCACCACCATCACCATCACCATCACCATCACCATCACCATCACCATCACCATCACCATCACCATCACCATCACCATCACCATCACCATCACCATCACCATCACCATCACCATCACCATCACCATCACCATCACCATCACCATCACCATCACCATCACCATCACCATCACCATCACCATCACCATCACCATCACCATCACCATCACCATCACCATCACCATCACCATCATCATCATCATCATCATCATCATCATCATTAGCCCCCCATGCCCCCCCAGCTCATACACTCATGGCTAAAACTAAAAATAATACACAGTCATGTATACCAATTAACTCTTTATCAAATATTTAACAAAAATTAATTAACAAATTTCTGCAAAAATACTTTTTATTTAACTGGCTACATATAACTTTTGTCAATTTGGTAAATAGATAATATTCTTGTATTGAATCATTTAAATGTCACTTCTATAAATTTGAGTTGGTACATGTGGATCTTGTTGCAGGTTATTATTAAATAAGTTAATGTACTTAGGTTGTATTTAAAGTTAATTTAATGTTTCCTTTTTGTCTTATCAATACTTGTAGGTTTTCAGACAATGTCAAAAAATGGGTATCTGCTTGTCCCACCAGAGCAAGACGAATCTCTTAGAAATCATCGGCAAGCATTTTGCTGATGGTTTAATTAAAGAAGTTAAAGATGGAAAGAAGTTACAAGGTACTGGTGACAATTGGGACATGAGGATTCATGTTCATGATATGCAATCATCTCACCAAAATGTTGATTTGCATTATTTTGCGTCTAATTTGATTGTTGAAAGAGTACTGTGCCAAAACTTATCAACTACTGCACCTCAGAGAGACATCAAAACACTTCCAAATTCAGTATTTCTTCTCAGTAATTCTGAAGCCATTAAACTTAGAGAAGATTTCAAGGTATTGGTTGGAAGAATCCTTGTGGCCAACATCCCAGATTTAGCATTCTTGAAAAGCATCCTTCCAGAACACATTCCACACAAGTACCAAAAAGAAATGGCTCTGAAATCCACTATAGTTCCACTGCCCATGCAGCTCAAAGATGAAAAGAAATATGATGATGTTGTTGATATTCTGGACAACTATGAACAGGAACTGGAGAACATTTATACCAAAGTAGACATTATCCAGAAGCCAGCAGCAAGCAACGAACAACAACTCCAAACAGCCAGATTAATTCTAAGTTCAGCAGCAGCACCAGATCAACCAGGAGCTCATTACAACAAGGTGGATGAATGTGACCACATGAAAGGCATATCAGTACCATTTGGAGGAGACCAGATGACTCGAGTCAGATGTGCTGGTGCAAAGGATTTGCGTGCGGGAGTACACACTGCAAAAAAAAGATTTGATCACTGCAGTCCATTTGTGTCCGAGCTATTTCACACTAAGATGTCTTATGTGCAGGTAATATTATTATTTATGAAAACCATATACCTCCCCTGCATATGAGTCCACCCTGGGCACATGCGCTAGCTAATAACTGGATATTGCCATATGCACTTTTAACCCTTTATCACCCAACAATGTCTTTAGTATTTTACTTTGGCTAACACCAGACGATTTTACTCATCAATGAAGTGGCTACTGGGCGATAAAGGGTTAAACAATCAAAATCAGTCATTCTCGTTTGACGCGTGTGATCGCATGCGTACGTGTTGGCACATGTACTTGCTAGTTAGCTAACCCAACTGCACTTGCTGTTTGTAAATGTGTGAAAGTTTCAGTAATATGTCACATCTCACAACGTATTAACGTAAGGTCTCACAACATAACACAAGATTTCACAGCGTAACATTACAACGAAACGAAAGGTCTCAATGGAACAAAAGGTCTCACAATGTGACGTCAGTGACAGGCGTCACAAGGTAAGGTCAGGTGTCACAATGTAATGCAAGGTCTCACAGAGTAACGGCAAGGTCTCACAGCTAACGCAAGATCTCACAGTGTAATGTAAGATCTCACTTTATGTAAGGTCTTATGTAAGGTCTTGTAATGTAATGTATATCGTATTTAAGCGTAGGTTAAAAAATGAAAGCTGTGTTGCTTGATATTCATTGCAAGATGTTATCTTTCGCTTTAACGTAACCTACTACGCTGTGAAAACTGTTACGCTTAACAGTTTTCACAGCGTAGTAGGTTACGTTAAAGCGAAAGATAACATCTTGCAATGAATATCAAGCAACACAGCTTTCATTTTTTAGATGTGTAGGAAATATAAAACTCAGGTTCATATTAATTCCTGTGCCATAATTGGTAATTTTAAATATTATATTTTACCCTAGCTACTAACAGACATTTTAACTTTAATACCTGTACAATAACAAATTAAGTTAAAATTACTAATAAATTTATAATAAAACTTACATTTAAACTCAAATAACTAATGTTCGTGAGCCAGCTTTAATTTACCATGAACCTACAACATCAATTAAATCACAATAAAATTAGATGTCTATTTGCAGCAATGTATGATGTATCACGAAAAAAATATCATATTACCAAAATTTACCTAATCATGCAACTAATTACAACAACTTAATTAACACATTGTATTTTTAATTAATTAGTTCATTTACAACACACTTTATAAACCTGGATCGGTAAGAGAAATTGGAACACTGAAGTATTTCCGTGAGAAATATAACCGCCGAAATGTTACGCCAGAAAAGGTGACAAAATCCTTTGAAGGATCTGAGAAGTTTTTATTGAGTGTTGGAAAAGCCTACATTCTGGAGGCAGCAATGGTGTTTTGGGGAATGAAAAAGCTAGATAATCATCCAACAGAGCATGTACCACCCCCTGAAATTGTTCATATGACAAAGGAAAGAAAAATGAACTATTTCCACAAAGTTATTGGACAATTTGTTGATGAGTTTGTGACACCAAATTCAGAAAATGAAAATGCATTTGCAGAAAGCCAATCAGATGTGCAAAAGGATACCATAGCAAGTATCAAGGCTGACCACGACTATGCCATGCAAGATAATGACCAAGAATGCAGAGACCAACCAATTAGCACATCAAGTGAACCAGACAGAATCAGGTACAGTAAATTATACCCAAATTAAATATTAATATTATTTTACTGACCTGCAGTTAGCGCACTGTCCCTCTCATCCCTGAAGTTAAGCCTGGTCAAATGGGGTTGGTACATGGATAGGTGAATTCATATGTGCTCCAACTCCACTGAGTTGGTTCTCTCTTGTGCCTCAATGGCAGTGGAGCACCCCAAGTGGGGCGAAGCTGCTGAAACTCTGAAAGAGTTGCATGAAAATTATAAGTTATTTGAAGGCTCTAATTACTTAGTTAGACCTTATTTTATATATATATATATATATATATATATATATTATATATATATATATATATATATATATATATACATACGTACGTACAGTATATATGTATATGTATATATATAAATAATATATATCATATAATCCATCAACAAATATATATATATATATATATATATATACGTATACGTATACAAATATAATAAAACTATTTTTGTTATTTTAACAGATTTTATAGTTTGAATGTGATTGAACTGTCTGTGTTCTTAATGCAGTTGATCGACACATGCAAAGAAGGTGATGGAATAAGAAACAACATCAATAAGAAAAGGCTTCTCTTATATTTCAAGTCTTCAAGTTCATTCCAAAATTATTCAATTGAGATGTTCACCAGTATTGCACAAATAGAAGCTCTAGTCTCCGAAGAGATGGCACATAGGCTCACATGGGGTCGATTTGTGAATTGGCATGGTGGTCAAGGAAAAAACATTGCTTGTGATATGGCTCAGGAGATATGCAATCGAGTAAGCAAAGATGTGGTGAAAGGTATGGGGGCCAACAAGACACCAAAGGCAATGATCAGGGCATCAAAAGCAGCTGCTGGGATTCAACAGATTGTCAAAACCATTGATGAAGCTTCAAAGGTGAAGGCAGTATCTCAGGCACACAGCAAGAAAGATTCAAAGGACGATGAACTTTTAATGCTGCAAGATTTGAGAAAGTTGAATCCATTTGAAAGAACATCAGGTAGACATCATCGCCATTTTCAAGAAATGGGTGTTGGGGTAACAAGTAATATAAATATGAAAAACCTTTTTGCATGGTTGCAAAAACATAAGTCACAGATTGCAATGGGAATAAATAACATGTAGAGTAATAAATATATATGCCTTTTATGGTCAGATAAAATTAGTCTAAACCTGAATATTTTGGTGTATAAACCAAATATATTTTCAAATCTTTACTAAACATTTAAAAAACAATTATGAGACTGTCAAGACTAGTGTCAAATACCAAATTCGATTGTGATTGTTTTTAGTTATCTCTTAAAAATAATGTTACTTTTTAAATTTTTGTAAATGTGGTAAATTATTTGTAAACATTTGCAAATAATATTTGTAAATTATTATGTACATGTAATAAGTTGTTATAACCACATAATTGCGTTATATTTATAAACACGAAAAACATTCACATTATTAGTCTTTAATACTGTCTTAGGAGTTTATATGAATCATTTACTTCATGACGAACTTTATTGGCACATGCTGTACTGACACATGCTGCACAAATGTATCATATATTATTAAAATTTATATATTTAAATATAATTGTGGTATACTACATACCTTCAAATTATCTGATAGACGATCTCCACGTCTGCGAAGCTCTTGTACTCTCTTTGACACCAGATTCAAGTGGAAAGGTGGTGGTATTCAAAGCTCAGGGTTCTTTTTTTTTAAACGGTCGACTTTGGATGCTCTGCTAGTCTGCTCGGAGAAATATAAAAAAAATTATCCAGTTTGAAATAGCGTTCCCGTTTTTACGTCTTTCAACTTAGCTTATGCAGTCGCGGTCCGTTAACAAACGTTTCTTACCAAACACTTTTAAAAAATCCTGGTTCACTTTGTTTTGTCCAACTGGTGAACTGGAGCCAAAAGCCCCAAACTTTTTCTACATTAATTAAATATTTCGTCGAAGTTGTCGAACTCGAATACTCGATATCCGGGACTTGTAGAGGTGAGATTGTAAAAGCTGCCCAAAAAAGCCCCCCGGGATCAGCATGCGTCATGGTAATCACGTGACCAAATACTCCAAGAATCTTGGAGTATTTTGGAATCACGTGACCAGCCTTTGCCAGGGTCTTCTCATCTCGCCATTTTGAAAGCAGATAAGACCCTGGGTACGAGGTTGTGCATGACTAGGGACATAGTATACAAAGCAACAGTCACAGTAAACAACACAAACACGATCAAGAATTACATTGGCATGACTTCAACCACATTCAAAGAGGGATTGGCCAACCACACTAAATCTTTTCAGCATAAAAAGCATACAAACGACACCGAACTTTCGAAATATATTTGGGCATTGAAAGAAAACAATAAGGATTTTAGTATTAATTGGCAAATTTTAAAACATTCTATTTCGTATACGGGAGGTTCAAAACGATGTAATTTATGTTTAGAAGAAAAATTTTATATTTTGAAAGATAAAAACAAGAATTGTTTACTCAACAAAAGAGCAGAAATTATCAGTCAATGTCGTCATCGGAACAAATTCCGCGCAAACAGCGCAACAAAGCCATGAATGCATGTATTGTTTCGCCCCCACACTCCCACGTTCCGACAAGAAGGATATAAGCACCCCCTGTTTTCGAAAATTGTCATCTGCCTGAAGATTCTTTTTTAGATGAAACAGCCTGTAGCAGACTTTTGAGGTAAGCGAAAATATATATATATATATATATATATATATATATATATATATATATATATATATATATATTTCAAAAACTCAATAATTCATGAGGAAAATTCAAAAAAAATTAAAGTTTAATCAATGTCTGTTTACGCCGGTACAGAACTGATATCAGTGTCTGTAAATGTGATACAGAACTGATGTTTTATTAAACAGTTCTGTATCACATTTACAGACACTCTGTAAATATGATACAGAACTGTTTAATAAAACATCAGTTCTGTATCACATTTACAGACACATATCAGTTCTGTAGCAAGTGTACAGACACTTCGCATTCAACTATCTTGAGTGAGGTACGCTGGTAGCGTCCTCATACAAGATGAAGATGCAAACATTTGTTGCCTAACAACATTTGATCAGTATGGCCATTTATGCCACGTCACTTAGAATAGAAAATGTGGGACTAATATTACGTTAAAGCGCATGCTCGTATCACTAATTTAATATTCGTAGCCTATTAAACCTTACCTCGAAGGTTTATCAGCTGTTAACATGATTTATTTTTGTTTAGTTACCTTAATAGGCGTTTTAGAAGTCATTTACAGAATTCGTGTCCGTTCTGTATCGGGATACAGGCACTCGGCTTCGCCTCGTGTCTGTATACCCCGATACAGAACGGCCACTCATTCTGTAAATAGTACATATATATATATATATATATTATATATATTATATATATATATATTATATATATATATATATATATATATATATTATATATATATAAATGATATTGGGCATTTCACTCGATTACATAGCATGTTCTAAGGATTTAGGGTGAAGGTAAATTACCACCTTATTATATATACAGAACTCGCGATCAAGCTCTCGGCAACGGCCTCCGTGGCTCAGTGGTCAGAGCATTGCACTAGAATCGCAAGGTCGTGGGTTCAATTCCTGCCGGAGGGCCTGTGTAGTTGCATTTTTCGCAACTGCTCCCGGTTTGGTCTTAAAATGTATATATTCTACACTCGAATTTTCCTTTACCCTAAATCCTTAGAACATATTATATATATATATATATATATATATATATATATATATATATATATATATATATATATATATATATATATATATATATATTTTTATATATTTATATATTTATATATTTATATATTTATATATATATATATATATATTCATATAGAAGAATATATATTTATATAAGGAATGGTTTTTGCTCGGTCCAAAGGAGTGTTGACCACTGACCGTTTATGTCCTACTGGATGGTGTGATTTAAACTGCAGATATTTGTCTGAGTGTCTTTTTCCTATAAGCCTTATGCACCTATCAATGTTAAGCCCCAGGGTGGGGGGCGGGGGGGGGGGGCGACCCCCGGGGAATTTGTCATTTTTGGAAATCTTGTGTCAATTTCCCCACCCTGGTGCCCAAGTCCACGGTCAATTCCCCCTCCCCAGGGCAAATAACATGAACTGTTTTGACATAAACAACACTTTAATTAACAAAACTATTAAAAAGATCTAAGTTGAATCACAAAACATGCACTTCCAGAACAAATCATCTATTTGGTATAGTGAACCTTCCTGACATGTACACTGCTGGTGGAACCAAGATTGCACTGGTCACACTGGATCCAGTTGATGGTGTTATTGATAGTCTCAGAATCACCAGGTGGGTCCTCATTTTTACACATTTGCCAAACAGTAGATTCCTTAAATGTACAAAAATAACAAAAAGGAGACAGGTGCTTACCCATTTCTGCCTATAACACAACCATCATTATTTTATTTTGGGTAAGGGGGCTGCCTGAGGTCATTATTGGTGTTTAATACTCCACTCGTCAGTTTACCTTTGCCTGCTTTCCAGTTTGATTTTTCCTCTTGGCCTTTTCCTTCCTTGTTTTGGCTGCTTTAGCTGCTCCTCTTTTCCTATTTGCCTTCACAACTTCCAAATGTTCAAACCACATTGTCACCTTCAAGAAGACCAAAACATACATAGTACCATACCTAATCAAACTTTATTTATTGTGCATTTACATTGTATTTTATTATATATACCATTTTTGTACTATGGTATGGTAAATGTATACACAGCATCCTTTTGATGATTTACATGAACCAGAGGGACAGAGAAGTACAGTATAGTCCATTACCCCCATTGTGATCGGCAGATAAGATTTAAAAGAATATGCAGTGCACATGTTCGAAACATTACATGTGTGAAAAATGTCAATTATGAATCAGTATTTGCATGCCAGACATTAGTTACATAAATACCTTATCTTGGGGGAGCAAGAGTTGAGTTGAAGCTCCTTCAACCAATCCTTTCCAATTAGGTTGGGTCAGAAAAAGGTCTTTAAGGACCTCTGTTGGAGGTGGCAATTCAGTAACTTTCAAATTAGCAATAACCTTAGGGAATAGCTCTTCTGGTTTTAGATAGTGACCCGAGCATGATCCTTTGCATTCTTTACAATTTGGATTTCGAAAGGGTCTATAAAATTTTAAAAAAGTAACTGTACTGTAGGTTAATGCACATTCAACAATATTTTCAGTTTTAGTTCAACTAAATTATGTTTTTAACTTAATTACATTTTAAACAGACCTAATCGACTCTGGTGATACATAATGAAGATCTCTGGTACATCTCTAGAATGTTCACAGTTCCCTCATCATCGAAATCGACAGAGATCCATTAATTAATTATTAACCATTTGTAGTGAAAAGAGATTCAATCAGACAACTTGACCTACAGTAATTTTCCACATAAGAGCACTTTGTTGACTATCTGCTCATACAATATGAAGCCCTGTTATTGTAAATTGCACATCATTCCATTAAAATCACTTTCTTACCTGTTTGTATCCGGGACAGGGAGGGGGGTGTAACTCAGTGGTGGACCTCCTTCATACCATGTTGGTTCTGGCACTGGTTTGCCTTTCTGACAAATTGGGTGTATGCAGCCTTCCTGATAACAACAGATTAAATGAAAAATATATTTGGATGGTAAACCAGGCACCAGATGACGCTTTCGCAACTCCCACAGGTCTTCAATCCACTTGTACTCTTGAGGATGTTCTTCCTTGAGCTGGTTCACTTCATCAGGTTTACCTTTCAAGTATATTTTCACCATTTCTCTTAGATGTTGATTATCCGAACTACTTGTACCTTTGTAAAGATTAATGACAGTGTCTGCACAAGAACACTTGTTAACTCTACTAATGTAGACATCAATCGCGTCACTCAGGTTTTCCTTAAGCTTATCCTCATTTACTTTTCCATTGGATGACTGCAAACATGACCCATTTAAAGTTGAAGGTATAAAAAGATTAGTATGGGCCAATGCAAGGCATCCGTTCTGTAGTTCAACTCTATTTCTGTTGCTTGAGCCACTGTCCCTCGTCGTCAGAATCAATGTTCGAGATGCTGTTCTTAAGTGGTAATTAGTCCACCAAAACTGTACTTCCAAGTGTGCTGGCCCTTCATCATGTCCACCATCCACTCGTACACAGACTTTGCTCTTTCGGTTCCCATTCACATGATTAAAAAATGTTGGTTTGACTTCCTCATATGTCTCAATAACATCTAAATCATGTGCATGCTGAGCGGGATTTTTGTGATTGAGAGGAACAGCTTTAACTATCCCAGCACATATTTCACTGGTAGTTTCAGTTCCTGAGAAGTTATAGGAGGTTGTCTGAAGTGTGGATGGGTATGGGTTCACCTAATCAGTCTTCGTAGTCAGTGGTTCTTCCTGTGCAATACAGAGAGTAGCATGCTTACTGTGTGTTGCAAGAGTGTCCAACCGGAAACCAGCTTGGTCGTCTCGGTTGACATTAAGAATATCGGTTCCATCCTTCAGCTGTAAAGCATCTAAACCCCTGTATAATGCTGATCAGGATTGAATCGAAGTGTGAAGCCTTTTCTTGCTCTCCTGCATGTCACTCTTGCGACCCCTTTGTAGCGCTTCGCCGATTGCCGTCTCTTATTTCTAGCGACACAAAGCTGGACCACAGTTCCATATCCAAACTTCCGGTTGTAAAGTTTCTCTAAATGGTCTTTAATACTGGTAAACGTTGCTTTTTTCTTAAGTTTACGGTTCCCATCAAATGTCAGGAGGCCAGTCCTTCGCCAGCTGTCCGCACCTGCTCCAGTACTCTTCACATAGCTTTCAATTTTCTTACCAATGTCTGGGCACTCCTTCAGAATTTTTCCAACAGGCTTTCCTCTCTTTCGTCGAAGAAATCTAGCTTCCGCTATTTTTCTTGCTGCTTTCCGTTTGGCTCTCAGGTGTAAGCTTTTCATCTTCTCTGCAATGAGTTTTTTTACTTCCGCTTGCAAAGGGTCATGTATGGTGCCCCAATCCACGTGATTCTCTTCAACCTCTGACTGAATGTTTTCTTCATCATGGTCTGAAATCTCCTGCTCCAGTTCTTCCTTAACCCTATCCAGACTGGGGGGGGGGGGGCGGAAAGTGCCCGCACTGAATTTAAAGGTTAATATCTCCTAAACCATTAGAGGTATGATTCTGAAATTTTATGACTTTTCCTAAATATGTATGGGCTTTATATGTGGAAAATTTGGTGAAAAAATATTACTCCAAAAAAAAGTTACAGCGGAGTCGTAACACCTACCAACACTAAATTTCAGCCGACAATTTTTGTTATGCTTGCTTTTATAATAGTTACAATAAAAGTAAGCACTTTTTAATAAAGAGAAACTATTTTTTTGATATACTACCTTTTTTATGTTAACAAAACAATAAGAAAATTTTTTTGGGAAATTCTAAAAATCCTGGATGTTTGCAATTAATGACGTCATAATGACATCATAATTTGTCGCCATGACAACATAAGTGTCACACATACTTGAACAAGGCATACCATCCACCTGTAAAAGTTTCGTCGGAATACACCAAATGGTTCAGGAGATATTGACCGCGGGCACTTTCTGCCCCCCCCCCCCCAGTCCCAGAAGTAAAAAAAAAAAGCCCAGTCTGGATAGGGTTAAGATAGAATGCCTGCCTGCTTTGTTCAATGAGGACTTTCTCGTGCTCATTCAGTTTGAACAGATGAAGTTGTTGACTGAAATTCAGCAGGAACTGATCAATGAAATCTTCTTTTTCATTTTCCAACTTTTCTCTGATAATACCTACAAAATCAAACCAGTTCAGTCCACAAGTCCTTAATATGTCCATGTAATGTTCAAAGTTTCCGTATATGAAAGCAGTGTTTGTTTGCTGCTCAGTTGAGGAAGGGTCTTGAGTGGTATCGTGCTGTCATTTTGGTCAACTACACTCCCTGGTGTCTGTGGAAAAAGAAATGACCCAGGTTTTGTGGGACTTACACTACTTGTATTTTCACCATCTATGACATAACATGTATCCTCATCCTCAGTATCCGTTTCACTTTCGTCTTCTTCTGTATCACTGTCACTCTATTTCAATTCCAAAAGATTTGAGTACAGCCTTCTCTTGAATGCTGGCAATATTTTCAAATGTTTCCCTGATTTCCCTGGCTTCTCTCAAAGCATTTTCTACCTTTGCCTTTCTCTTTCCTAGATCTTCAAAGCCATAAAGTTTCCTTAGTTTCGTGTTGCTCTGTCCAGATGCTTGTGCAATTGTAAAGGTAATTCTCTCCCTTTCTGCATCAGATTCTGCAGCTTTTAATAGCTCCTTCACATAACTCTTTGACAGATTATTCCCTTCACTCTTTGCTTCGCAGTCCATTTTGCCCAGCATACTTCTTGCTAATGTTAAATTATTGTTCTTCGAAACTAGGTATATCACGTCACTTCCGCATACTTTTACTCGTAATGCAGCTAGAGGCATTTGCAAAAGTTTTCTTTTGGCGTCTTTTGATTTATATTTAACTTCTGGGCTGGTCGTGTGAAATGCTGCGTTCAATCTCATGAAACCATTGTCAGCGACATGTTTAGCAACATTTATTAAACCAGCACACAATGTGCAATGCGGAGCATGTTCAGCTTCACACAGCTTCTCGCGTGTAACAATGTATTTTTCCAATGTAAATCCCTCTAAACGTGAAACCTCTGTAAAATCATCAACATGTTTGTATTTTGAAAGGTCTTTCTCGCTCTTCAACAATAGTATATCATTGTCAAGCCCTCTCATATCAATTTGTTTATGAGAGGGCTTCACAGGAAATCCTGTCCTGAACTGCTGTTGCATACTTCTTCTACTTCGCTATTCTCACTTGTATTGTTATTTCCCTGGCTATACATGGTTTCTTGATTTTGACAATCCACTGTTTCTTTTCCACTGCCCTCTTCATTTTCTGTATTTGTAGATTTCCCCTTGTCCTTCAGCTTATCAATGCTTTGGAACAGTGTGGATTGGTTACCTTGACACTCTTTGGTAGATGTACATGTACCATTCCCCTTCTTCTTTTTATACCACTTTGATTTCTGCTGCTTTCTTTGAAAAACTTTTAATTCTTGGAGGGAATGTATTTCCTTCCTCAACACATTTATGGTCACTTTGAAGTTTCTCACATACTTCCCAGTCTTTCGACGCTTGTGCTTTTGTTTGATGTAAGGTTTTGAACTTTACTTGCTTCTACTTGCCATCAATATCTTGAACAAGCTTTGTGATATGCTCTTCTCTAGAAGATTCATCTGTATATGACTTCCGTTTTGCTGATAGGGTAGGCTGGGTAGTCAGACTTGATCGTGATTTACCTTTCTTGAATGAAAAGCTAGTGTCGCATCTAACAGTCTCCTTTGCTTTTTCATACAAAACATCTCTTTTAATAAGAAGGGCAGGATCATCTAAGGCAATCTTTCCAGCTGCTTCATTGATAGTAATTTCATATGATGTCAATACTCTATCTGACCCCCTGCCATATATTTTACTTGACTCGATGATATTTTCTTTACTGCTATTGAGCACAAGATTGTCCTATAAAATAAAAATCCATTGTAAGTGCTACATCCAAACCCTGCCTTGAAAAAAAACGACTTCATAATTAGAACCCCAAAAGTTTATTGAGAGTTGATAACAAAGAGAAGCTACAGTATGGACATTTTTCAATAAACAGCTAGCTATAAAATCATAATTTTGTTATACTATATGTATCACATCAATAGTTTTAAACCATTACCATCCCGACAATTTTTGTTACGCACCTTTGCTCTAGGCCCAATTTTAACCTGCCCACCATTTATAACAAGTGTTGCTTGAGAAACATTGTTTGATCCTGTTAAAATAATACAACAAAAACACAATCAGCACTGATTCCTTAATAGCCTAAAAGTTTGAAAACTGCATGGAATTAATAACAAATCTATTCCTTGTTCAGGAGATAAAGATAGCCCCTCATAACTGCAAATTATTCAGCTGCATGTTTAAAATATTGTAAGATTGTTGCATTTGGCTCAGTGTTTTATAATCCATTGTACAGGTATATACAATATAAGAATAAAAAAGTTCAAATGCAAATTACCACAGATGCTCGTACTGATGGAACTTGAACTGAGGGTATCCACTTGGGTACATGCAAGTTTCTAAAAAATATGTATATACATGTAGTAAAAGTACTATTTAGTATTAAAATTTGCACATTTTATCTATTTCTTATCAAATACTAGCATTACTCATTACTCAAAATTACACTACAAGGTTTTAATACATTTTTGTGGAGGCCCCCCACCAAACAAATATTTTGTTGTGGACCCTTGGCAACCACCCTATTCAATAATAAAATTAAGAATAAATAATTTAATTTAAATAATAAAAATAATAAAATTAAGAATAAATAATTTTATTTAATAATAAAATTAATAATAAAGAATTAACTACCCTTATTCAATTAAATAAAATCCGGCTTAAAACTAAACGGCCTATTCACCAGTACAGTGACCAGATACACCTGTATATTTTCTATACATTTTTAATAATTTGACAATATAATTATTGGTACAAAAGAAGCCAACCTGTTCCTTTCCTTCTGAGAGTACGAGGCGAAGCTTCTGACGATGTCTCAGCGAGTGAACGTCCTCCAAATCTAGCCAAGCATCCCAATCTGGATCGTGCTCTTGTAGTGTTATATTTGATTTTACACCAAATACTTCCTTCACTTTCACCATGACACTATCCAAATCATCGTCCTGCTGGATATCAATAACTTTTCTACTCTCACCAAACTCAATAAGCACCTGAAATAGAACATCGTTTCATATGACGGTCCAAATATAAAAATTAAAAATGTGCAAATATATTCAAAAACAAGTGGCCTATGAATATGTATTTTTAATTAGCGTACTTATTAAATATTATAAAAACACAATTGCCATTCAGCAAAAAGAACCTCTGATGACAAGTAGCATACAAAAGATAAACGGATACGTTATTAGAAATAACAAGATTACAAAGATTTGCTTACCTTAATATCCCCAGGCATCTTTTCGCCAGCTGCAGCGAGTCAGCGACAGAAAGAATGACAGCGTTCGCATCGGCTATTGTTCGTTCCCAGTCTTTTCCATTTTCAAGATGGCGGCTATGTCAAATTTCCCCACCCTGGGAACCCCCAGTATTGTAAAATCCCGACCCACGTACCATCTTCGGCGATCAATTCCCCCGGGGGTTGCCCCCCCCCCCCCCCCCCCACCCTGGGGCTTAACATTGATAGGTGCATTAGTATCGATAGAACCATTTTGATTTCGGAGCTAGCTTTTTTCTTGTAAATATTGTTAACATTTAATTTATTCTTACTCATACATCTATATATAATAGACACCAGTTGTTAGTTCTTTTAACTGAAGAACATTATAGTATTTTAACCGAAACGTCTTATAATAAAATTGCAAAACCAGAGTCAACTCTTATTTCGCATTTTATATATATAATATAATATAATATATATATATATATATATATATATATATATATATTATATTATACGTTATACGTCATACGTCATACGTCATACGTCATACGTCATACGTTATACGTTATACGTTTTACGTTACACGTTACACGTTACACGTTACACGTTATACATTATACAGTATTGCTGCGAGCCGTAAGGCGAGCAGCTCATTAATCTTAACGAGGTCTGGGCCGTGTTTATATGCGTTTACAAACTCGATTTAGGATTTCGTGGGCGATGATCTTCGGTATACGCAATGTCTACCGATCAGCGGCAGGCATTATTAAATTGTGCACTACGCTACACCACGTTGTCTTTCTTCCTCGAGGACGTTTCTTGGCGAGTTTGGCGCTGGAATATATTGATCTATTAAAGAGAAATAAGTGTATTTTTCTACTATACTATTATATCAAACACAACTCTATTTGTTGCTGGAAGTATATATCAAGGCCACAAAATGCTTAGCGACATTTCGAGGGGCAGACAGTGTATTTATACGAGTCTTTGTTCATTAATTTTTATATGACATTCTACACCATTGTGCCAGATGATTTCACTTAACATTCTAAGCATGCGACGTTATTGTCAACACTCACGTCACGCGTACAAAATTGAGCCATTAAAGATGGCAACAGCCGTTATTGCTGCAAATCAACAACCTAAAACTGCATAGATTGCCGTTCTTCACTTCAAGCAAGAGTGCTGACGCCATCACTCTTTAATGGCTCGATTTTATACGCGTGACGTCCAGGTTGAGGAAAACGTCGCATGCTTAAGCTCTTTAATTGAAAATGCTTCGGACGATAACAAGTATTTTACTACTAAATAGTAAATGGTAGCAACTCGCAGCACTTCACTTTTGATAAAAACTTCTAGTATATTTATATAATAAGGTAGGTGGTGGGACCTCCACCGGCGTTAATTTGTGGATAGGTTTTCGAGCATATAATATACAAACAAACGAGATGTACTAATGCGTAAACTGCGGTGTTGTTTGTGGGTGGATGTATGTAAAATGGGTGCGGCCTGAAGTATGTTGAAATCAAGAGAAGAAGTGTGGAAAATTGTGTAAGTTTGTTCACTTTCCATTCACGCTTAACCCTCGACGCGTTTCGACCTTCCAGTCTTCTTCAGGAGGGATTTCTCAAGTCAATGTTTCAGTATGTTGGTATAAGAATATGTTGATAGTCAGGATGTGAATGTTTGTAAAAAATTGCAATGAGTATGTTGGTGTAGAGTAAAGGATATAATAAGAGTATATATAATGAAAATAATAATAATAAAAAAGAAAGAATTGTGATCTTACTGAAAGTTGTGTTCCTTGGCAGTCCGCATCTTCTTGAGGCCATTGTACTCACTCCCGTGTGGCTAAAATTTTCTCGCTATCCTTGTCAGGTCAGGTGTTAGAGTGGAAAGGCTTAATTTTGTTGAGTTAGTTGTGTTAATAGTCCCAGTTGAGTTTTGTGACATCATACGTTGAGACGTGTGATTGGATTGGTCTCGTTTTACTGTTAAGTTGCAAGTACGAGTGTACGTTTGAGTAGTTAGGAATAAGGCAATATCACAGACTCACATTGTTCCCTGTGTTATATCTAGGTTGTATTTAAAAATTTGTGGTGTCTTGGTTACATTTACCGATTGATTATATTTGTATAGATGAATAGGAACATGAGATATGTCATTGTCAGGTTATATACAGATATATATACATATACCAGACACAGTGCTAAAAAGCGGTGCCCTGTGGCGTGCAAAACTTCGCGTTAAAAATATGGATGTAGCTTATGAGGCCCTGTGGTAGCCATGAAGTATTAGAGTGCGTCTTGGCGGCGACCAAAAGGATCGCAGGCTATGGGTATGGGCATGAGCCACGCGAGTGTAATATTAACGTATACGTACGACTCGTGTCACAAATTAAAGTCCACCCGAGCAAGTGATGTCGACCAAATCCCCATCATCATCTCCTAGGAAGAGACAAGTTCGGAAATTTGAGAACTTGTCGTCGATTAACGATCCCGAGAATGCTGGAGAGAAGGCACTCGTGCATGGAGTGGTTTCATCACTATCTCCCAAAAAAGGCAAGTTCTTTGACGGTTCTTTGAATGACAAAACCGGAAAGATCCGTTTTGTTTCATTTAATGATCGACAACGCACGAAAATTGAACAATTTGTGAAGCAGAAGGAAGCCGTGAAGTTCACTAATTGTACAGTTCAAAAAGAATACTCAGGAGGAGATGGAATGGAAATCGCTTTAAACGACCATACTACGATAACCAAGTCAGAAAAGAATTTCGAGATTGAATTTCCAAGTCCAGAGGCAATCTCTAACTTTACTGACACTGTGAAGAATGTAACGCTTAGGGTCCGCTTAGTCAGCTTGACCAGCAAGCAGCTTTCCAAAGAGTTGCTGTAAAAGTAAAAATCGTTGAAGTCGCTGAAACCATGTTATTGGACAACAACTGCCAAGTTCAAGATGTTACTGTAGCCGACCAGAGTGGAACAGCAAAACTAACACTATGGTAAGCCAATGTTGGTAAATTGACTGTTGGGAAGACATACAGTCTCCACAATGTCATGGTCAAGTGTTACTGCGAAGAATTCTGTCTTACAACTCCAAAAGCAGGAATGACTATTACAGAAATCGAAAATCTTCCAAAGGTAGTCGAAGTCGTTTCACAGAACAACAGTATTAAGGAACTTACCAACGCTAAAGTCGTCGCTGTCCGCAATCTACAGCGCATTCGTTCGTGTCCTGTCTGCAAGAAGGGAGAAATGAGCACAATGGAGCAGAATGCATCTGTTGGCACTTGTACAAAATGCCCCACAACTGCTTTACTGTCAGTCTGCGAATTTCACGCGTCAGCGCAATTGGTAGTAATGTGTGATAATATCCAATATCAGTTGAGAGCGTTGGGATTGCACATGTGTCAGATCGCCCAGAAAAAAATCCAGGAGCCACTGACAGAGACTGACCTGGTATTGTCTGGCAACTTTGATTGTAAATACAATCATGACACGATGAATATCATCAATGTTTACCCTAAGCACCAAGAGTAAGGATGAACTTCATCCCAACTGAAACGTAATATTGTTATAATTGACAGTCAGTTTATATTGTTGTCATTGAAACTCTATTAAATGAGTAATGAATGAGATGTCACCACCGCTAGACTTTTCCACATTATGTAAGTTTGCTTCCCTAATTTTTGCAAAGTTTCTAATATGGGATAAACATTATTTTTATAAATTTAAAAGAAAATGACGAACAGGAGTGAAGATGTTTGAGAATGACTAACGTTACTATAAATACGCATAAATAATAACGATCATTTAATGTTTCTATTAGTTACATCTATGTTACCGTACCACTTTAATATTATTGTTTGAAGTCGACTCTACTGATCTGTCATTTCTTCTAGGTAAGGGTGGCCTGTGATTGGTCAGTCTAGGCTGAGGTCTTGGCTACAGTAGGTCCTGCTGGCCAGGACACAATATTCTGTAGTAAAATAGTAAATTACAGCCTTGAGTTGTCTAGAGGACAAAAGTACTGATTTGCTTTGTGTTTTCCTCGTGAATTATTACGAGTTTTTGAAATGGATTTAAGCTGCTAACAGAACTGGTGTGCTGTCTTTACATCATCACCATTCTTCACAAGACCCTCACTATACATAGTAGTGGCAGGCAGATTTCAAATTTGCCTAAACACCATAGATTGAAAATAATGATTCTGTATATTTTGTAAGTTCAAATTGTTTTGGAACTCTCCTAATTAAACTCACTGTAAATGGCTGCCTATTAAATGTTACCCAAACAACACAGAAAATTAAAAGTCAATAGCATTTTAATAATATTTTAGTAGTTTGTCAAATGTGTATTGAATGACATAATTTTTATAAGTATTTCATTTCTTCTATTAAAATGTAAAGATTGCTGGAACATAAGCTTTGGAAGCCTGCAACTACTGAGGTTTCAAGATCTTACCTTCAAGATCCTTCATCATCATAATTCCCTCCATCCTGATGATGCTCTCATGCTCTTCCCGCCAGTTTGTAGTATTACTGGTATCCCTGAATCATGTGCAACACAACCATTTTGCCAAGCACATAAGATTGCCCAAGAACTAAGAAGCTGCAGGGCTGTTATAGGGTAGCTTGCTTTTATTGTGACCGTGTATGAGGAGACATTAACATATGCATATATTAACATTAATCCTGCAAGTAGTCTAGCATGTGCTGGGCAGAAGTGCCAGTGCTAAGTAAGAATTTGGATTAAGGGCTTAAGACCAAGATGTCTGATACATACTTTTACTGGTGGTAATGTGTGCATTAGCCTGTGTGCAGACGCTTTTACTTCTGTAAATGCGTGTGCACGCAGGCTAACTGCATGGGCAATGGATGTGGCTATTTATGTGTTTGTAGTATCAGTACCATAGCTGAATTGTCAGAACGAGCCCATCTGCCCAGCACACAAGACTGCCTTAGGCTCAACCGAATGGTCAACCTTGGTTTAATGTACGGTATCAGGGATTCAACCTGGGATTCAGAGTAACAGAGGCTTTGCTATTCTTTGCTTCTGTAGCTTTTGGGTTATTTTACTATCTTTTGATTTCTTATGGGAAATGCAACATATTCTTGACAATCTCAAAGATCATTCTTCTTCTGAAGAATGGCATATTTTCTTGACTGAAAGTAATCTGGGCTCTTCTGCTCAGATATTCTGAATACTTGCACAGAAACATCCCACAGTCACTTCCATTTAACTGCTGTGGTATTCCTTTCACTAATATTTTCTTCCACTTCATTGTTCTTCCCTTCTTTAGTCTATATTCTTCTGATAAATACGTTTCAAGAACATTCAGGCACTTCTCATTGTTGTCTCCCATACTATCATAGTATTTGATCTGCTGCTTGTCTATGTCTGCCAAAGCTAGAGACCAATGCATTCCAAGGTGTACTGGTATGAAAACTAAAGACTGGGCAAATAGATCAACCTTTTTGGTCCACCTTTTTACTCCTTTATGGCCTTCATTTAGAAGCTTAGGGTAAAAGAAGGTTGAAAAGGCCCAAACATCAGGAAAGTCTTCTTGTCTTGACCTTCTAACAATCATCTTCATGTAGAAGTTGACGATCTGATCATTAAGCCAGTTAAGCCCGTCCAGTGTTTCTATATCTCTTCTAGTAATGGAAATATTGAATTGTTCTACCAGTGGCAGTCTTCTTCCAACATCTTGCAATATTTCATCGATGACATGTTGCATGAAAGATGTTATGGGCTTCAATTGAACAGCAACAATATCATTTGCAGAAACTGTGTCTTCCCTAATGAATACAGGCTCGAGACTTGCTCTTGTGATCGTTACCTCTTTCTTTTGACTGTTTTCTATATTGTTTCTTATGATATTTATTACCTCAATCTCAGCTTCATCACCAATGTTTCTATCTTCATCAGGTGTCCAAATCCTTAAGTAATGGTTCAGTCTTTCTTCTTTGATGTATTCTGCCCGTGGCTTTGATATTCTAATGACAATTACTTTATGGTCAGTTGCGAGGTTCTTGAAAGCTGTTGTGAATATCTTAATGTCCTGTTTACGCTTTCCGAGAATGTGATCAACCTGGTTGTTATGCTTTGTAGTTAATTCTCTGAGCAACATTTCTTTGGATTCACCACAAATAGTATCAATTGCCCTCTGTTGAGTTGGATTGGTTGGATTTAAATTGAGATCTCCTAGCAAGTAATCTGTTTCCACAGTCTTACTTGAAAGTGCTTGTGCTTCAACCCGATTCAATGCATGAGTGCTATAAATGAAGATGAAGCTATGGTCTTCCAGTCGACATTTCAAGCCATGAAAATCTGACAGACTGAAACTCTCAAGGTTTGGAATATCTTGTTTAAGAGCTTCATCATTTTCTAGGTTGTATTTTTGCAGCAGCTTTGATTTATTAGAGCCCAATACAATGACCCCCATGTGCTTAGTTTCATCATTTGAATCTAGTCTTAAATGACGAAATACTTTCCAGTTTGACAGCTTTTTTTGGACAGTTGCATTTGAGATAGCTGGACTCAAATGAGTTTCTCCAATTCCAAGCAGGTCAAGGCTGAGAAGGTTTGGATCTTCATTGACATACTGGGCATGGCCAGCAGCTAAGAGACCATTGATATTTAGATACCCAACCTTCACATCTTTAGTGAACACTTCTTCATAACAATCAATTTTTTTCATTTTGTACTGCTTTGTCTTCCTCATTGTTTGTATTTCATATTCAACTCTTGGATTGTGCTGAATGTGACTTCTGTAGAAGCTTCTGAGGAACAGATTGTCTTTGTTGGTCACACGGGTTATAGCAACATAGAACATTCCATAGTCATTGTTTGTCCTGTTGTTTGAGTTGGGCGTAAAGTCGACTATGACCTTTTCCAAAGTGTCTCCTTGGCATTTGTGACTTGTAAGGGCATAGGCTAAGGACAATGCCCACTGTGCTCTGACAAAATGTGTATTTCCATCTGATACTTCACATTCTCTGGTTATAGGCAATATGGGCAGTGCTCTTGGGTGTATTTCTGATACTTCACCATTCTCAATAAATGGTCTCAAATGGTTTGTTCTCCTTTTGTATACTTTGTTTCCAACCTTTGGATTTCGAAACACAACCCAAATAATTTTCACTTTCTTTGGATCCTTTTCTGACGTTTTTATGTACTGAATATAACCTTTAGCTCCATTTACTAAACCATCCTCTTTGTATTCCTTCCTGCTGTGAGTGACTGTCATAACGACAGGAGCACCTGTTCTGATTACCAGATTCTTCACCATTCCTCCAGATTTCACTTGCTTTGACCAGTCACGAGGATTGAGATATCCTTTTTTTCAGTTATCTTGTCATTTGCAAGACAAACAAACTCTTCTTCATCTGGAAGGAGCTGTCTAAGTTTGTTTAGATTGATCTCATCTTTCTTGTCATTTGTTGTAACAATAATAGCTATCTTGTCTTCAGTAAAGTTTTTATTGTCAAGTTCCTCAGGAAGTTGTTTTTCCCTCACTCTGCTTTTCAGATATTGTTCATCTTCTGAAGTCAGTTTTCCTCTTCCTATACGATCACAGAGTTGTGCAAAATCTACGTCATCGGGACAACGCATTTTTTTGTCTAAATAATAGATTTTCATGTTTTCATTCCAATAGTTTGGTGCAATGGCAGATCTTCCATCGTATCTTGCTGTTTCAAATATGTATTTGTCTTTAACAGGAGGAAGTTGACGAAAATCGCCTACTGCTATGTAGCTTGTAGCTCCCATGAAATCATTTGGTTTATGCATTAGTTTCTGCCACATTCTGTTCATCTGAAAGAACTTGTTTGTTCCAACCATTGAGATTTCATCACAGATTATCAAGCAGACTTCTTCATAGTTGAAAGCCATTTGACTAAGTTTTGCTGCTGTAGCTTCACTGAACTTCCTCTTCTCGATGTGTATAGCTAAAGCTGAGTCTATAGTCTTGCCACCAATGAGGAAGGCAGCATTAGCTGTGGGAGCCATCACTAAAACACTTGGCTTCTCCAGTTCATTCTTCCCCGACTTCTTTTTCAAGTGTTTGACTCCAGCAATGATAGTTTGTACTAAGTATGATTTTCCTGTTCCTGCTTCACCAGCCAAGTACAGATAGAAAGGCTTGCTTTCAGCATCAGGATCTGTCAGTCTCTCTATAATGTCATCAAATATTCTTCTTTGTTGAGGATTGAGGCCTCTTACGCGTTTGGTGAGTTCTTTAATACTAAGATATATCTCATTCTTATCTTCTTTAGGCATATTGTTTATGGCTGCTTGCTTGTCAAATGCTGCACCAGCCTCAGCTTCATGCACTTGCCTGTCCTCTTCTGTTGCCTGTCCTCTTCTGTTGTTGTATCTTCATCAACATAATCTTCTTCATCCTCACTCTCTTCTGGTTTGCCTTCTCTTTCCTTCTCAATTTTCTTAATAAGCTCATTGATTTTAGATCCATGTTCATATTTTTTTCTGTTTATTTCTATTTTTTCTTTGTTTTTATTGTAAAGTTCTATTGGATCATTTTCGTGAATACAATCCATTTCATTTGTGAATGGATGGAACAAAATACAAAGTCCTCTTGCAAGTTCTACTTCATCATCATATCGCAAATAATATCTCAGAATTGCTGGCTGTGGTCTCTTGGCAAAATACCCCATTTTCTTATCTGGCATGTCCTCATATCGGGGATATTTTTTTGTTATAAAATTATCAAACTCGGATAACCAGTCTGCTAAGCACATGTGTTCAAAGTTGACGTCTTCACCATTCTTCATCGTATATTTACCAATTGGTCGCTTCTCATAGTATTCATGCTTGCTCATGTGAAATGCTCTTTTGCTTTTCACATCTTCATCATCTTGTTCATCATCTTTCACTAGGTTATAAAGACCATCCTTATCAAGTTTAAGATTTCTGTTCACTAAACCATCTCTGTGATGAGGATGATTGCAATTGATATACTTGACTCCAATACTAAACTTTGACATTGGCAGTCCTTGTAGTCTCCAAATCAACTCTTGGATTGACACTTCTCTATTTTTATCAAGGGTTGATGCAAGTTTCTGTAGCTTTTCAATAGCCGTCAGATTTATGCATTCTTCTTCAATCTTCTTACAAAGCACAGAAAGCCCTGTTTCATTCTTTGAGCAATAATCTGCTACATATTCAGCAGTAGCATAAGGGTCTGTGCAAAGCTGGATATCATGATTTGCTTTTGTCATCCTCATTATCTTCTTGTTGAAATTATTTGTGAATGTCTTTTGTATCACGTTTCGGATGTATAACACAGGAGCCTTTCACAGAGGCTTTAAGAGCTGTTTTGTATCTTAAAAGGGCTTCTTTATACTGCTCTTGTTTGTCCAATGGCTTGGCAACAGAGGAAAACATCCCAACATCTTCAAGGTAGTCTTCGAAGCTCATATTCTTGAATCTCTGCCACTTTTCTTGATCTTCTCTCTTTGCATTTTCAGGAACAAATGTCTGACGAAGGATATACTTCATAATTCTGAGGAAATCAGCTTTTGCGGCTTTCACTATTTTCTCATCATGATCCTTTGAAAAGGCAACACTAGTGTTGTCCTTGCCATAGGAAGTCTTGGAAATCTGTATCTGCATATTCGAACTTGAAACAGCACAGTTTCTTCCTTTTTCCCATCCAGTTTTCCATGTCCTTCATTTGCTTGAATTGTAAGACATTTCTTCTTCTTGAAGCAGCCAGCTTTGCAGGCAGAATGATCTTGGTAGGTTTTGAGATTTGAGTATAGTTCCTCGTCATCTTCATCTTCATCTTGCTCATTAGGGAGGGAACAAGATATAGTCTTGTCATTATAATCTTCAATTTCTTTAGTTTTGTCTTTGATATTGTCTTCAGTGATATCTGTGAAACTTGGTGGAGCCTTGCCATTCTTGTCTGTTGTCCTGAATAGAATATGCGCCTGCGGAGCACCACGTGCTTGAAATTCTATTCTGTAGAAATAGTTTGGTTTCTTCGTGTCTTCATCTTGTTTTTTTTGCATGTTTTTTTGCACTCTGACCTGTGTCATTTTGAGCAAGGAATCCATTTTCTTGGAACTGTGCCATTATCTTTTCCACACGTTTGTGAAAGTGTATTGTTGTCTGGACAACATTTTCTGATATTAGTTTGTTCTTCTCAGATGTCGTCAAATTGTCAATGACTTCATCTGTAGCTTCTTTCTTCTCGACAGTTTCATATATTGACTTGACGAGCCCTCTCCAGTTCCACTCTGCTGCTGAAAGTGTAATGAAATGTGTGGGACATCCTTTTTGGCGAATTGTAGCCATAAGTTTTTTCTTCATAGCTTGGAAATACATCGCAGTACCACGAAAGTTTTTAAAAGCTGTAAATGTTCTCCCATACCTCTCAAGGCTCTGATACCTCATCCGTGGCATGTTTTCAATAGTCAATCCTGGAGTTTTTCTCACTTGTCTGAAATATACCCCTATACATCTCTTCAGTTCAATTTGTTCCTTGATAAGAAGTAAGAAAGCTAGGTAAATATGATCGTTGCGGAATTTTGGATCTGCATTCATGACACGGTGACGACAATAAACCGCAAACCCCATGTTCACTCCTGTAGCGAGGCAGGTACTGAGATATCCCCCAACTCCATAGGGGAAAAGGTGTGGAAAACATTTTTCTTCAAGGTAAATATCTTGTTTCCAATTCTTAAACTTCCCATATTCTGCAGGTGCAATGGATACATTCATTTTTTCATCCACTTTTTTTGCATTCTTGTCTATTTTCTCCCGGAGTACACTCGCCATAGACTGGGCTTGTTCTTCACTTGGTAAAGTTTCTTTCCGAATACTGTCACTTTGATTTGATGATTCAGTTTCTGCCTCATTACTATAGTATAGTTTATCCTCGACTTCATTGAAATTAATGTATGGATTAAAATCATCTATTTCCTCATTTAGAACGTCATTGTCAATTTCATCAACGAAATCATCTTCAAAATCTTCTTTGGTTTCTATTTCAACTATTAGAGAGACAAGCTTGTTCGCTACTGTTACAGCATCTGTATCTTCCTGATATTTGTTGCACATAACAGTACTATATTGCTGTTGAATCTGTACTTTGTCTGCTGGCTCAAGCACATCTTCATCATCTTTGTTTGCACTGACTACTTTTTCAAGCATGACATCAATATCTTCATCTTTATTTTCAATACCTTCATTATGAATATCGTCTTCCTCAGTGTCGTTTTTATCTCCTTTTGTTGTGTTAGCCTTTATTGATGTAATATTGTCTTCAAATTTTTTAACTTTTCCCAATTCAAATCTGGCTCACTAATAAGATTATCAATTTCATCCTCAATTTCTTTTTTAATGTTTTCATCAATTTGTTTTCTTGGAATAGAAATTTTCTCAAACTGAAGAGCATCAATGGCAGTTTGTCTTTCAAAGTGATGTAACAGTGATTCGTTAAGTTCCAAACCTTCAAATAAAGGATTGTTTTTCTTCAGCCAGTGGAAATAAAATGCTATTTTCTTCTTGTCTATGATTCCATAGAAGACATGTCCATCATAGCGGAGCTTCCTCTTGAACTTGACAGCTAGAAGTTGCTGTTTTCTTGGAATGATGTTTGTTAGAGGTTCAACCACATCAGCAGAGATCATGATTAGATTTCCTCTCACCTTGATTTTGTTAGCTCTGTTCTTTCCTTCAAGGTAAGCAATTCTTATGAATGGAATGACAAGCTTGATAATATGTTGCTCCAGTTTGTTCAACTGCACCATGTTCTTGTCATCAACCTCTTCTTTAAGCTTTTCTATAAAAGCTGCAGGAAATGTCATAAGACTCATAACGACCCTCTGGCTTTTTATTGGATCCTTCTTTGATTTTAAACTTTTCTTGCAGACATTGCAAATGTAATATTTACCATCCATATCGATACTCTTATCTGTAAACTTACAATGTTTTTGCTGTTCTTTAGGAAGTAGGTTTTCAGCATTGTATGTACACATTTTCTGAGATTTAAATTCATAGCAAACACAGCAGACTCTTTCGAAGCCTGTGTCTCTCTCGAAGTATTTTATCTTACCTTTTCGTCTCGAGATTTCATATATACTGAGTGCTTATCTCTTTGTTTTGTTTTGTTTTGTTTTGTCTTCTTGTGACATGGTTGCTCTATTATCTGTCATTCTATCTTTGGCTTTTGCATTTTCTTGCAGTTTCTGCCGTAGTGACATGGTTGCTCTATTATCTGTCATTCTGTCTTTGGCTTTTGCATTTTCTTGTACTTTCTGCCGTAGTGACATGGTTGCTCTATTATCTGCCATTCTGTCTTTGGCTTTTGCTTTTAGATCTGCTTTCTGGGCTTGTGACATCGTTGTTCTGTTATCTTGAATTTTGTCTCTTATATGTGCGTTTTTTTCTGCTTTGTTGACCTGTGACATGTTTGCTCTTGCTTTAGCTTTCCACTCTTTACTTTGTTGCAGTTTCTTCTTTCCTTTCCCCCTCTCTATTTCCTCCATGTCATAATGGAAAGCACAATGCTTTTTTCCAATAGGTCCCTTTAAATGTCTGATTAGCTTTGTGAATTGCTTTCCACAACCTTTACATGTTGCTTTGTTTTGAAGAGATGGTGCTGGAGACTTTGCTTCTATTGAAATGTCTTCCTTCATACATGTAGATCCAAGGACCTCATGCTTGTTGGAAGACTTAACTTGCTTGCTACAAATGATATCTTCTGTTTTAGGCAAATATCCACTCCGCTTCCTAGCGTTTTTACCTTTTCCTTCAGAAATCGAATTTTTATGATTGCCCGACTTATTGAAATCTTATTCGATCACGTTTTTCTTTTTCTTCTTATGGAAATCCTCTCTCATTATTTACCTGTTCTTGTGCCTTATTTTTAGCAACGTCTTGCTTTCTTTTCTGCTTCTGAAGCTTCTCAACCAGCCCAATCTTTCTTCTTTCATCCTCCTTACCAGTAATGACCAATTTTGATTTCTTTGTCTGAATATCATCATTACTTTCCATCTTCCTCTTCTGTTTTTTCGAACTTCTTTGCAGTGGTTTGAATACGTCATTCCCTGTTCGATCCTCAGCTGGAAGCTGCATTGACTTTTCAACTTCCTGCTTCAAGTAATTTTCAATCTCATGTTTGATATCACTTTCCTGCTTGTTAGTCTTCTGTCTATACTCTGTAATCTTAGATTGATAAGCTGGAGAGATACGAGCCTGCCTGCTTCCAGCTGGACTAAGTTTCTGCTCTACATACCTGGGCAGGGGAACTTCCCCCTTAGGTAGCTCTTGTCACTCAGCAGTTGGAATGAAGGTTGGTATATATGTCTTTGCCCTCTTGGTGTACATGAAAATATAGTGTTCTGGGCTGTCGACTAGGTCAGTCAGAAACTGTGGAGGGCTGGCATCATTAAAAATACACCATCGCTCACCATTCCTCAGCTTGGCATAGTAATGAATTCCTGCATGGCAAATAATGCCATCCAATCGGTACTCCCACTTTCCATGTATGAATATAGTTTGAGGTGATATCACAAGATTCATCTTCTTGTTTTCATTCATGCCCCTCTGTGCCTGCACCATCAAGATGGATGGAGCCTTCACAAGCTTATTCTGTCTTATAAACCTTCTTGACTTGCACTTCTTGTCTCCTTTATGGTTAGAACTATCGCCATGATTACAGCAATGTTCACATCTTTTCCCCTCACCAATGTCACTGAGTTCTGCAGCAAAGTACTTGTTCACCTCGTCCCCAAGGTTGACAAGGACATTGCCAGCTGGCAAATGAATCCTAAGCACATTATCAGTATGTTCTTTTCTGGAAGGATCAATGTTACACTCAGGACATGCTGACTGTTTGTCGTCAATCCAGAAACTTCTGATCTCATGAATCTTCAACTGAAACATATCTTGAATCTGTTCTTGCATCAGTGGAATGAAATCTTCAAAAAACTCCATCACATCTTCCATTCTCCCAGCTTGGTAGTCTTTCCCACTAAGTCTTCCCACTGTATGTCTCAGGTATACGGTGGTTCTCAACTCTGGGACTCCGACAGATAGGAATATGTCCATTAGATACTCCTCTACCAGAGTCTTGTTAGGGATTCTTATCAGCAGGTTGACTAATCTGGGGTTGTTTCTTAAAACCTGCACCAGAGAATTGGCATAGCAGCTGTTGCTCTTCAACTGAAACCTGTGATTTCCAAGTAGAAGAGACAACACCTCTGTTTCAGACATGGATGTTAGTTATTTATGCTGCAGTTTGGGGATGCTGGTTGTTGATTGATGGTTTTGTGATATAAGTGTTCTGATTGTACTCTGCTGTAACTCCTTTTTCCAGGCTGAAAGTAAATTAAATGTAACAGCTACAAATCGGGTAATATACTGTAAACGTCTGATAATCCCCTCCCTGATAATTATGTGTCCTGAATATAAGCCCACAAGCTTATTCATAGTACATATACAGTGTAATGTACATGAAAAACGACCTATTTTGAAAGGCAATATTTTCCTCCAACCATACTGTAAAGCCCTTAGAAAAAAGATAAGGCAAGGGCTTAATATGGGAAGTTTACGGTATGACAAAATAGTTCTAAAGTACTGTACAAGCATGTGAGGTAGGGAGGCATGACACTGACAGAAGACCAAGGATCAAGTTTAAAATATGGTTAACCCCTCCCCCTGCCTTCTCTCTGAGTTGGAAAATTAAATAAAGCTCCCCATATATGGTCACTCACTCTATTATACCCCTGCCTTAAATTAGTAAATACTGTATACCACTCCCTCTAATAAGCCCCTTTTGACTTAAAATCAATAAGTCCCCTCTAGTCTAAACATTCTAATTTCAATATTAAAATTAGAACGTTTAATAATATGGAATCACCATTTGTGTTCTCATGTACTGTATTTCTAGTTGGTTAATTGCTCTTTTGATTTGAATGTTCATCTTTGCGGCTCGAGAAATGCATGCAAACTTCTTGGCTTCAGTTTCACTTTGTCTTGATGTGAAATCATAGGCGTAGAATATAGGGAGGCTGCCGGAGAAATCTCAATGAGGGGGGGAGGGCTGAGCCCTCCCAGAAATTTTGCAGCAACTGACTCATCAATCACCATTCACAAATTATAGGTTACTCGTTAGGCTAAAGTAACTGTTACAGCCTCATTCCTGTCAGCCAAATGCACCCATATACAGTGATAAGTCAATTACCCAGTAAACACCACATCAAAAAATTGTTGAAATGTCTTGTATTTTAACTAGTTTTTATGACATTTCATGACCTTCAGTGTTCTTAAAAATCACCCCTCAAAATGCAGGAAATGGCATTACCAAGACCCTAAATTTCAAAAATTTCTGGGGGGGCATGCCCCCAGACCCCCCAACAAGAGTCCCTTTTGGTAAACGCCCCCACGAGAAAATTCTTAGAAAGGCTCTGTTCAGCACTTCAGCCCCCCTAGACAAAAACCAAACTCTACACCTATGTGTGAAATGCAAATGATTATGAATGAAGTAAATACCCAAAATCTGTTTTTGTTTTAATCACTTTAATGCCATATAGTGGCAATAAGTGGATGAACAGGGCATAGTCCAAATTGACTCCAGCTACCAAGAACGCTACCTATATACATGGTAGTATTAAATTATTATTATATAGATGCAAGTATTTTAGTAGAAAATATACAGTGACATATAATTTTTCCGTATCCTCACCAGGAATATGATTTTGCATGATTACATAAATAATTAATAAAAACTAAAATTAATATATAACCAAAAAATATTTAAAAATCATCAGTTTCTAGTCTGGATAAGTAAGTACTGCGAAGAACAGTTTTAAAATATATATAAGTCAAGTTCACTATGAAAGCTTTTTGCTTCAGAATGAAACTTATTCCACATCCGTATAGCTCTGGGAAAGAATAGGCCATGTCCACACGTATGCGTTTTGATGAGGAAGTAAAAGCAGCCTGCTCTTTATAATAGGGTCCATAAATGATTTAACATATCTTTGTTCAGGAGGATACCATAGTTCACTTACCTCGATAATATTTCTTTTCGGACCAGCAAAAGTCTTCGGCACAGCTTGATCATATTGACATGTCGCCGAAAAGCGGTTGCTTTCCATAACGCCAAAAATGTCGGTTTCTATTGATTCCTGATGCACGAACGAACGAAATCAGTAAATCACAGGCAGAATATAAAGCGGTCTGAAAGCTAACTTTCAGGGCACCGCAAAACTTTCAAGGCACCACAATCTTGGTCTAGAAGACAAAACTCCCGCAAAACTCTTCGGACTTGATGAATTGACATGTCATCAAAAAGCCACCCAAAATAACAAATTCACATCTGCTGGCTTTCCGTGGCGCCAAAAATATCGCTTGCTATTGATTCCTCTGTGACGTTCCAGACATCACGTTAAAAATGTTGCGTTAAAAATGTTGCGTCAAAAATATACTATTGATTCCTAACGAACGAACGAACAAACGAACTCACACACAGAATATAATGCGGTTTGAAAGTTAGCTGCGCCCGCAAGCTAACTTTCAAGGGCACCGCAATATATACACACATACATACACATACACATACACACACACATGTATTTGAGCATGCATACGTTCTGCACATTCTGCATAAGAGGTGTTCATTGTCTGTATAATTGGATTGACTAAATTGTTTGTTGGTGAGATCAAGCAAAATAATGAAATAAAATTAGTTAAATTAAATTGTTTCGATAATATAATATTGTCTACTCGCGTAGTTTCGATTAATACTTGGTTTCTCCATGGGCGTTGTCTTCCACTCTTCGGTCTCTGTAGTAGATATAATGCTGCATCAGTGGTACTTTTGGTTTCATTGGTTAATCAGGCATTGTGGGCTGTAAATTCGATGTTTGAGGTTGTCGATCATGCTTGCGGCGGTGGGTTGGCTTCGTTAATATTGATGAGGAAGGTATCTTCTCGTGTGTATATTGTTTGTCGTTTGTTGTAGTGTTGTTAGCCATTGTTTGTTGTTGTGTCAAATTTACTGTGGACTAGGATGTCCTTTATATTTTGGTTACGTTGATATGCCGTTATTGGCATGTCAGGCCATGAGATTTTCAACGTTGAGTCGTTTCAATGAGATGCCAGTGTCGTTTAAGAATCTGTCCAATGTGAGTTGTGTTGTTGTACGGGACAACGAATGTCAGTGACGAGGTTTTGTCGTTGTTTTTTTCCTGGTAGAGAAGTTCTTGCTGTGTGTATTGTGTAGCATGGGTTATTGCTTCGTTGATGATGTCATTCTTGTATCCCCTGCTGCTCAGAATGATATTAAGTTTTTCCAACTGGTTGTGGAGTTTTACATCATTGGTGATTAGTCGTCTGTATCGTAGTGTTTGACTGTAGATCACTCCTCGTTTACACGAAGTTGGATGAAACACCTGACCTGACAAGGATAGCGAGAAAATTTTAACAACACGGGAGTGAGTACAACGGCCTCAAGAAGATGCGGACTGCCGAGGAACACAACTTTCAGTAAGATCACAATTCTTTCTTTTTTATTATTATTATTTTCATTATATATACTCTTATTATATCCTTTACTCTACACCAACATACTCATTGCAATTTTTTACACACATTCACATCCTGACTTATGGCGCGCGAGACAGGACAATAATACTTCATGTAAAATACAAGACTTGTTTGAGAAAATAAGAATGTGCATATATACAACTTTCCTCAAAAAATAAAACTAATTTTACAAAATCTAAACATTGTTTAAGAAAATACAAGACATGTAGAAAAATAAAACTTATTTCAAACTTTAACACTTCTACCTTCGCACAAGACTCAATCTCGAGCCCACAGTCACCCCCTTTTTGGTCAGCAGGAGAGCGCGGGGGAGACTCTGGGGAAACTGGATTGATTCTCCGTTTTGATTGGTTCATTTAAATTTATTGAATTCATCGATTCAAAACATAACAGATTGTGAAATAATGAAAGTCATATATTGCTTTGTTCAATAGTAAACATATATATTTTCAAATTTAGACGCCTCATTTACATCTCTTCTTCTTCTCTTCTCTCAAGGTCTCAGTGACACAATTAATTGAAACAAACTTCATAAATAAAGTAAAGACGAATTTCGAATGGCAAATAATCGCAATATACGAAACAAACCTTGCTGTCATTTGTCGCTATACTTGATGTATAAATAAAACAATTTAAACAACGAAAAAGCATATATTTAAGACAATTAAAGAAGGAATCAGCCTTCGCAACTCGTAAAGGACTAAAGGCTTTTGATCGAGTTGAAGGCATGCATATTAAAGGTGCTCCGAGGACGATATTGGCGTCGTGAATTGATATTTTACCTTGGATTTCAAGCATGTTTATGTCGAGCGCCACAACCAGCAGTGTCAGTCTCTTTCCGATAATTTTAACGTGCATTCGATCTGCATGGAGGGTTCTCACTTCTCAGAAATATAGTATTTTCAAACAAAATTGAAACGAACTCATGATCTGAACACACGGCACATTCTGCACAGCAGCTCAGGCTGCGAACATGCACATAACCACCGGCACCCCTCATTTCAGGGGTAATTAAATCCAATTTCCCCAGAGTCTCCCCCGCGCTCTCCCGCTGACCAAAAAGAGGGTGACTATGGGCTCGAGATTGCACAAGACTTATTTTGAACAATCAAACTTCTTTGAAAATAAAACTGATCGCGGGCTCACAAAAATCGCGGGCTCACGTAAGAAACGCGGGCGCAAACATGGCGGACTCTGTAAATCACCAGCAGTGCTGTTTGCGATGGCGGGTATTTATAACCAACCAGTGGCAGAAAATGTTACACAAAATGATCAATACGAGCAATATTTTCGTCAAATTTGTGCATACATGGAACTTGGCAAAGACCTTTTTAATGAAATGGAAAGGAGGAAGTTCACATACGACGAGAATTATGCTGAAATTCTTTGTTCTCGATGCACTGCATTTGTTGAAGGGCTCGTTACAATCTCAAGGGATCCCACGTGGCCGCAAGACATGGTAGACGATTTTTGTGTCCTAATGAACGAGTTTCAACAATTACATCGTGTGTATGAAGAAAGATTTCATGGTTTTGCCGGAGAAGAAGATTCTCAATACGTGTGCCCTAATGAGCAGCGAAATAATGGAAAGGACGTCCAAAATTTTCAATTCCTCGTGCTCAACTCGTTGGTCTTCGCTCACTAAACTTTACCTGGAAGGCGATTTCTGAGATGCTTGGTGTATCGGAGAAAACGATTTTGCGCCGGAGGCTTGAGTTTTCTTTGCCCATTGGGGAAGACACTTATTCCAGTATTACAGATGAAGAATTGGATGAGAAAGTGACTTCTATTCTCAGTTCATCACCAAACTCAGGGGAAAGGATGGTAATGGGAGCACTTACTGCAAGAAACATTAAAGTACAGAGGGATAGAATCCGTGCATCAATTTTTCGTGTGGATCCAGTTAATCGGATGCTTCGAAGACATACGTCTATACCATCAATAAACAACACCATAACGGTTTTGTGCCAATTGATTTCTGTTTATTAAATACGCGATCAATTAATAACAAAGAGCTTACTCTCAAAGACTACGCAGTTGATAATAATCTTGATATATTCGCACTGACCGAGACATGGCTACGTGATAATGACAAATTTTCTACGGCTGAGATTTGTCCTACTGGATACTACTTTTACCATATACCACGCAAAAACTCGCGGGGTGGTGGGGTAGGTCTTTTGTTGAAGAAACGTATACAAGTGAAAAGACAAACCCAGTGCAAATTCAAATCGTTTGAGTACGTAGATATAATTGCGAAGTGCTCTAGTGGCTGTGTAAGAATTATCGCTATTTACAGGCCACCTCCATCTAAGACAAACCAACTGAATAGTGCATTATTTCTTGACGAATCTGGCATTCTCGTAGAACAGCTCGTTACTTCCACTGGCAACCTACTGATAGTAGGTGACTTTAACTACCATATGGATAACGTCACCAAACTAGATACTACAAAGTTCAATAAGATATTGGAATCGTTTAACCTGAAACAGCATGTAAATGGCCCTACCCACAAGAAGGGGCACACTTTGGACTTAATTATTACGAGGACTGAGGATGAACTTGTTACAAGTATTGAAATACGAGATCCAGTCCTGTCTGACCACTCAGCTGTCCATTGTAAGTTACGCTTAAATAAGCCGCCACTGGAACGAACTGAAATTCAGTACCGAAAATTGCGCTCAGTCAACATGGAGAGTTTTAATGAGGATATAAAAAATTCCCCTCTTTTGCTCGGTAATTATCACGAGCTCTCGGACGTTATTGAGCACTACGAAAAGACATTGGAAGAAACATGAGACAAGCATGCACCACTAAAACGACGTATGATCACCATACGCCCATCTGCTCCATGGTACCATCAGGACATTGGAGATGCGAAGAGGAAGTGCAGGAAGTTGGAACGGCGCTGGCATGCGTCAGGGCTGTGCGTTGATACGCAGATGTATGTCGATCAATGCCAGGTCGTAAATAAGATGCTTAAGGATGCAAAGGCTTCATATTACTCTTCCATAATTTCAGAAAATGCATCTGATCCGAAAATACTTTTTAGCACAGTGGACAAGCTGTTACATCGTAAAGTTGAGAGGTGCTTTCCTAGTGCCTCTTCGATGACTGAACTCGTGAACAACTTTATACATTTTTTTGACAACAAGATAACCACTATAATGAAAGAACGATCTAATAAATTGATTTCCACTACTCAGCCCAGCTCAGTAGAGAAGCAGATATCATGTTCCGAATTCACGAAGTTCAAAATGGTGTCTCAAACCGAGGTTGAATATATTATCGACGCTGCCAGTAACAAATCCTGTGCACTTGACCCGATACCATCAGCAATCCTAAAGGGGTGCAAAACGACTCTTTTACCTGTATTCGTTAATATAATTAATACCTCGCTCCAAACTGCTTGTGTACCCGCTCAACTCAAAGAAGCAATGCTTAAACCAAAGCTAAAAAAGGCTTCACTAGATTTCGAGGACTACATCAGTTTCCGACCTCTCTCTAATCTGAAGTTTGTCTCTAAGATAATCGAAAAGGCAGCTGCCTGTCAATTGAATGAATATTTAACTGACAATGACCTGGAGGAACCTCTACAATCGGCATACAGACGTTTCCATAGCACAGAGACAGCTCTCTTAAAAGTCCAAAACGATATTCTGCGTGCAATTGATAACAAAAAATGTGTTGTGTTACTAATGTTAGACATGTCTGCTGCGTTTGACACAGTTGACCATGAGCAGTTATTGGAGAGAATGTCAAAACGATATGGAATAAAAGGTCAAGTCCTAAATTGGTTTCGCTCATACCTTCAAGGTCGAAAGCAGTTCGTCATGATCGATGGAGTCAGATCTGTGGTGAAAGATGTACCTTGTGGTGTCCCTCAAGGATCGGTCCTTGGGCCAATCTTGTATTTACTATATACTTCCCCTATTGGAGATATCATTAGATGCCATGGACTTGATTATCACTTCAATGCTGATGACACTCAGCTCTATTTGGCACTAGAACCCACGCTGGCTGAACAACCGGCCTCAGTGGCACAAATTGAAGCTTGTGTTGGGGAGATTGACTCATGGATGGTACAAAATAAGTTGAAATTAAATGGGGACAAGACAGAGCTACTGGTATTGAGTGCCCACCAGCGTCCGAGCCCATTGATAGAGCATATAGATATATCCTGCGAACTGGTCCAGCCGTCTGCTTCAGCAAGAAACATCGGGGTAATTTTTGACAAACATTTATCCCTTGAAGAACATGTTACCTCTACCTGTAAGGCATGTTTCTTCCATCTCCGCAACATAGCAAGGATAAGACATTGTCTATCTCAAGCGAATACTGAAACTCTAGTTCACGCGTTCATCACGTCTAAGCTGGATCACTGCAACTCATTACTTTATGGATTACCTAAATTTTTAATCGACCGTCTGCAAAATGTACAGAAATCTGCAGCTCGCATGATTACACGCAGTAGGAAGTACGACCATATTACTCCAGTCTTGAAGCAATTACACTGGCTTCCAGTGAGCCATCGTATCGTGTATAAGCTACTGCTTATAACTTATAAGGCGTTAAATGGGCTAGCACCTGGCTACATTAAAGCGCTGCTACAACCATATACTCCGAGCAGGAATCTAAGATCTACATCAAAGAACCTATTGCAAACACCATCAGTTAGATTTGTTAACTATGGCCATAGGTCTTTCTCTTTTGCTGCACCGAAATTATGGAACTCACTTCCTGACTATATTCGTCATAGTGACTCGCTGACTACTTTTAAAGCTAACATTAAGACTTATCTTTTTAAGCAGTTTTACGATTAGCTAATTTTATCTAAGGTAGTGTGAATAGTTTACCATTATTGGTAAATACTGTGAATTTTATTGTAAATAGTATTAACCCTCTTGTAACATATCTACTTTAATTTTTCCACTTGATGTAATAATTTCCTAATTAGCAGTCTTATTGTAACTAGAATGTACAGCGCTATTGAGCTATAGGAAATAGCACTATATTAATGTATTATTATTATTATTATTAGAAGGGTTTATAGTGTTCCAACACCAAATGCTTTATAGTGAGTATGTTTTGATAGCACAGCTTGTAGATCAGTGGTGGAGATTCACTTTTTCCATTGGTGCAGCAAGGCCTCTTGAATTTTCAACTAAACCACCATTTATACTCAAATTAGGTTTGTTTTTTTTTCCTTTTGCAGGTTAAAATTTCCAACAAAATCTATTTTCCTTAAAGGTGGGATGCTCCCCCCTAACAAAATTTATGTCACGGTTATGTATTGTTACCGTCTGTGAATAGTGGGCAAAATCCCAGTTTCAAAGAGAACCAAAATAACCAAAATCTGTGGTTCTAGGTTGCTATATAATGTTCTAGTTACTTTATGTTTTAAAATTAAAAAGTTACATATACTGTGATTCTACGTAGTTATAATTATTTATTGCATTTCAATAGGCATTTGGACGGGAATCACAAGCTCATAAGGTGGAGAATGGTTGTGCATGGTGGTGTGGATGGATTTTCACGAGCAGTGGTATTTCTCAGGTGTTCTAATAAGAATAGGGACCTTAAGCATCGGGAACTTTGACGTTCCGGACGTAGCCTGCTGACCGCGCATTCCTGGGACGGGAACGTTTCAACTCGCGTGACGGGGTCACGAAAGTTGACGTTAAGCAAAATGGGAACGTTGAACAAAATGTAAACAAACATTTTAATACAGCCATGTGTTCTTTTAAAGATGCTCGGAATATTCTTTTGCTATCCTTTCAAAATAAATATATCACAGAGGATGAATTTCTGTTGTTGTACCAAGCGTACTCCTCACAAAATCCAGTTTTTCCACACTCTGAATACAATCCAGTTTTTCGACACTCTGAATTCCGAGTTCGTAAACTGGATATAACTCGCTTGGCTGATGCACTTGGCCTCCCACTCAGTCTCAGATCTCCACAGAGAACAAAAACAGACTGAATAGAAGTACTCTGTATTCTTTTAAAGAGAAGACTGGCGTATCCATGTATCCTTATTCATCGTTTTGGTCGCGCGGTACCAGAGCTGAGCATGATATATGGCACCGTAGAGAACTGGATATATCAGCATCATCACACAAGAGTAACAGAATGGAATGCCGACTTGCTAAATCACGATGCTCTTCAGCAATACGCTGATGCCATAGCACAGAAAGGAGCTGCTTTGACGAACTGCTTTGGCTTTGTTGACGGTACTGTCCGCCCAATTTGTCGTCCTGGCGAAAATCAGAAAATTGCCTACAACGGCCACAAGCGAATACACGCCTTGAAGTTTCAGTCCTTGACAGTTCCAAATGGAATCATTGCCCATCTTTTTGGTCCTGTAGGTACGTGTAAAAATTATAGTAGAACGCTGAATAATAATTTGATAGTAGGACACAAACCATGGGCATGGCATGGCCATTATTTTTACATTTAATTATTTTCACATTGTTACATGTTACATCACATTTAACATTGTATTATGACTTTAAATTTGTACAGGTAGTGTTGTCAAAATTATGCTCAAAATTATCCCACTATATTGGTCAAAAGCCACCACTGTGAAGTACGCACCACCTTCAGCCTTCGATTCAGCCTTCGATTCAGCCTTCGATTCAGCCTTCGATTCAGCCGTCGATTCAATTATCACATCTTATTCCGAAGTTATCTCCATATTCATCAGGTGGTGGCAATTGCAGAATATCATTACAAAAACACAATTTTCTCAGGCGCTATTCTATAGGATTTTTTCAAATTTACATATGTTGTACAGAATTTCATGCTCTTTAATCTAGTATAAGTCTCCAGAGTGGCACAGACCCATGAACGACACAAGCGAACTTTAAACAAATTGCGACGCGGCGCCGTTAATACGACTGACGGGGGTTGCGTTGCATTTTTCAGATTACCTGAGATATAAACACAATTTTCTCAGGCGCTATTCTATAAACTTTGCTTCAAATTAACATATGTTGTACAGAATTTCATGCTCTTTAACCTGGTCTAAGTCTCCAGAGTGGCACAGACCTAAGAAAGACGCAGGCAAGCTTTAAACAAATTGCGGCGCGGCGTAATTAATACGACTGACGAGGGTTGCGTTCCATATTTCAGATTACCTGAGAGATAAACACAATTTTCTCAGGCGCTATTCTATAAACTTTGCTTCAAATTAACATATGTTGTACAGAATTTCATGCTCTTTAATCTGGTATAAGTCTCCAGAGTGGAACAGACCTAAGAAAGACGCAGGCAAGCTTTAAACAAATTGCGGCGCGGCGTAATTAATACTACTGACGAGGGTTGCGTTCCATATTTCAGATTACCTGAGATATAAACACAATTTTCTCAGCCGCTATTCTATAAACATTTCTTCAAATTAACATATGTTGTACAGAATTTCATGCTCTTTAATCTAGTATAAGTCTCCAGAGTGGCACAGACCCATGAACGACACAAGCGAGCTTTAAAGAAATTGCGGCGCGGCGCCGTTAATACGACTGACAATTGCGTTGCATTTTTCAGATTACCTGAGATATAAACACAATTTTCTCAGGCGCTATTCTATAAACATTTCTTCAAATTAACATATGTTGTACAGAATTTCAGGCTCTTTAATCTGGTATAAGTCTCCAGAGTGGCACAGACCTAAGAAAGACGCAGGCAAGCTTTAAACAAATTGCGGCGCGGCGTAATTAATACTACTGACGAGGGTTGCGTTGCATTTTTCAGATTACCTGAGATATAAACACAATTTTCTCAGGCGCTATTCTATAAACTTTGCTTCAAATTAACATATGTTGTACAGAATTTCATGCTCTTTAATCTGGTATAAGTCTCCAGAGTGGCACAGACCCAAGAAAGACGCAGGCAAGCTTTAAACAAATTGCGGCGCGGCGTAATTAATACGACTGACGAGGGTTAACTGCGTTCCATATTTCAGATTACCTGAGATATAAACACAATTTTCTCAGGCGCTATTCTATAAACATTTCTTCAAATTAACATATGTTGTACAGAATTTCATGCTCTTTAATCTAGTATAAGTCTCCAGAGTGGCACAGACCCATGAACGACACAAGCGAGCTTTAAAGAAATTGCGGCGCGGCGCCGTTAATACGACTGACAATTGCGTTGCATTTTTCAGATTACCTGAGATATAAACACAATTTTCTCAGGCGCTATTCTATAAACTTTGCTTCAAATTAACATATGTTGTACAGAATTTCATGCTCTTTAATCTGGTATAAGTCTCCAGAGTGGCACAGACCCAAGAAAGACGCAGGCAAGCTTTAAACAAATTGCGGCGCGGCGTAATTAATACGACTGACGAGGGTTGCGTTCCATATTTCAGATTACCTGAGAGATAAACACAATTTTCTCAGGCGCTATTCTATAAACTTTGCTTCAAATTAACATATGTTGTACAGAATTTCATGCTCTTTAATCTATCATAAGCCTCCAGAGTGGCACAGACCCATGAACGACACAAGCGAGCTTTAAACAAATTGCGGCGCGGCGCCGTTAATACGACTGACGGGGGTTGCGTTCCATATTTCAGATTACCTGAGATATAAACACAATTTTCTCAGCCGCTATTCTATAAACTTTGCTTCAAATTAACATATGTTGTACAGAATTTCATGCTCTTTAATCTGGTATAAGTCTCCAGAGTGGCACAGACCTAAGAAAGACGCAGGCAAGCTTTAAACAAATTGCAGCGCGGCGTAATTAATACTACTGACGAGGGTTGCGTTCCATATTTCAGATTACCTCAGAGATAAACACAATTTTCTCAGGCGCTATTCTATAAACTTTGCTTCAAATTAACATATGTTGTACAGAATTTCATGCTCTTTAATCTAGTATAAGCCTCCAGAGTGGCACAGACCCATGAACGACACAAGCGAGCTTTAAACAAATTGCGGCGCGGCGCCGTTAATACGACTGACGGGGGTTACGTTGCATTTTTCAGATTACCTGAGATATAAACACAATTTTCTCAGGCGCTATTCTATAAACTTTGCTTCAAATTAACTTATGTTGTACAGAATTTCATGCTCTTTAATCTGGTATAAGTCTCCAGAGTGGCACAGACTTAAGAAAGACGCAGGCAAGCTTTAAACAAATTGCGGCGCGGCGTAATTAATACTACTGACGAGGGTTGCGTTCCATATTTCAGATTACCTGAGAGATAAACACAATTTTCTCAGGCGCTATTCTATAAACTTTGCTTCAAATTGACATATGTTGTACAGAATTTCATGCTCTTTAATCTAGTATAAGCCTCCAGAGTGGCACAGACCCATGAACGACACAAGCGAGCTTTAAACAAATTGCGGCGCTGCGCCGTTAATACGACTGACGGGGGTTGCGTTGCATTTTTCAGATTACCTGAGATATAAACACAATTTTCTCAGGCGCTATTCTATAAACTTTGCTTCAAATTAACATATGTTGTACAGAATTTCATGCTCTTTAATCTGGTATAAGTCTCCAGAGTGGCACAGACCTAAGAAAGACGCAGGCAAGCTTTAAACAAATTGCGGCGCGGCGTAATTAATACTACTGACGAGGGTTGCGTTCCATATTTCAGATTACCTGAGAGATAAACACAATTTTCTCAGGCGCTATTCTATAAACTTTGCTTCAAATTAACATATGTTGTACAGAATTTCATGCTCTTTAATCTAGTATAAGTCTCCAGAGTGGCACAGACCCATGAACGACACAAGCGAGCTTTAAACAAATTGCGGCGCGGCGTAATTAATACGACTGACGAGGGTTGCGTTCCATTTTCAGATTACCTGAGATATAAACACAATTTTCTCAGCCGCTATTCTATAAACTTTGCTTCAAATTAACATATGTTGTACAGAATTTCATGCTCTTTAATCTGGTATAAGTCTCCAGAGTGGCACAGACCTAAGAAAGACGCAGCCAGGCTTTAAACAAATTGCGGCGCGGCGTAATTAATACTACTGACGAGGGTTGCGTTGCATTTTTCAGATTACCTGAGATATAAACACAATTTTCTCAGGCGCTATTCTATAAACTTTGCTTCAAATTAACTTATGTTGTACAGAATTTCATGCTCTTTAATCTGGTATAAGTCTCCAGAGTGGCACAGACCTAAGAAAGACGCAGGCAAGCTTTAAACAACTTGCGGCGCGGCGTAATTAATACTACTGACGAGGGTTGCGTTCCATATTTCAGATTACCTCAGAGATAAACACAATTTTCTCAGGCGCTATTCTATAAACTTTGCTTCAAATTAACATATGTTGTACAGAATTTCATGCTCTTTAATCTAGTATAAGCCTCCAGAGTGGCACAGACCCATGAACGACACAAGCGAGCTTTAAACAAATTGCGGCGCGGCGCCGTTAATACGACTGACGGGGGTTACGTTGCATTTTTCAGATTACCTGAGATATAAACACAATTTTCTCAGGCGCTATTCTATAAACTTTGCTTCAAATTAACTTATGTTGTACAGAATTTCATGCTCTTTAATCTGGTATAAGTCTCCAGAGTGGCACAGACCTAAGAAAGACGCAGGCAAGCTTTAAACAAATTGCGGCGCGGCGTAATTAATACTACTGACGAGGGTTGCGTTCCATATTTCAGATTACCTGAGATATAAACACAATTTTCTCAGGCGCTATTCTATAAACTTTGCTTCAAATTAACATATGTTGTACAGAATTTCATGCTCTTTAATCTAGTATAAGCCTCCAGAGTGGCACAGACCCATGAACGACACAAGCGAGCTTTAAAGAAATTGCGGCGCGGCGCCGTTAATACGACTGACGGGGGTTGCGTTGCATATTTCAGATTACCTGAGATATAAACACAATTTTCTCAGGCGCTATTCTATAAACTTTGCTTCAAATTAACATATGTTGTACAGAATTTCATGCTCTTTAATCTGGTATAAGTCTCCAGAGTGGCACAGACCTAAGAAAGACGCAGGCAAGCTTTAAACAAATTGCGGCGCGGCGTAATTAATACTACTGACGAGGGTTGCGTTCCATATTTCAGATTACCTGAGAGATAAACACAATTTTCTCAGGCGCTATTCTATAAACTTTGCTTCAAATTAACATATGTTGTACAGAATTTCATGCTCTTTAATCTAGTATAAGCCTCCAGAGTGGCACAGACCCATGAACGACACAAGCGAGCTTTAAACAAATTGCGGCGCTGCGCCGTTAATACGACTGACGGGGGTTGCGTTGCATTTTTCAGATTACCTGAGATATAAACACAATTTTCTCGGCCGCTATTCTATAAACTTTGCTTCAAATTAACATATGTTGTACAGAATTTCATGCTCTTTAATCTGGTATAAGTCTCCAGAGTGGCACAGACCTAAGAAAGACGCAGCCAAGCTTTAAACAAATTGCGGCGCGGCGTAATTAATACTACTGACGAGGGTTGCGTTGCATTTTTCAGATTACCTGAGATATAAACACAATTTTCTCAGGCGCTATTCTATAAACTTTGCTTCAAATTAACTTATGTTATAATAATAATAATAATACGTTTAATCAAAGGTTTTGCAGTAAAAATACTGAATTACACAATTGTTTCGTACATTAAATGAATATAAATATTTCCATAATAATAATTAATTGTCTAGGATACACTAAAGGCGATTTTACGAATATTTAATTGTAATAAACTTACTGAAGCGTTCAGTTAAAGTTCGTTGCGTGTTATTATTTACATTTCGGAGATAATAATCATGCCTATTTAAGGAGGGAGATGGCCTAATTATATTATAAAGTGGGTTACTTTTAGATGCTCTAGTCCGGGTTGAACTAACCAACCTCCGACACGACTCCTCCCTACGAGTTTCCAAAGATTTGAGCATTGAAACCTGCAATGCGTCACAGTAAGACATACCAGGATAAATGATCTTGAGGGCCCTCTTTTGAATCGACTCCAAATGGACGGACAAGAAATCCGGCAGGGCGGCCCAAACAGGGGATGCATACTCGAGACTGGAGCGGATAACTGAGCAGTAGATGGTTACCAGATCACCGGGTTTTAGTCCTGCTTTGGTCAATTGCCGGAGGGCATAAAGACGCGAATTAGCCTTCTTCAGGATAAAATCTACGTGTACATTCCAGGAAAGGTCGTCGGACAAATAGACTCCCAACAGTTTAAAATGATGTACTCTTTCAACACTCTGCTCTTGGATGTATATAAGTTGATCACATGGTACTCTATATTGAAGAAAGTTTATAAACATCTCTTTGCATTTCCGCGGATTGAGCTCCATACCACGGGCAAAAGAAAAATTTGAGATTTCATCGACAACTATAGGCATTAGGCTAGGAGAGCACCTTGGTATAATTTCCAATGCTGTCGTGTCATCCACAAATTTAAGGCGGCCATTCCAATCTTTTAATAAAGGGTTAACCAGTACGGCAAACAAAAGTGGGCCTAGTCTTGTTCCTTGGGGTAGACCACCTTTAAGTCTTTTCCACGAAGACTGATACCCATCGATCTTAACACATTGTTCACGGTTAGTTAAAAAGGCCGCAATCCATTGGACAAGTACCGGGTGGACGTCGAGGCTTTCAAGTTCGGTTATGATTACATTATGGTCCACGAGATCAAACCCCTTCCTAAAATCAGCAAAAAACAGTCGGACGGAGCTGTGGCCTTTATCTAAGGCAGAGAGGATTTGGTGAACAAGATAAACCAAGGCATGAGTAGTTGACTTGTTTGGAAGTGCAAATTGTTTGATATCAAGCTTGTTTATTACTTGAGGTAATAGCGAATCAATTGTAAATCCTTCCATAATTTTTGAAATTTGTGAGGTTAGTGAAATCGGTCTCAAGTCGTTCTCGATGGACGAGGGAGGGAGCGTCTTTGGGATGGGACGGACGATTGACAGTTTTAATTGGTGCGGAAAAACTCCTTGCAGAAGAGATGAATTATAAATATCGGCCACTACTGGGGCAAGTTCAAAAGCAAACATCTTAAGAATTTTATTTGGGATCGAGTCGGGGCCGGGGGATTTGTTGGTTTTAGTCTTTCGAAGAGCTTGGTAAACCTGACCAATATTAACTAGAAAGGATGACGGTACGACCAGTTGCTGCACGGTATTACTGGGTTCCAATGGACGGAAGTGGGATGTCAAACCAGTAAAAAAATTGTTTATCGATTCTACGAGATGTTGGCAAGTGGGGTTATCACTAGACAACAGTTGATGGTGCCACGAATCGCGGGATGATAAACCGCCAATGGATTTCACCTCCTTCCACCACCTGGATGAATTTCCCTCTTTCAATTTATTGACTGATGAAGCATAATATTTCTTTCGGGCAGAATTTCATGCTCTTTAATCTGGTATAAGTCTCCAGAGTGGCACAGACCTAAGAAAGACGCAGGCAAGCTTTAAACAAATTGCGGCGCGGCGTAATTAATACTACTGACGAGGGTTGCGTTCCATATTTCAGATTACCTGAGAGATAAACACAATTTTCTCAGGCGCTATTCTATAAACTTTGCTTCAAATTAACATATGTTGTACAGAATTTCATGCTCTTTAATCTAGTATAAGCCTCCAGAGTGGCACAGACCCATGAACGACACAAGCGAGCTTTAAACAAATTGCGGCGCTGCGCCGTTAATACGACTGACGGGGGTTGCGTTGCATTTTTCAGATTACCTGAGATATAAACACAATTTTCTCAGGCGCTATTCTATAAACTTTGCTTCAAATTAACATATGTTGTACAGAATTTCATGCTCTTTAATCTGGTATAAGTCTCCAGAGTGGCACAGACCCAAGAAAGACGCAGGCAAGCTTTAAACAAATTGCGGCGCGGCGTAATTAATACTACTGACGAGGGTTGCGTTCCATATTTCAGATTACCTGAGAGATAAACACAATTTTCTCAGGCGCTATTCTATAAACTTTGCTTCAAATTAACATATGTTGTACAGAATTTCATGCTCTTTAATCTAGTATAAGCCTCCAGAGTGGCACAGACCCATGAACGACACAAGCGAGCTTTAAACAAATTGCGGCGCTGCGCCGTTAATACGACTGACGGGGGTTGCGTTGCATTTTTCAGATTACCTGAGATATAAACACAATTTTCTCAGCCGCTATTCTATAAACTTTGCTTCAAATTAACATATGTTGTACAGAATTTCATGCTCTTTAATCTGGTATAAGTCTCCAGAGTGGCACAGACCTAAGAAAGACGCAGCCAAGCTTTAAACAAATTGCGGCGCGGCGTAATTAATACTACTGACGAGGGTTGCGTTGCATTTTTCAGATTACCTGAGATATAAACACAATTTTCTCAGGCGCTATTCTATAAACTTTGCTTCAAATTAACATATGTTGTACAGAATTTCATGCTCTTTAATCTGGTATAAGTCTCCAGAGTGGCACAGACCCATGAACGACACAAGCGAGCTTTAAACAAATTGCGGCGCGGCGCCGTTAATACGACTGACGGGGGTTGCGTTGCATATTTCAGATTACCTGAGATATAAACACAATTTTCTCAGCCGCTATTCTATAAACTTTGCTTCAAATTAACATATGTTGTACAGAATTTCATGCTCTTTAATCTGGTATAAGTCTCCAGAGTGGCACAGACCTAAGAAAGACGCAGCCAAGCTTTAAACAAATTGCGGCGCGGCGTAATTAATACTACTGACGAGGGTTGCGTTGCATTTTTCAGATTACCTGAGATATAAACACAATTTTCTCAGGCGCTATTCTATAAACTTTGCTTCAAATTAACATATGTTGTACAGAATTTCATGCTCTTTAATCTGGTATAAGTCTCCAGAGTGGCACAGACCTAAGAAAGACGCAGGCAAGCTTTAAACAAATTGCGGCGCGGCGTAATTAATACGACTGACGAGGGTTGCGTTCCATATTTCAGATTACCTGAGATATAAACACAATTTTCTCAGGCGCTATTCTATAAACTTTGCTTCAAATTAACATATGTTGTACAGAATTTCATGCTCTTTAATCTAGTATAAGCCTCCAGAGTGGCACAGACCCATGAATGACACAAGCGAGCTTTAAACAAATTGCGGCGCGGCGCCGTTAATACGACTGACGGGGGTTGCGTTGCATTTTTCAGATTACCTGAGATATAAACACAATTTTCTCAGGCGCTATTCTATAAACTTTGCTTCAAATTAACATATGTTGTACAGAATTTCATGCTCTTTAATCTGGTATAAGTCTCCAGAGTGGCACAGACCTAAGAAAGACGCAGGCAAGCTTTAAACAAATTGCGGCGCGGCGTAATTAATACTATACTGACGAGGGTTGCGTTGCATTTTTCAGATTACCTGAGATATAAACACAATTTTCTCAGGCGCTATTCTATAAACTTTGCTTCAAATTAACATATGTTGTACAGAATTTCATGCTCTTTAATCTGGTATAAGTCTCCAGATGGCACAGACCTAAGAAAGACGCAGGCAAGCTTTAAACAAATTGCGGCGCGGCGTAATTAATACGACTGACGAGGGTTAACTGCGTTCCATATTTCAGATTACCTGAGATATAAACACAATTTTCTCAGGCGCTATTCTATAAACATTTCTTCAAATTAACATATGTTGTACAGAATTTCATGCTCTTTAATCTAGTATAAGTCTCCAGAGTGGCACAGACCCATGAACGACACAAGCGAGCTTTAAACAAATTGCGGGGCGGCGCCGTTAATACGACTGACGGGGGTTACGTTGCATTTTTCAGATTACCTGAGCTATAAACACAATTTTCTCAGGCGCTATTCTATAAACTTTGCTTCAAATTAACATATGTTGTACAGAATTTCATGCTCTTTAATCTGGTATAAGTCTCCAGAGTGGCACAGACCTAAGAAAGACGCAGGCAAGCTTTAAACAAATTGCGGCGCGGCGTAATTAATACTACTGACGAGGGTTGCGTTCCATATTTCAGATTACCTGAGAGATAAACACAATTTTCTCAGGCGCTATTCTATAAACTTTGCTTCAAATTAACATATGTTGTACAGAATTTCATGCTCTTTAACCTGGTCTAAGTCTCCAGAGTGGCACAGACCTAAGAAAGACGCAGGCAAGCTTTAAACAAATTGCGGCGCGGCGTAATTAATACGACTGACGAGGGTTGCGTTCCATATTTCAGATTACCTGAGATATAAACACAATTTTCTCAGGCGCTATTCTATAAACTTTGCTTCAAATTAACATATGTTGTACAGAATTTCATGCTCTTTAATCTGGTATAAGTCTCCAGAGTGGAACAGACCTAAGAAAGACGCAGGCAAGCTTTAAACAAATTGCGGCGCGGCGTAATTAATACTACTGACGAGGGTTGCGTTCCATATTTCAGATTACCTGAGAGATAAACACAATTTTCTCAGGCGCTATTCTATAAACTTTGCTTCAAATTAACATATGTTGTACAGAATTTCATGCTCTTTAATCTGGTATAAGTCTCCAGAGTGGCACAGACCCATGAACGACACAAGCGAGCTTTAAACAAATTGCGGCGCTGCGCCGTTAATACAACTGACGGGGGTTGCGTTGCATTTTTCAGATTACCTGAGATATAAACACAATTTTCTCAGCCGCTATTCTATAAACTTTGCTTCAAATTAACATATGTTGTACAGAATTTCATGCTCTTTAATCTGGTATAAGTCTCCAGAGTGGCACAGACCTAAGAAAGACGCAGCCAAGCTTTAAACAAATTGCGGCGCGGCGTAATTAATACTACTGACGAGGGTTGCGTTGCATTTTTCAGATTACCTGAGATATAAACACAATTTTCTCAGGCGCTATTCTATAAACTTTGCTTCAAATTAACATATGTTGTACAGAATTTCATGCTCTTTAAACTGGTATAAGTCTCCAGAGTGGAACAGACCTAAGAAAGACGCAGGCAAGCTTTAAACAAATTGCGGCGCGGCGTAATTAATACGACTGACGAGGGTTGCGTTCCATATTTCAGATTACCTGAGAGATAAACACAATTTTCTCAGGCGCTATTCTATAAACTTTGCTTCAAATTAACATATGTTGTACAGAATTTCATGCTCTTTAATCTAGTATAAGTCTCCAGAGTGGCACAGACCCATGAATGACACAAGCGAGCTTTAAACAAATTGCGGCGCGGCGCCGTTAATACGACTGACGGGGGTTGCGTTGCATTTTTCAGATTACCTGAGATATAAACACAATTTTCTCAGGCGCTATTCTATAAACTTTGCTTCAAATTAACATATGTTGTACAGAATTTCATGCTCTTTAATCTGGTATAAGTCTCCAGAGTGGCACAGACCTAAGAAAGACGCAGGCAAGCTTTAAACAAATTGCGGCGCGGCGTAATTAATACTACTGACGAGGGTTGCGTTGCATTTTTCAGATTACCTGAGATATAAACACAATTTTCTCAGGCGCTATTCTATAAACTTTGCTTCAAATTAACATATGTTGTACAGAATTTCATGCTCTTTAATCTGGTATAAGTCTCCAGATGGCACAGACCTAAGAAAGACGCAGGCAAGCTTTAAACAAATTGCGGCGCGGCGTAATTAATACGACTGACGAGGGTTGCGTTCCATATTTCAGATTACCTGAGATATAAACACAATTTTCTCAGGCGCTATTCTATAAACATTTCTTCAAATTAACATATGTTGTACAGAATTTCATGCTCTTTAATCTAGTATAAGTCTCCAGAGTGGCACAGACCCATGAACGACAAAGGAAGCTTTAAACAAATTGCGGCGCGGCGTAATTAATACGACTGACGAGGGTTGCGTTCCATATTTCAGATTACCTGAGATATAAACACAATTTTCTCAGGCGCTATTCTATAAACTTTGCTTCAAATTAACATATGTTGTACAGAATTTCATGCTCTTTAATCTGGTATAAGTCTCCAGAGTGGCACAGACCTAAGAAAGACGCAGGCAAGCTTTAAACAAATTGCGGCGCGGCGTAATTAATACTATACTGACGAGGGTTGCGTTCCATATTTCAGATTACCTGAGAGATAAACACAATTTTCTCAGGCGCTATTCTATAAACTTTGCTTCAAATTAACATATGTTGTACAGAATTTCATGCTCTTTAATCTATTATAAGCCTCCAGAGTGGCACAGACCCATGAACGACACAAGCGAGCTTTAAACAAATTGCGGCGCGGCGTAATTAATACTACTGACGAGGGTTAACTGCGTTCCATATTTCAGATTACCTGAGATATAAGCACAATTTTCTCAGGCGCTATTCTATAAACATTTCTTCAAATTAACATATGTTGTACAGAATTTCATGCTCTTTAATCTAGTATAAGTCTCCAGAGTGGCACAGACCCATGAACGACACAAGCGAGCTTTAAACAAATTGCGGGGCGGCGCCGTTAATACGACTGACGGGGGTTGCGTTGCATTTTTCAGATTACCTGAGATATAAACACAATTTTACTAGATTAAAGAGCATGAAATTCTGTACAACATATGTTAATTTGAAGCAAAGTTTATAGAATAGCGCCTGAGAAAATTGTGTTTATATCTCAGGTAATCTGAAATATGGAACGCAACCCTCGCCAGTCGTATTAATTACGCCGCGCCGGAATTTGTTTAAAGCTTGCCTGCGTCTTTCTTGGGCCTGTGCCACTCTGGAGACTTATACCAGATTAAAGAGCATGAAATTCTGTACAACATATGTTAATTTGAGGCAAAGTTTATAGAATAGCGCCTGAGAAAATTGTGTTTATATCTCAGGTAATCTGAAATATGGAACGCAGTTAACCCTCGTCAGTCGTGTTAATTACGCCGCGCCGCAATTTGTTTAAAGCTTGCCTGCGTTGTTCTTGGGTCTGTGCCACCTTGGAGACTTATACTAGATTAAAGAGCATGAAATTCTGTACAACATATGTTAATTTGAAGCAAAGTTTATAGAATAGCGCCTGAGAAAATTGCGTTTATATCTCAGATAATCTGAAATATGGAACGCAACCCTCGTCAGTCGTATTAATTACGCCGCGCCGCAATTTGTTTAAAGCTTGCCTGCGTCTTTCTTGGGTCTGTGCCACTCTGAAGACTTATACCAGATAAAAGAGCATGAAATTCTGTACAACATATGTTAATTTGTAGCAAAGTTCATAGAATAGCGCCTGAGAAAATTGTGTTTATATCTCAGGTAATCTGAAATATGGAACGCAGTTAACCCTCGTCAGTCATGTTAATTACGCCGCGCCGCAATTTGTTTAAAGCTTGCCTGCGTCTTTCTTGGGTCTGTGCCACCCTGGAGACTTATACTAGATTAAAGAGCATGAAATTCTGTACAACATATGTTAATTTGAAGCAAAGTTTATAGAATAGCGCCTGAGAAAATTGCGTTTATATCTCAGGTAATCTGAAATATGGAACGCAACCCTCGTCAGTCGTATTAATTACGCCGCGCCGCAATTTGTTTAAAGCTCGCTTGTGTCGTTCATGGGTCTGTGCCACTCTGGAGACTTATACCAGATTAAAGAGCATGAAATTCTGTACAACATATGTTAATTTGAAGCAAAGTTTATAGAATAGCGCCTGAGAAAATTGTGTTTATATCTCAGGTAATCTGAAATATGGAACGCAGTTAACCCTCGTCAGTCGTGTTAATTACGCCGCGCCGCAATTTGTTTAAAGCTTGCCTGCGTCTTTCTTGGGTCTGTGCCACCCTGGAGACTTATACTAGATTAAAGAGCATGAAATTCTGTACAACATATGTTAATTTGAAGCAAAGTTTATAGAATAGCGCCTGAGAAAATTGCGTTTATATCTCAGGTAATCTGAAATATGGAACGCAACCCTCGCCAGTCGTATTAATTACGCCGCGCCGCAATTTGTTTAAAGCTTGCGTGCGTCTTTCTTGGGTCTGTGCCACTCTGGAGACTTATACCAGATTAAAGAGCACGAAATTCTGTACAACATATGTTAATTTGAAGCAAAGTTTATAGAATAGCGCCTGAGAAAATTGTGTTTATATCTCAGGTAATCTGAAATATGGAACGCAGTTAACCCTCGTCAGTCGTGTTAATTACGCCGCGCCGCAATTTGTTTAAAGCTTGCCTGCGTCTTTCTTGGGTCTGTGCCACCCTGGAGACTTATACTAGATTAAAGAGCATGAAATTCTGTACAACATATGTTAATTTGAAGCAAAGTTTATAGAATAGCGCCTGAGAAAATTGCGTTTATATCTCAGGTAATCTGAAATATGGAACGCAGTTAACCCTCGTCAGTCGTGTTAATTACGCCGCGCCGCAATTTGTTTAAAGCTTGCCTGCATCTTTCTTGGGTCTGTGCCACCCTGGAGACTTATACTAGATTAAAGAGCATGAAATTCTGTACAACATATGTTAATTTGAAGCAAAGTTTATAGAATAGCGCCTGAGAAAATTGCGTTTATATCTCAGGTAATCTGAAATATGGAACGCAACCCTCGTCAGTCGTATTAATTACGCCGCGCCGCAATTTGTTTAAAGCTCGCTTGTGTCGTTCATGGGTCTGTGCCACTCTGGAGACTTATACCAGATTAAAGAGCATGAAATTCTGTACAACATATGTTAATTTGAAGCAAAGTTTATAGAATAGCGCCTGAGAAAATTGTGTTTATATCTCAGGTAATCTGAAATATGGAACGCAGTTAACCCTCGTCAGTCGTGTTAATTACGCCGCGCCGCAATTTGTTTAAAGCTTGCCTGCGTCTTTCTTGGGTCTGTGCCACTCTGGAGACTTATACTAGATTAAAGAGCATGAAATTCTGTACAACATATGTTAATTTGAAGCAAAGTTTATAGAATAGCGCCTGAGAAAATTGCGTTTATATCTCAGATAATCTGAAATATGGAACGCAACCCTCGTCAGTCGTATTAATTACGCCGCGCCGCAATTTGTTTAAAGCTTGCCTGCGTCTTTCTTGGGTCTGTGCCACTCTGAAGACTTATACCAGATTAAAGAGCATGAAATTCTGTACAACATATGTTAATTTGTAGCAAAGTTCATAGAATAGCGCCTGAGAAAATTGTGTTTATATCTCAGGTAATCTGAAATATGGAACGCAGTTAACCCTCGTCAGTCGTGTTAATTACGCCGCGCCGCAATTTGTTTAAAGCTTGCTTTCGTCTTTCTTGGGTCTGTGCCACTCTGGAGACTTATACTAGATTAAAGAGCATGAAATTCTGTACAACATATGTTAATTTGAAGCAAAGTTTATAGAATAGTGCCTGAGAAAATTGTGTTTATATCTCAGGTAATCTGAAATATGGAACGCAGTTAACCCTCGTCAGTCGTATTAATTACGCCGCGCCGCAATTTGTTTAAAGCTTGCCTGCGTCTTTCTTGGGTCTGTGCCACTCTGGAGACTTATACTAGATTAAAGAGCATGAAATTCTGTACAACATATGTTAATTTGTAGCAAAGTTCATAGAATAGCGCCTGAGAAAATTGTGTTTATATCTCAGGTAATCTGAAATATGGAACGCAGTTAACCCTCGTCAGTCGTGTTAATTACACCGCGCCGCAATTTGTTTAAAGCTTGCCTGCGTCGTTCATGGGTCTATGCCACTCTGGAGACTTATACTAAATTAAAGAGCCTGAAATTCTCTACAACATATGTAAATTTAAAAAAATCGTATAGAATAGCGGCTGAGAAAATTGTGTTTATATCTGATGTATATGCAATATACGACGCAACCCCCGTCAGTCGTATTAATAACACCGCGCCGCAATTTGTTTAAAGCTTTCCTGCGTCGTTCTTGGGTCTGTGCCACTCTGAAGACTTATACCAGATTAAAGAGCATGAAATTCTGTACAACATATGTTAATTTGTAGCAAAGTTCGTATAGAATAGCGGCTGAGAAAATTGTTCTTTTTCCGTTGTAATCTGAAATATGATAGGCAACCCCCGTCAGTCGTATTAATAACACCGCGCCGCAATTTGTTTAAAGCTTGCCTGCGTCGTTCATGGGTCTATGCCACTCTGGAGACTTATACTAAATTAAAGAGCCTGAAATTCTGTACAACATATGTTAATTTGAAGCAAAGTTTATAGAATAGTGCCTGAGAAAATCGTGTTTATATCTCAGGTAATCTGAAATATGGAACGCAGTTAACCCTCGTCAGTCGTATTAATTACACCGCGCCGCAATTTGTTTAAAGCTTGCCTGCGTCTTTCTTGGGTCTGTGCCACTCTGGAGACTTATACTAGATTAAAGAGCATGAAATTCTGTACAACATATGTAAATTTTAAAAAGTTCATAGAATAGCGCCTGAGAAAATTGTGTTTATATCTCAGGTAATCTGAAATATGCAACGCAGTTAACCCTCGTCAGTCGTGTTAATTACGCCGCGCCGCAATTTGTTTAAAGCTTGCCTGCGTCTTTCTTGGGTCTGTGCCACTCTGGAGACTTATACTAGATTAAAGAGCATGAAATTCTGTACAACATATGTTAATTTGAAGCAAAGTTTATAGAATAGCGCCTGAGAAAATTGTGTTTATATCTCAGATAATCTGAAATATGGAACGCAACCCTCGTCAGTCGTATTAATTACGCCGCGCCGCAATTTGTTTAAAGCTTGCCTGCGTCTTTCTTGGGTCTATGCCACTCTGAAGACTTATACCAGATTAAAGAGCATGAAATTCTGTACAACATATGTTAATTTGAAGCAAAGTTCGTATAGAATAGCGGCTGAGAAAATTGTGTTTATATCTGATGTATATGCAATATACGACACAACCCCCGTCAGTCGTATTAATAACACCGCGCCGCAATTTGTTTAAAGCTTGCCTGCGTCGTTCATGGGTCTATGCCACTCTGGAGACTTATACTAAATTAAAGAGCATGAAATTCTCTACAACATATGTAAATTTAAGCAAAATCGTATAGAATAGCGGCTGAGAAAATTGTGTTTATATCTGATGTATATGCAATATACAACACAACCCCCGTCAGTCGTATTAACAACACCGCGCCGCAATTTGTTTAAAGCTTGCCTGCGTCGTTCATGGGTCTATGCCACTCTGGAGACTTATACTAAATTAAAGAGCTTGAAATTCTCTACAACATATGTAAATTTAAAAAAATCGTATAGAATAGCGGCTGAGAAAATTGTGTTTATATCTGATGTAATATGAATATACAACACAACACCCGTCAGTCGTATTAATAACACCGCGCCGCAATTTGTTTAAAGCTTGCCTGCGTCGTTCATGGGTCTATGCCACTCTGGAGACTTATACCAGATGAAAGAGCATGAAATTCTCTACAACATATGTAAATTTAAAAAAATCGTATAGAATAGCGGCTGAGAAAATTGTACTTTTTCCGATGTAATCTGAAACAAGCAAGGCAACCCTCGTCAGTCGTATTAATAACACCGCGCCGCAATTTGTTTAAAGCTTGCCTGCATCGTTCATGGGTCTATACCACTCTGGAGACTTATACTAAATTAAAGAGCATGAAATTCTCTACAACATATGTAAATTTAAAAAAATCGTATAGAATAGCGGCTGAGAAAATTGTGTTTATATCTGATGTATATGCAATATACAACACAACCCCCGTCAGTCGTATTAATTACACCGCGCCGCAATTTGTTTAAAGCTTGCCTGCGTCGTTCATGGGTCTATGCCACTCTGGAGACTTATACTAGATGAAAGAGCATGAAATTCTCTACAACATATGTAAATTTAAGAAAATCGTATAGAATAGCGGCTGAGAAAATTGTACTTTTTCTGATGTAATCTGAAACATGCAAGGCAACCCCCGTCAGTCGTATTAATAACACCGCGCCGCAATTTGTTTAAAGCTTGCCTGCGTCGTTCATGGGTCTATGCCACTCTGGAGACTTATACTATATTAAAGAGCTTGAAATTCTCTACAACATATGTAAATTTAAAAAAATCGTATAGAATAGCGGCTGAGAAAATTGTGTTTATACCGTTGGTATATGAAATATTCAAGGCAACCCCCGTCAGTCGTATTAATAACACCGCGCCGCAATTTGTTTAAAGCTTGCCTGCGTCGTTCATGGGTCTATGCCACTCTGGAGACTTATACTAGATGAAAGAGCATGAAATTCTCTACAACATATGTAAATTTAAGAAAATCGTATAGAATAGCGGCTGAGAAAATTGTACTTTTTCCGATGTAATCTGAAACATGCAAGGCAACCCTCGTCAGTCGTATTAATAACACCGCGCCGCAATTTGTTTAAAGCTTGCCTGCGTCGTTCATGGGTCTATGCCACTCTGGAAACTTACATTAAATTAAAGAGCTTGAAATTCTTTACAACATATGTAAATTTAAAAAAATCGTATAGAATAGCGGCTGAGAAAATTGTGTTTATATCTGATGTATATGCAATATACGACGCAACCCCCGTCAGTCGTATTAATAACACCGCGCCGCAATTTGTTTAAAGCTTGCCTGCGTCGTTCATGGGTCTATGCCACTCTGGAGACTTACACTGGATGAAAGAGCTTGAAATTGTCTACAACATATGTAAATTTAAAAAAATCGTATAGAATAGCGTCTGAGAAAATTGTGTTTATATCTGATGTATATGCAATATACAACACAACCCCCGTCAGTCGTATTAACAACACCGCGCCGCAATTTGTTTAAAGCTTGCCTGCGTCGTTCATGGGTCTTACGCCACTCTGGAGACTTATACTAGATGAAAGAGCTTGAAATTCTCTACAACATATGTAAATTTAAGAAAATCGTATAGAATAGCGGCTGAGAAAATTGTACTTTTTCCGATGTAATCTGAAACATACAAGGCAAACCCTCGTCAGTCGTATTAATAACACCGCGCCGCAATTTGTTTAAAGCTTTCCTGCGTCGTTCATGGGTCTATGCCACTCTGGAAACTTACACTACATGAAAGAGCATCAAATTCTCTACGACATATGTAAATTGGAAAAAATCGTATAGAATAGCGGCTGAGAAAATTGTACTTTTTCCGATGTAATCTGAAACATGCAAGGCAACCCCCGTCAGTCGTATTAATTACACCGCGCCGCAATTTGTTTAAAGCTTGCCTGCGTCGTTCATGGGTCTATGCCACTCTGGAGACTTATACTAAATTAAAGAGCCTGAAATTCTCTACAACATATGTAAATTTCAAAAAATCGTATAGAATAGCGGCTGAGAAAATTGTGTTTATATCTGATGTATATGCAATATACAACACAACCCCCGTCAGTCGTATTAATTACACCGCGCCGCAATTTGTTTAAAGCATGCCAGCGTCGTTCATGGGTCTATGCCACTCTGGAGACTTATACTAGATGAAAGAGCATGAAATTCTCTACAACATATGTAAATTTAAAAAAATCGTATAGAATAGCGGCTGAGAAAATTGTGTTTATATCCGATGTAATCTGAAACATGCAAGGCAACCCCCGTCAGTCGTATTAATAACACCGCGCCGCAATTTGTTTAAAGCTTGCCTGCGTCGTTCATGGGTCTATGCCACTCTGGAGACTTATACTAGATGAAAGAGCTTGAAATTCTCTACAACATATGTAAATTTAAAAAATCGTATAGAATAGCGGCTGAGAAAATTGTGTTTATATCTGATGTAATCTGAAATATGAAGCAACCCCGTCAGTCGTATTAATTACACCGCGCCGCAATTTGTTTAAAGCTTGCCTGCGTCGTTCATGGGTCTATGCCACTCTGGAGACTTATACTAGATTAAAGAGCATGAAATTCTCTACAACATATGTAAATTTAAAAAAATCGTATAGAATAGCGGCTGAGAAAATTGTACGTTTATATCTGATGTAATCTGAAATATGCAAGGCAACCCCGTCAGTCGTATTAATTACACCGCGCCGCAATTTGTTTAAAGCTTGCCTGCGTCGTTCATGGGTCTATGCCACTCTGGAGACTTATACTAGATTAAAGAGCATGAAATTCTCTACAACATATGTAAATTTAAAAAAATCGTATAGAATAGCGGCTGAGAAAATTGTGTTTATATCCGATGTAATATGAAATATTCAACTCAACCCTCGTCAGTCGTATTAATAACACCGCGCCGCAATTTGTTTAAAGCTTGCCTGCGTCGTTCATGGGTCTATGCCACTCTGGAGACTTATACTATATGAAAGAGCTTGAAATTCTCTACAACATATGTAAATTTAAGAAAATCGTATAGAATAGCGGCTGAGAAAATTGTACTTTTTCCGATGTAATCTGAAACATGCAAGGCAACCCCGTCAGTCGTATTAATTACACCGCGCCGCAATTTGTTTAAAGCTTGCCTGCGTCGTTCATGGGTCTATGCCACTCTGGGGACTTATAACAGATTAAAGAGCATGAAATTCTCTACAACATATGTAAATTTAAAAAAATCGTATAGAATAGCGGCTGAGAAAATTGTGTTTATTCTGATGTAATCTGAAATACAAGCAACCCCCGTCAGTCGTATTAACAACACGCGCCGCAATTTGTTTAAAGCTTGCCTGCGTCGTTCATGGGTCTATGCCACTCTGGAGACTTACACTAGATGAAAGAGCTTGAAATTGTCTACAACATATGTAAATTTAAAAAAATCGTATAGAATAGCGGCTGAGAAAATTGTACTTTATATCCGATGTAATCTGAAACAATATACAACACAACCCCCGTCAGTCGTATTAATAACACCGCGCCGCAATTTGTTTAAAGCTTGCCTGCGTCGTTCATGGGTCTATGCCACTCTGGAAACTTATACCAGATGAAAGAGCTTGAAATTCTCTACAACATATGTAAATTTAAGAAAATCGTATAGAATAGCGGCTGAGAAAATTGTACTTTTTCCGATGTAATCTGAAACATACAAGGCAAACCTCGTCAGTCGTATTAATAACACCGCGCCGCAATTTGTTTAAAGCATGCCAGCGTCGTTCATGGGTCTATGCCACTCTGGAGACTTATACTAGATGAAAGAGCTTGAAATTCTCTACAAGATATGTAAATTTAAAAAAATCGTATAGAATAGCGGCTGAGAAAATTGTGTTTATATCTGATGTATATGCAATATACAACACAACCCCCGTCAGTCGTATTAATAACACCGCGCCGCAATTTGTTTAAAGCTTGCCTGCGTCGTTCATGGGTCTATGCCACTCTGGAGACTTACACTGGATGAAAGAGCTTGAAATTGTCTACAACATATGTAAATTTAAAAAAATCGTATAGAATAGCGTCTGAGAAAATTGTGTTTATATCTGATGTATATGCAATATACAACACAACCCCCGTCAGTCGTATTAATAACACCGCGCCGCAATTTGTTTAAAGCTTGCCTGCGTCGTTCATGGGTCTATGCCACTCTGGAGACTTATACTAGATGAAAGAGCTTGAAATTCTCTACAACATATGTAAATTTAAAAAAATCGTATAGAATAGCGGCTGAGAAAATTGTACTTTTTCCGATGTAATCTGAAACATACAAGGCAAACCTCGTCAGTCGTATTAATAACACCGCGCCGCAATTTGTTTAAAGCTTTCCTGCGTCGTTCATGGGTCTATGCCACTCTGGAAACTTATACTATATGAAAGAGCATGAAATTCTCTACAACATATGTAAATTTAAAAAATCGTATAGAATAGCGGCTGAGAGAATTGTACTTTTTCCGATGTAATCTGAAACATGCAAGGCAACCCCCGTCAGTCGTATTAATAACACCGCGCCGCAATTTGTTTAAAGCTTGCCTGCGTCGTTCATGGGTCTATGCCACTCTGGAGACTTATACTAAATTAAAGAGCTTGAAATTCTCTACAACATATGTAAATTGTAAAAAATCGTATAGAATAGCGGATGAGAAAATCATGTTTATATCTGATGTAATCTGAAATATACAAGGCAACCCCCGTCAGTCGTATTAATAACACCGCGCCGCAATTTGTTTAAAGCTTGCCTGTGTCCTTCATGGTTCTATGCCACTCTGGCAACTTACACCAGATGAAAGAGCATGAAATTCTCTACAACATATGTAAATTTGAAAAAAAATCGTATAGAATAGCGGCTGAGAAAATTGTGTTTATATCTGATGTAATCTGAAATATACAGCACAACCCTCGTCAGTCGTATTAATTACACCGCGCCGCAATTTGTTTAAAGCTTGCCTGCGTCGTTCATGGGTCTATGCCACTCTGGAGACTTATACTAAATTAAAGAGCTTGAAATTCTCTACAACATATGTAAATTTAAAAAAATCGTATAGAATAGCGGCTGAGAAAATTGTGTTTATATCTGATGTAATCTGAAATATACAACACAACCCCCGTCAGTCGTATTAACAACACCGCGCCGCAATTTGTTTAAAGCTTGCCTGCGTCGTTCATGGGTCTATGCCACTCTGGAGACTTATACTAGATTAAAGAGCTTGAAATTCTCTACAACATATGTAAATTTAAAAAAATCGTATAGAATAGCGGCTGAGAAAATTGTGTTTATATCTGATGTAATCTGAAATATACAAGGCAACCCCCTCGTCAGTCGTATTAATTACACCGCGCCGCAATTTGTTTAAAGCTTGCCTGCGTCGTTCATGGGTCTATGCCACTCTGGAGACTTATACTAGATTAAAGAGCATGAAATTCTCTACAACATATGTAAATTTAAAAAATCGTATAGAATAGCGGCTGAGAAAATTGTACTTTATTCCGATGTAATCTGAAATAAGCAAGGCAACCCTCGTCAGTCGTATTAATAACACCGCGCCGCAATTTGTTTAAAGCTTGCCTGCGTCGTTCATGGGTCTATGCCACTCTGGAGACTTATACTAAATTAAAGAGCTTGAAATTCTCTACAACATATGTAAATTTTAAAAAATCGTATAGAATAGCGGCTGAGAAAATTGTGTTTATATCTGATGTATATGCAATATACGACACAACCCCCGTCAGTCGTATTAATAACACCGCGCCGCAATTTGTTTAAAGCTTGCCTGCGTCGTTCATGGGTCTATGCCACTCTGGAGACTTATACTAGATTAAAGAGCATGAAATTCTCTACAACATATGTAAATTTAAAAAAATCGTATAGAATAGCGCCTGAGAAAATTGTACGTTTTATCTGATGTAATCTGAAATATGCAAGGCAACCCCCGTCAGTCGTATTAACAACACCGCGCCGCAATTTGTTTAAAGCTTGCCTGCGTCGTTCATGGGTCTATGCCACTCTGGAGACTTATACTATATTAAAGAGCTTGAAATTCTCTACAACATATGTAAATTTAAAAAAATCGTATAAAATAGCGGCTTAGAAAATTGTGTTTATATCTGATGTATATGCAATATACAACACAACCCCCGTCAGTCGTATTAACAACACCGCGCCGCAATTTGTTTAAAGCTTGCCTGCGTCGTTGATGGGTCTACGCCACTCTGGAGACTTATACTAGATGAAAGAGCTTGAAATTCTCTACAACATATGTAAATTTAAGAAAATCGTATAGAATAGCGGCTGAGAAAATTGTACTTTTTCCGATGTAATCTGAAACATGCAAGGCAACCCTCGTCAGTCGTATTAATAACACCGCGCCGCAATTTGTTTAAAGCTTGCCTGCATCGTTCATGGGTCTATGCCACTCTGGAGACTTACATTATATTAAAGAGCTTGAAATTGTCTACAACATATGTAAATTTAAAAAAATCGTATAGAATAGCGGCTGAGAAAATTGTGTTTATATCTGATGTATATGCAATATACAACACAACCCCCGTCAGTCGTATTAATAATACCGCGCCGCAATTTGTTTAAAGCTTGCCTGCGTCGTTCATGGGTATATGCCACTCTGGAAACTTATACCAGATGAAAGAGCATGAAATTCTCTACAACATATGTAAATTTAAAAAAATCCTATAGAATAGCGGGTGAGAAAATTGTGTTTATATCTGATGTAATCTGAAATACAACGCAGCAACCCCCGTCAGTCGTATTAAAACACCGCGCCGCAATTTGTTTAAAGCTTGCCTGCGTCGTTCATGGGTCTATGCCACTCTGGAGACTTATACTAAATTAAAGAGCCTGAAATTCTCTACAACATATGTAAATTTAAAAAAATCGTATAGAATAGCGGCTGAGAAAATTGTGTTTATATCTGATGTATATGCAATATACGACGCAACCCCCGTCAGTCGTATTAATAACACCGCGCCGCAATTTGTTTAAAGCTTTCCTGCGTCGTTCATGGGTCTATGCCACTCTGGAAACTTACACTACATGAAAGAGCATGAAATTCTACAACATATGTAAATTTAAGCAAAATCGTATAGAATAGCGGCTGAGAAAATTGTACTTTTTCCGATGTAATCTGAAACATGCAAGGCAACCCTCGTCAGTCGTATTAACAACACCGCGCCGCAATTTGTTTAAAGCTTGCCTGCGTCGTTCATGGGTCTGTGCCACTCTGGAGACTTATACTAGATTAAAGAGCATGAAATTCTGTACAATATATGTAAATTTAAAAAAATCGTATAGAATAGCGCTGAGAAAATTGTGTTTATATCTGATGTAATCTGAAATATACAACGCAACCCTCGTCAGTCGTATTAATTACACCGCGCCGCAATTTGTTTAAAGCTTGCCTGCGTCGTTCATGGGTCTATGCCACTCTGGAGACTTATACTAGATTAAAGAGCATGAAATTCTCTACAACATATGTAAATTTGAAAAAAATCGTATAGAATAGCGGCTGAGAAAATTGTGTTTATATCTGATGTAATCTGAAATATACAACACAACCCTCGTCAGTCGTATTAATTACACCGCGCCGCAATTTGTTTAAAGCTTGCCTGCGTCGTTCATGGGTCTATGCCACTCTGGAGACTTATACTAGATGAAAGAGCATGAAATTCTCTACAACATATGTAAATTTAAAAAAATCGTATAGAATAGCGGCTGAGAAAATTGTGTTTATATCTGAGGTAATCTGAAATATGCAAGGCAACCCCCGTCAGTCGTATTAACAACACCGCGCCGCAATTTGTTTAAAGCTTGCCTGCGTCGTTCATGGGTCTATGCCACTCTGGAGACTTATACCAGATTAAAGAGCTTGAAATTCTGTACAACATATGTAAATTTGAAAAAAAATCGTATAGAATAGCGGCTGAGAAAATTGTGTTTATATCTGATGTAATCTGAAATATACAACACAACCCCCGTCAGTCGTATTAATTACACCGCGCCGCAATTTGTTTAAAGCTTGCCTGCGTCGTTCATGGGTCTGTGCCACTCTGGAGACTTATAGTAGATGAAAGAGCATGAAATTCTGTACAATATCTGTAAATTTAAAAAAATCGTATAGAATAGCGGCTGAGAAAACTGTATTTATATCTGACGTAATCTGAAATTTGCAACGAAACCCCCGTCAGTCGTATTAATAACACCGCGCCGCAATTTGTTTAAAGCTTGCCTGCGTCGTTCATGGGTCTATGCCACTCTGGAGACTTATACTAGATTAAAGAGCATGAAATTCTCTACAACATATGTAAATTTAAAAAAATCGTATAGAATAGCGGCTGAGAAAATTGTGTTTATATCTGATGTAATATGCAATATACAACACAACCCCCGTCAGTCGTATTAATTACACCGCGCCGCAATTTGTTTAAAGCTTGCCTGCGTCGTTCATGGGTCTATGCCACTCTGGAGACTTATACCAGATGAAAGAGCATGAAATTCTCTACAACATATGTAAATTTAAAAAAATCGTATAGAATAGCGGCTGAGAAAATTGTGTTTATATCTGATGTAATCTGAAACATGCAAGGCAACCCCCGTCAGTCGTATTAATAACACCGCGCCGCAATTTGTTTAAAGCTTGCCTGCGTCGTTCATGGGTCTATGCCACTCTGGAGACTTATACTACATTAAAGAGCTTGAAATTCTCTACAACATATGTAAATTTGAAAAAAATCGTATAGAATAGCGCCTGAGAAAATTGTGTTTATATCTGATGTAATCTGAAACATACAACACAACCCCCGTCAGTCGTATTAATTACACCGCGGCGCAATTTGTTTAAAGCTTGCCTGCGTCGTTCATGGGTCTATGCCACTCTGGAGACTTATACCAGATTAAAGAGCATGAAATTCTGTACAACATATGTAAATTTGAAAAAATCGTATAGAATAGCGCCTGAGAAAATTGTGTTTATATCTCATGTAATCTGAAATATGCAACGCAGTTAACCCTCGTCAGTCGTATTAATAACACCGCGCCGCAATTTGTTTAAAGCTTGCCTGCGTCCTTCATGGGTCTATGCCACTCTGGAAACTTATACTATATTAAAGAGCATGAAATTCTCTACAACATATGTAAATTTGAAAAAATCGTATAGAATAGCGTCTGAGAAAATTGTGTTTATATCTGATGTATATGCAATATACAACACAACCCCCGTCAGTCGTATTAACAACACCGCGCCGCAATTTGTTTAAAGCTTGCCTGCGTCGTTCATGGGTCTATGCCACTCTGGAGACTTATACTAGATGAAAGAGCATGGAATTCTCTACAACATATGTAAATTTAAGAAAATCGTATAGAATAGCGCCTGAGAAAATTGCGTTTATATCTCAGGTAATCTGAAACATGGAACGCAGTTAACCCTCGTCAGTCGTGTTAATTACACCGCGCCGCAATTTGTTTAAAGCTTGCCTGCGTCGTTCATGGGTCTATGCCACTCTGGAAACTTATACTAAATTAAAGAGCATGAAATTCTGTACAACATATGTTAATTTGAAGCAAAATTTATAGAATAGCGCCTGAGAAAATTGTGTTTATATCTCAGGTAATCTGAAATACAACGCAGTTAACCCTCGTCAGTCGTGTTAATTACGCCGCGCCGCAATTTGTTTAAAGCTTGCCTGCGTCGTTCTTGGGTCTATGCCACTCTGGAGACTTATACTAGATGAAAGAGCATGAAATTCTCTACAACATATGTAAATTTAAAAAAATCGTATAGAATAGCGGCTGAGAAAATTGTGTTTATATCTGATGTATATGCAATATACAACACAACCCCCGTCAGTCGTATTAACAACACCGCGCCGCAATTTGTTTAAAGCTTGCCTGCGTCGTTCATGGGTCTATGCCACTCTGGAAGCTTATACTAAATTAAAGAGCTTGAAATTCTGTACAACATATGTTAATTTGCAGCAAAGTTTATAGAATAGCGCCTGAGAAAATTGCGTTTATATCTCAGGTAATCTGAAATATGGAACGCAACCCTCGCCAGTCGTATTAATTACGCCGCGCCGCAATTTGTTTAAAGCTTGCCTGCGTCTTTCTTAGGTCTGTGCCACTCTGGAGACTTATACCAGATTAAAGAGCATGAAATTCTGTACAACATATGTTAATTTGAAGCAAAGTTTATAGAATAGCGCCTGAGAAAATTGTGTTTATATCTCAGGTAATCTGAAATATGGAACGCAGTTAACCCTCGTCAGTCGTATTAATTACGCCGCGCCGCAATTTGTTTAAAGCTTGCCTGCGTCTTTCTTGGGTCTGTGCCACCCTGGAGACTTATACTAAATTAAAGAGCATGAAATTCTGTACAACATATGTTAATTTGAAGCAAAGTTTATAGAATAGCGCCTGAGAAAATTGCGTTTATATCTCAGGTAATCTGAAATATGGAACGCAGTTAACCCTCGTCAGTCGTGTTAATTACGCCGCGCCGCAATTTGTTTAAAGCTTGCCTGCGTCTTTCTTGGGTCTGTGCCACTCTGGAGACTTATACTAGATTAAAGAGCATGAAATTCTGTACAACATATGTTAATTTGAAGCAAAGTTTATAGAATAGCGCCTGAGAAAATTGCGTTTATATCTCAGGTAATCTGAAATATGGAACGCAACCCTCGCCAGTCGTATTAATTACGCCGCGCCGCAATTTGTTTAAAGCTTGCCTGCATCGTTCATGGGTCTATGCCACTCTGGAGACTTAAAGTATATTAAAGAGCTTGAAATTGTGTACAACATATGTTAATTTGAAGCAAAGTTTATAGAATAGCGCCTGAGAAAATTGCGTTTATATCTCAGGTAATCTGAAACATGGAACGCAACCCTCGCCAGTCGTATTAATTACGCCGCGCCGCAATTTGTTTAAAGCTTGCCTGCGTCTTTCTTGGGTCTGTGCCACTCTGGAGACTTATACCAGATTAAAGAGCATGAAATTCTGTACAACATATGTTAATTTGAAGCAAAGTTTATAGAATAGCGCCTGAGAAAATTGTGTTTATATCTCAGGTAATCTGAAATATGGAACGCAGTTAACCCTCGTCAGTCGTGTTAATTACGCCGCGCCGCAATTTGTTTAAAGCTTGCCTGCGTCGTTGATGGGTCTATGCCACTCTGGAGACTTATACTAGATGAAAGAGCATGGAATTCTGTACAACATATGTTAATTTGAAGCAAAGTTTATAGAATAGCGCCTGAGAAAATTGCGTTTATATCTCAGGTAATCTGAAATATGGAACGCAGTTAACCCTCGTCAGTCGTGTTAATTACGCCGCGCCGCAATTTGTTTAAAGCTTGCCTGCGTCTTTCTTGGGTCTGTGCCACTCTGGAGACTTATACTGGATTAAAGAGCATGAAATTCTGTACAACATATGTAAATTTAAAAAAATCGTATAGAATAGCCCCTGAGAAAATTGTATTTATATCTGACGTAATCTGAAATTTGCAACGAAACCCCCGTCAGCACCACCGTGCCGCAATTTGTTTAAAGCTGGCCCTGCGTCGTTCATGCGTCTGTGCCACTCTGGAGACTTATACCAGAGGAAAGAGGATGAAATTCTGTACAATATATTTAATTTGAAGCAAAGTTTATAGAATAGCGCCTGAGAAAATTGTGTTTATATCTCAGGTAATCTGAAATATGGAACGCAGTTAACCCTCGTCAGTCGTATTAATTACGCCGCGCCGCAATTTGTTTAAAGCTTGCCTGCGTCTTTCTTGGGTCTGTGCCACCCTGGAGACTTATACTAAATTAAAGAGCATGAAATTCTGTACAACATATGTTAATTTGAAGCAAAGTTTATAGAATAGCGCCTGAGAAAATTGCGTTTATATCTCAGGTAATCTGAAATATGGAACGCAGTTAACCCTCGTCAGTCGTGTTAATTACGCCGCGCCGCAATTTGTTTAAAGCTTGCCTGCGTCGTTCATGGGTCTATGCCACTCTGGAAACTTATACTAGATGAAAGAGCATGAAATTCTCTACAACATATGTAAATTTAAAAAATCGTATAGAATAGCGGCTGAGAAAATTGTGTTTATATCTGAGGTAATCTGAAATATGCAAAACAACCCCCGTCAGTGGTATTAACCACGCCGCGCCGCAATTTGTTTAAAGCTCGCCTGCGTCGTTCATGGGTCTGTGCCACTCTGGAGACTTATACTAGATAAAGAGCATGAAATTCTGTACAATATATGTAAATTTAAAAAAATCGTATAGAATAGCCACCTGAGAAAATTGTGTTTATATCTGAGGTAATCTGAAATATTCAACACAACCCCCGTCAGTCGTATTAATAACACCGCGCCGCAATTTGTTTAAAGCTTGCCTGCGTCTTTCTTGGGTCTGTGCCACTCTGGAGACTTATACCAGATTAAAGAGCATGAAATTCTGTACAACATATGTTAATTTGAAGCAAAGTTTATAGAATAGCGCCTGAGAAAATTGTGTTTATATCTCAGGTAATCTGAAACATGGAACGCAACCCTCGTCAGTCGTATTAATAACGCCGCGCCGCAATTTGTTTAAAGCTTTCCTGCGTCGTTCATGGGTCTGTGCCACTCTGGAGACTTATAGTAGATGAAAGAGCATGAAATTCTGTACAATATCTGTAAATTTAAAAAAATCGTATAGAATAGCGGCTGAGAAAACTGTATTTATATCTGACGTAATCTGAAATTTGCAAGGCACAACCCCCGTCAGTCGTATTAATAACGCCGCGCCGCAATTTGTTTAAAGCTTGCCTGCGTCGTTCATGGGTCTATGCCACTCTGTTAATTACGCCGCGCCGCAATTTGTTTTAAAGCTTGCTTTCGTCTTTCTTGGGTCTGTGCCACTCTGGAGACTTATACTAGATTAAAGAGCATGAAATTCTGTACAACATATGTTAATTTGAAGCAAAGTTTATAGAATAGTGCCTGAGAAAATTGTGTTTATATCTCAGGTAATCTGAAATATGGAACGCAGTTAACCCTCGTCAGTCGTATTAATTACGCCGCGCCGCAATTTGTTTAAAGCTTGCCTGCGTCTTTCTTGGGTCTGTGCCACTCTGGAGACTTATACTAGATTAAAGAGCATGAAATTCTGTACAACATATGTTAATTTGTAGCAAAGTTCATAGAATAGCGCCTGAGAAAATTGTGTTTATATCTCAGGTAATCTGAAATATGGAACGCAACCCTCGTCAGTCGTATTAATTACGCCGCGCCGCAATTTGTTTAAAGCTCGCTTGTGTCGTTCATGGGTCTGTGCCACTCTGGAGACTTATACTAGATTAAAGAGCATGAAATTCTGTACAACATATGTAAATTTAAAAAAAATCGTATAGAATAGCGGCTGAGAAAATTGTGTTTATATCTGATGTAATCTGAAATATGCAAAACAACCCCCGTCAGTCGTATTAATTACACCGCGCCGCAATTTGTTTAAAGCTTGCCTGCGTCGTTCATGGGTCTGTGCCACTCTGGAGACTTATACTAGATTAAAGAGCATGAAATTCTGTACAACATATGTTAATTTGAAAAAGTTTATAGAATAGCGCCTGAGAAAATTGTGTTTATACCTCAGGTAATCTGAAAAATGCAACGCAACCCCCGTCAGTCGTATTAATTACGCCGCGCCGCAATTTGTTTAAAGCTTGCCTGCGTCTTTCATGGGTCTGTGCCACTCTGGAGACTTATACCAGATTAAAGAGCATGAAATTCTGTACAACATATGTTAATTTGAAGAAATGTTTATAGAATAGCGCCTGAGAAAATTGTGTTTATATCTGAGGTAATCTGAAATATGCAACGCAACCCCCGTCAGCACCCCCGCGCCGCAATTTGTTTAAAGCTCGCTTGTGTCGTTCATGGGTCTGTGCCACTCTGGAGACTTATACCAGATTAAAGAGCATGAAATTCTGTACAACATATGTTAATTTGAAGCAAAGTTTATAGAATAGCGCCTGAGAAAATTGTGTTTATATCTCAGGTAATCTGAAATATGGAACGCAGTTAACCCTCGTCAGTCGTGTTAATTACGCCGCGCCGCAATTTGTTTAAAGCTTGCCTGCGTCTTTCTTGGGTCTGTGCCACTCTGGAGACTTATACTAGATTAAAGAGCATGAAATTCTGTACAACATATGTTAATTTGAAGCAAAGTTTATAGAATAGCGCCTGAGAAAATTGCGTTTATATCTCAGGTAATCTGAAATATGGAACGCAACCCTCGTCAGTCGTATTAATTACGCCGCGCCGCAATTTGTTTAAAGCTCGCTTGTGTCGTTCATGGGTCTGTGCCACTCTGGAGACTTATACCAGATTAAAGAGCATGAAATTCTGTACAACATATGTTAATTTGAAAAAATGTTTATAGAATAGCGCCTGAGAAAATTGTGTTTATATCTCAGGTAATCTGAAAAATGCAACGCAACCCCCGTCAGTCGTATTAATTACGCCGCGCCGCAATTTGTTTAAAGCTTGCCTGCGTCTTTCATGGGTCTGTGCCACTCTGGAGACTTATACTAGATTAAAGAGCATGAAATTCTGTACAACATATGTAAATTTGAAAAAATCCTATAGAATAGCGCCTGAGAAAATTGTGTTTTTGTAATGATATTCTGCAATTGCCACCACCTGATGAATATGGAGATAACTTCGGAATAAGACGCGATAATTGAATCGACGGCTGAATCGAAGGCTGAATCGAAGGCTGAATCGAAGGCTGAATGTGGTGCGTACTTCACAGGGGTTCAAAAGTCATCACTATTTTGGCCCTTAATTTTATGTGTAGAAAACAAATCATTAAATAAAAAAATTAGGGATATTCCAGACAGTTATAAATTTGTGTAAACATATCTTGATCATTCAGTAATTTCTCCTCAATGTTTGCCTGACATGTTTTAGCACTTACTGTATTGTACATATAGTTTCCATGTAGTACTGCTGCAAATCCTCAGAAGAGTAATGGAAACCAATACTCGGAATGCAAAGCTACAATTTTTACAGCTCTTTTGCTGTAGCAGTGTTCTGGCTTCGAATGACAATCTCAATCTAACTCTTACATAGTTTCTTATGACTATAATTATGGGCCGCACCCCAGCCATCATCAAATTACATAAACAATAAGCCCATTTACTGCAGCCTATGTGTGAGGTTTTAATAACAACAATTACCTATTATTGTCTCTGTCCATTGTCTTTAATTAATAGAATCAAGTTAATAATGTTAATTTTACATTGAATTATTACTCGACAATATATGTTTGATTCTTTTTGCCAATAATTTAATATTTTAACCAACAATTTTATGGGTGTACAAGTACAGTATTATGAATTTATGGGTGTACATGTACAGTACTGTAAATTTTACTATCCACAGTATTAAAGCAATACATTTTACCCATTTTTTGTATTTTTTGCACAGAGGGGAGAAAACATGACTCCGCAATGCTAAGAGATTCTGGTCTGCTTGGGGAGCTTGAAAGGCATGCATTTTCTCCAACAGGAAACACCATGTGCATTTATGGTGACCCTGCATACCCTCTCAGGATCCACCTACAAGCACCATTCCGCAACATACCTCTCACGCCGCAGATGGTAGAGTTTAACAAGTCAATGAGTGCTGTACGGACATCTGTGGAGTGGATTTTTGGGGATGTTGTTGGCACATTCAAGTTCCTGGATTTTAAGAAAAATCTTAAAATTGGCTTAAGCTCAGTGGGGAAACACTATATTGTTAGCACACTGTTGCGAAATGCTTTAACATGCATGTATGGAAACAGTACATCTAAATTCTTTGGTATTGATCCACCATCAGTGGAAGAATATTTTGGCTAAATCAATGATTACCTATCTTACCCTTATTCTAGTTGTTGATACATCAAATTATACTACTATAATTGGTTATAATGTAAATACTAGGAAATGAGAAATAAGAATGCAAATAACATTATTTATTGAATTGATTGAAACTTTATTTACAATGTTATAATGTATTGATTTATATCAATTATATTTATTAAGTTAAATTTTAAAAAATGGCATTTTCATTTTAATGTCAAAAAATACAATACAATGTATATTGTATATTGCTGTACAATAAATAAAATTAATATTGTATTAATAATAAAAAATTGAAATTTATTGAAGTAATAAGGTTTTTTTTGTCCAAGCAATGCTAGAAGCATCTGACTTTGCTGTTGCTGCTGCTGTGCAAGGAATGCCTGAAGTTGCATAAATTGTTGTTGTTGTTGTTGTTGTTGCTGTTGTTGTTGTTGCTGTTGCTGTTGTTGTACTAACATCTGCATGAAGGCATCATGCTGCTTTGCTTTTGACTCAACCTCTTTCTCCTTTAAATCAATTTCTTCATTAGCTCTTTCCCTTAGAAAAGCCACAAGCTCAGTTCCATTTGATCTTCTCTTAGAACTCTTTGGGCTAGATCCTTGTTGACTCTCTACTCTCTTCTTTGTTCCAGCAAATGATTCCATGGCCTTTAGCCGAATATCTTCTGCTTTTTTTTTCTTTCTCCAAATTCTTTCTAATGTTCTCATCCTCTTGATGCACCATTTCAAGATTTGCATCCATTCTTTCTTTTATCTCTTCTAACAGTGTGTCCAACTCAGTCATTTCTGGACTAATGCCACTTTCTCGTTCCTCTTTATTATTTTTCTTTTTACATTTTTCAACGATGATCATAAGGTGGTCACGCACTGACCTCTTGTCAACTCTAAAACATGGATCCTGGAGCTTGTTTAGATTATCTGCTACCGTTTGCCAGGCTTGTGCCCTCTGTACAGTTCTTTCTTTTGACTTGTAAGGCTCTACTTGCAAAACCTGTCTGCACAAGAGGATGTTTTTGTATTCACTCCACTCCATTTTACTTCTACAAATACATAATTTTATAAAATTTGACGCGGTTTTGTAATAGTTTAGACGTTTAGGATCAGTGGTTTTAAACGGAACTGTAATATCCACAAATTTTTATATGCTGCGAAATGCACCAAGCAAAAATACTTTCATGCAATTTTTTGTGTTTGCTTCGCTAAAACAAAATAAATTTCGGTGTTTTCCAAAATCAAAACTCGTATTTTTGTCATTTTGTAACTTTTTTAAGCTAATACAAATTACAAAATATGTACAGAAAATGGTTTACAACTATAAGATCTGTAACAAACGTTTACGGTGTACTGTGAACTTTATACTGAAATGCGTAAAAACTAAAATATAGAATGGAAACTAAGATCAACATTACACTAGAAGTATTAAATAGATATTCCGCTTACGGTTTTCTGGAAGGACCGGCAGAAACAAGTTGCAAGGTCATATTTTTAAACTTTTTTTCAAAGTTTTTCTTTACGTTTGCTCCAAAACGTAAAACAACACAAAGCTACGTCCTTGACGACACCTTGACTACGTTGCGTTGAGATTACGTCACATTTATGGGACGTAAATAACTTCCGGTTCACGTCCAGTACGTCAAAGTTCTCGATGCTTAAGGTCCCTAATGAAGCTACAACGGTTTTAGAACAGTTTCTGCTTGGAACTAGAACATTTTACTTTCCACGCCGAATCCGAACAGATCATGGAACAGAAAACGTGGAAGTTGCAAGATGTATGCTACATAAATACAATGTTGAATCTAATCCAGTTATTACGGGCAGATCAATCCACAATCAAAGAATTGAAAGATTGTGGCGGGATGTGTTCACATACGTGTTGCAACATTACTACAGTCTTTTTTATTTTCTTGAGTCAAACAATGAACTAGATCCAGATGATGAAGTTCACATGTTTGCTTTGCAGTATGTATTTATGCCAAGAAACAACAAGGCACTTGTTAGCTTCACTGCCCAATGGAATAATCATCCTCTGCGTACAGAAGGGAATAGGAGCCCACTACAAGTATGGACAGCTGGCTTTTATCAGTTTGCTGAGTCTGACTACAGAGCAGTAAGGAATGTTTTGGATTCAGAAACAGGCAACTTTAATGAGTATGGTATTGATGATAATGGCCCTACACCACCTGTTCAAACCAATAATCATGTAGTTGTGCCAAGATCCCTTGTTGAACTTGCTGATGATGAAGAAGTCTTTCTACACAGCCACATAGAGCCATTGTTTGATGATGGAGACTATGGAATTAGTTTGTACAGAAGAACTGTTAATCTTGTAGCAGAGTTCCAACAAGATTTGGACCACCAAGATGCGTAGAATTCATCAGCAAATAGCGGCTTAGGGGATAAAAACGAACATGATAAGCCCAATATTATCATAATATGACTAATTGTATAGCCCTTGTAATATATAGCCCAAAAACAATATTACAAACAGTCATTTCATCATCACAAACATTGGTGCTATACTCTATAACAATTTTAAAGTTAATTAATAAACAGCAAAATCTTGCATGTAAGAACCTATATATGCTTCTGTTATTTTCCAGGCTAAGATGCATAACAGACATTTTTCTCGGTCATTAATTTTTTATCTGCATACAAATATGTGTTATGAACCTCGTTTTTACTTATTATTTTAACATTTTAAAGGAAGTTTGCCTATAAAACGTAGATAATAACACAAATTTGCACATGTTGGGATGATCCATATGCACTTACGATACATTGTGCTACTCACAATTATTGTATACTGGTATATAGCCTCTTATTGCATTTAGCTGTTAATGGGACCAATGTGGTTCTCATTACCTACGGTATATCTAAACATAGAAATAGGTGTTGAATGGCAAATTTCAGGCTGTAGGTTCTTAGTTGGCTGGGTTCTTGTATATGCGGGATTTTACTATGCATATCATTTACAAAACTATTGGACTATTAACTATAGGCCTAATGCCAGGTCCTGCTTTAGCACTATTATATGTTAACCATACATTTCATTGCTGGAATATTAGCACAAAGCCAAGTTTGTCCTTTTGATAAATTTAACAAAACATGCTGTAACAAAACTATTTGACTTTTATATATTAGCATATTGTAATCATATTACAGTGCTGTATATGTCAAGTCCTAACAAAACAATTCATAAGAAAACAAATGTACTTTTAACTTTGTGTATTAGCATCATGCCAAGTCTTCATCTGACTGTCAGCTATTATGTGTCAATTCTACATTGCTGCAATAACCATCTGACGCCACTCTGTGTTCTCAGATAAACACTACACCAACTACTGTAACACATCTTATTATGTGTAGGCTGAAGAGGTTCTAATATAATATCTAGTGATGATTTTAGGCCAAATTGGTTCTTAATGGTTTCCAATGTTCTACATAATGTGTTCAGGGTACAGGTGTTGTTTATCAACGCACTCACATTGTTTAATTGAAACCCTTACCATAGTTTCATGGCAAAAAGTTGACAATAAAGTTTTGCTATTGTTTCGAAGAAAGAGGTATACTCTATGTACTGTTTGTCCAAATTTATCGCATTGCTTACTTCTTGTCAGTAGTTGGTTGGTGTGTTAATGGTTACTAAACTGTGCTTCAGTTTCAGAAATCCATAATAGATATGAACCCTGTATTGCGTTGGTGCATTGATCTGACCACTAAATCCCTCAACTTTATAAATGATAAACGAGTACACTGGGCTACCTCTTCTGTGCCCATCAAGTTCACTGAGTACACTGTGCCATCAATATCTAAACATTTCCAAATCCACAGCATTCATTCAGAGCTGAGATAAGTAGGTCACCAAGTTCTTGAGAAGAGCATGAATGAACTGGCAGTGTCAACACCAAAGCACATGTAGATGATGTTGGTCTACACTTGCACCCGTCAGGACAACCATGCTTAAAGTGGACATTAAGATCATAAGGAAAACCAATGGGTGGGATGGTTTCACAGCCAGTCATAAATTTCAAGACCTCTTTCAGTTTCAATTCTGGAGCCTCCGTGATTCCTATACAGGATGGAATCAGAAAATTGTTATAATTAGTGGTGCAGGAGCACTACTATCATTGACACTACTAAAAATTTATTGGCAAACGTACGAAAACCAAAATTCTCAGCCATAAACATTCATGTATGCATGCACAAGCAATTAAAAACTATATTGTCTGACAGTAGACAGATTAACCCAGTGCAATTCACACTACGTCGTTTTACTCTGTCTGATGACAGCCGATTTTACTCTCTTGAAGGGAAGACCCTTGCACCTTAATGGATTGAAAATGAGTTCACCAGGTCTGTTTACCTACCTATTGCAACTGTAGCCTGCGAAAATACAACTGCAACCCTTTTATTATTTTACTCTCATTTTCTAATACCAGACAATTTTACTTTTCTAAATTAGTAAATTACCTTCCTAGAACAAGGCCTGGATGAAATCTGAGAAGTACTTTAATATATCCACTTCCTTTGGTTTCAAAAACTGTTGTTGGCTGTGACGAACAACTAATCTTTCGAGAAAGTCATCTGCACTCATGTCAAAGCAGCTGGATTCTGTGAATATGGGTTGAAATGCTGCAGGATGTTTTCTAATTTCACTTAAGAAACCATGCAGTTGAAGGCCCTCTTCTAATTCTTTTAGCATCGCTATCGTTGGTACCACTGCTTCATTTACACAAATACATCTGGTAAAAATTGCAATATAAGTGTGATATGGATGCCAGATACAACAGCAGAGCAATGCAGCAACACTAGCTTTTAAGGTAACTGAAACACTGTACAAACCTTATTAAACTTTCCTTGTTGTTAACACTTTCTCTTGTTGGAACTCTTCTGTAGCCAATTGCATCTAACTCGGTCATGACATCGTCTTGTACTGGAATTTCCTGCAGCTCATTATCAGAACTTGCATTTGATATCTTCGAAGACAACAAAAACATAACACAAAAATGCTGTTGTTACTAGCTCATATTACGAGAGTCTTCTTACAGGAGTAAAATAATCTGGTGATGTGGTAATGTACAATAAAAAAGTAGGGTGCATTATGGTTAATGAGCCAGAAAAGAGACACTGACAAACACATGTAGTTTGGCTATGAGAAAGAGGGGGTTTGTCAGATTGCATTGACATATTATAATAATCAAGAAGGGAACATGGCCTGTTAATGCATTAAATATAAGACATTATAGTAGTGGTAGACATTCCACCGTACAGTACTGTAGGGAGTAGATACAACAGAACTATCCATTATTCACATTATTCCTTACTTTCTCAACAAAATTTTTGAGCGAATGCTTTTTGATATCCTCTAATTGAATTGAAAGTGTGTCAAGACCGCCTGAAATATACTGATACACCCACCCAGCAAGGAAATTAGGAGATGCACCACCTTGAAGAACACTGGAGGCCATTAGTTCCCATGCAACCTTAAAGTGTCCCTCGGTTAGAGCTACTGTGCTTTTAACTGGAGCTCCATTGCTGAATAGGCAAATTTCCATTTGCTTCAGGGCTTCTAGAAAATAATAATAAAAATAATTTTGATACATTTAGATTTTATTAGTAAATTTTAAAAATATTGCTCCTCATTAGTTCTTGTAGGGCCCAACTTAATAATTTTGAAGCTTTTAAAAGCTCCACACAGCTCATTAACCCATTAATGCACAATAATGAGTCCCCTGAAGAGTAAAATCATCCAGCAACAGAGGTAAGAAAGTGGTGTGGCCAGGATATAATAATAGCGCAAGCCCTCAAAAAACTAGGCCAGCAGCAGTGTAAAGTATAAACTACTGTATACAGTATAATAAGGCTTTTTACAGAATATGTATTAGATATTTTGAATACTGTACCACAAAAAAATTCACGTCTTGGTCCTCCGCCATCGACAGCTGGCTCACCAATAAAGTTTACTTTAAGAGCATTCTCAGGATTGAACCTCTTGCTATGTTTGCTTGCCTCCACATAGTCGTCCCAAAGCAGTTTACGTCGAACATAGATGGTACTTTTCGATTCGTTGACTTTTCTCTTTAGTTCTTCTTGACATTGTGGAAGAGTTTTTTTTATCACGGTTCGGCTGTTCAATCGCAATAGGTACTGTTTCTTCATTTTCACTTGTGTTATGACATGGAAATTCCATCACCAGATTTCCATATGCCTGCCTACTGCTGGAAAATCCTTCAGCCACTTCAGCACATCTGTCTGCATGCTCTGCAATCTCAGCTCGTGAGAATGATCTGTAGCATGTTGGACAGTTTATCTCAACATGATGCAGACCTCTATGAACACTAAAAACGCTTGTACTGCTCGAACAACTTGCACCCCCAACCCCCGCCATGGTATTACTGGTACTTGC